>WBNO01033426.1:597296-925727 GCA_013400575.1 Peucedramus taeniatus
CAGATGTTTAGTTCCAGGGAGCATGGCATTCTGAGATCAGATTGCCTATAGTTATTGAATATTGGGTAAAAAGGTGGGTTTGCTCTTTTCAATGGAAGAAATTTAATTCATATCTTAAGAAGGAAACAGAGGACTGTTTTATTGCTGGATGAAATCATGGAATATGATCATGGAAATGAATACTTCTCTTCACAAAATATTAGTGATTAAAAACATTTGTAAATTTTCCTTCCAAGAGTGGGATAACATCAAACAATGAATGAAATGTTTTTATCCAAGATGCGAATTTTTTGTATCATTTTGACTAGGCCAGCTCTCCCTCTGTCCCTTTTTCTCTTAGTTTACCACTCCTGTTCTACCCTGCCGTAATTTATTCAAGAGCAAAATGTGATTTTGTTGTGGTTTGGGAAAGTCCTAGTGGAAAAGATACCCAAGTATCAAAATTTAAGGTTAACTTGTGGATCTCTCTGTGTGTGGGCATCTGTTTCTCCTGATATCCAGCAATGAGAGACACTTGCCAGTTTTCTGTCTGTGGGAAAAAGGTTTTGGAAGAGATTAGACTTGCAAAGAGATAAGGCTGCATTCAGGTGTGGCTTATCAGAAAAGGCTGCTGCCATTGTCTGATGATAATCAAGAGCACCTTGTTTGAGCAGGAGCTTATTTGTCTCCTGCTCCCTCTGAACTCTTGTCCCAGTTCTTCAGAGAAATGGCTGCTTTTATCTTTTTACAATTTTTCAGAGATTTGTTACTAGATATTAATTTCAGCACAAGGTTGTTTAGGAAGTCAGGTGAGCTTAAGGAAAGGTCAGGAGAAAGAGCACTGAAGACTTCGGGAAATTCAATAGCAGGCAAGATCTCCTCTTCTGCTTTATTCAATTTAATGGAAGTGTAAATAGCTGGACCCACCTCCTCCAGTCCAGACATTTCATGACCTGAAACTAAACTGGTAAGTTTTGCTTGGTTTTTTTTTTTTTCTTTCTTCAAGGGTATAGTTTTTGCTTTATTCTGTGGTACAGTGTCCTTAAATAAATATGTAAAGAGAATTACAATTAGTTGATACGGTGTTAGAGAGAAGCCTTTTGGTAAATTGTGTGGCAGTTTCTAACCTATTTTTAGGTTTGTTATCCTTCAGTAACTTCACCTTGAAAACAGCTGTTACCATTGAGGTGAACATGCACATTCTCTAGATCTGTGTCTTGAGATGCGCCATTCAACAGTTTCAAGGTTCTTCTTTTGGTGCTTAGAGAAGGGGTTAAAAAAAGATCTCTGAGGCAATTTGTGTCATTGGTAGATAAAATTTTATCTCTTTTCACCTGCTGTTGCTACTCAAACAGTACCTGGCTTTTTAAAAGTTTGGGTTTTTTTTTATTTTGTTGTGTTTTTTTGCCAGATATACCCTTGCAAGTTCAATCAGTAATTAATTAGTGGCTTACAAACAGTTGTTTGTTGCATTTTTTGTGGTTAAAATGAAGATTACTAGACTTATACTTGTCATAGAAAAAGAGTACTGCACTACTTCATTTAGCCTCTGCCTTTTTTTTTTCCTATTACCATTCAAACTGAAAAGTTTGGAATTTTTTTTTCTTCCTTTTAATAAAGTAAGGGTCTTCAGCTCAAGAATATCTTTGAAGTTGCTTTTTAGATCCTTGATTGGGCTCAGGAGACAAATTTCTGTATATCATTGGATTGGAGTTGCTGGTTTATATCATGACCTTGTGAGATGGGTATTGAGAGTGGAGAGATGAATATCAAATTATTTCACTCTGTTCCACTAATTTTTGAACACTTCAATGCTTTTCATATTAAAAAAACCCACTCATCCAACCCCCAACTTCCTATATTATCAGGTATCTAAAGAAACTGAGAGAATGGTAGTTTATAGAAATTGGCTTTTTATATTATTATGTTACTTTGACTGTGTTGTCATCAATTGTCATTATTGCATTACCTAAGCTATGGGCTTCAAGATTTATTAAGAAATTAATTTTCAGTTTTTTTACACCAGCATTGTCAAAGCTAGCAGAGGGAGAAAAAGCCCTTGGGAGTTCTATTGCTGGGGTGGAGAAAGTGAGACTTCAAGTAAGAAAAAGGACCAATAAAAAGTGACCACACATTTTGGTTAGAGTTCAAGTCCCCGAAAGAGCGTCACGAGAATGTCATTTTATGAAAAATTAATGCTTCATTAGGACATTACATTTAGAGAAGAAATTACCATAAATATAGGCTTGTGGTTTTCTTAATTTCCCCTCTTGGTCAGTGTTGCTTACTGATACCTTCTTCTGGGCAATTATCATCAATCTTGTCCTTAATTAAAAAGTTAACTTTATCCTTTTCATAATGTTTTGTAGGACAGACAAACAAAATCTTTCTTTTCATCTTACTTTCTCATAAGATTTCCTTTTGTGGAGTAAGGCAACCACCAACAGAGGATTTGTGATGTGATTTGGTACCTGTATTGTTCCATACCTGTGAAGACTCAGAAGGATTCTGTGGGTGTGGAGTTTAAGCTGCTTTAAATCCAGCTAATCACATGCAGTGTTTGCAGGAGCCTGAAGACTTCACAAATGTGTGAATCCAAGTCAAAACTGCCACAAAGTTACAGGGGTTTCAGAGCAACAATTCTTATTCAGGCTTATCTCAGGAACAGAGATGTGTGTTCACAACCAGAGAGAAGGGGAGGTGTTGATTTCTTCTGTCCCCTCATAATATTGTAGTTCCAAGATATATTTGCAAAGTTTTTTTTTTGTTTTTTTTTTTCCTGTTTTGTTTGTAAAGTATTTGTAAAGATGCTTTATAAATATTGTTGTATTTATTCTTGAAAATAGTTACATTTAAAGAACAGGTAAGACTGTGAGATATCAGTAACTAAAAACTGAATCTTGTGATTCCATTTGACAAGGAGAATTTTCCAGTAAGATTAAAAAATCTGAACCTGTGGTTTGTTTTTTTTCTTCCCCCAATAAACATTTTAAAATGAGATGGTATGGAGTCACTTTGCAGGCTATTTTTTTATGTTTTAAAACCTGGTAAAGATAAGAAAATTTTCATATCCTATATTTAAGTTCTCTAAGGTGTCCTCAGCAATACCATGAAAAAAAAAAAAAGCATAATGCACTTGACATTTCTAAATTAAGGTGTGCATAGATGGTTATAAGGACAGAAAGATTTTTCATTAAAGGATTTTAAGTCCACTTTTGACCTCCTGAACAAATGATGACCAAAATTTTCGATCAACTTCCCAAGTCACCTTAAATTAACATTTGGTAAATTTGAATAGGACATTAAAAGCAGTGTTTTAGTGCCTCTGACTGACTAAACCCTCCGGGGGGGAGTGTGACTCACTGAATAAACCCTACCAGAGAGAGAGGGGGCGAGGTGCCCGTAGATCTTGGAGAACAAGGCAGGGTGTGACTGACCACAGCTGTCACACAGGAGCTGCCAAATGTGGTTTTTCTTTAGCTCTGCACAGCTGGGTGGGAGCAGGAGGTTTCACTGTGCCACCCTGGGCTGGCCAGACCAGCCTGGGGAGAGGGAATAAGGAGCTCAGGCCAACAGAGTATAAAACCTCAACATTTAACAAGGATTTCAGAGGGTTTTGAACTGGCTGCAAACCAAGTCCTGTGTGACATCAAGTGCAATTGATTTTGAACATTACACCTTCCATGTGTGGAACAGCTTAAAAGAACCTGGTCAGAGAGTGCTGGACTCAGACCTTGCCCCAGCAGCACACACAGACCTGAATCAGGAGAAACTCACACACATACACAGCTTTTCAAAGGCATGGAAGGAGTTTAGCTCAGATTCAGTTAAAACATGGTAATTCTGCTTGGATCAGCAGTGCCTCTCTAGGAGCCAACTTGGCATTAGTTATACAGCAATAAAAAAAAACTTAAATCAGCATTTCAGCCTCTATGTTGAGGGGCTGTAAGTTATTCTGGTGGTGTGGTTGGCTTATGAAGGTCTGACATGCCATGTGGGAGGCCTCACCATTATTTAAAGGCTCCTGTGCCACAGATTATGACTGGTTTACAGACTGAAATATTGTTTTTCTTTCCTCAGGTCATATCCTTACAGTGACTCACAGTCCTTAGGATGAACCTTTGACTTCAATAAGATTATTTGAGTAAGAAAGACATGCCAGGAAATACACTGGGGCTTTTAAAATAGATTTTTGGTAGACTTATTATGAATTCAATTACCAAATTGAAAAAAAAAATCTTAATGAAATTGTGAATAGTTTTCAAGTGTAGTTCATTATGTTAATTTGCTTAAAAATTAAAATGGTACTAAAAGATTATTAATGCAATATTAGTGGAATAGATGAAAATAGATTTTGCCCAAATGAGTAGAAAATATTAAATGCTGTAAAAGGGATTCATACAAAAAAAGACATGATAATATGAATTATGTTGTATTTATGGACAATTGGTTTGGACAATCATTAATGCAGCTGTGAATTCTTGTTTTATTGGGTGTTGCTAACCAGGTCATTTGCCATGGGTGGGCCATCCCCAGCCCAGGTATCCTCGCTGTGTGATCTGACTGGGACTTGTGGCACAATCACCATGTGAAACACTGAATCCAGAGGAGTCACTGAATGGTGGTTGAGCACCTGTTTTACTGTGGTACATGTTTGCTTCATGAGAGAGAGCCCCCTACATATTTAGTACTTTAGTACAAAAATTAAGGTTGTTGGATAAATTGGTGTGTCTTGAGCTGGGAGATCCAATAGTTTAAAAGGCTAGATGGTTACTTAATAAATGTGCCTCTCCAGAGCATGCAATATTAATTTTTAAGTGATTTTGTCAGCATTTAAGGGCAGTGGATGTTTCCAGCACTTCCCAAGGGGTTATCAGGGGTTTAGGTGACCAATTCAAATGTCACTGTAAGCTTTGGTTCCTTCTCAAGTTAGGGTGTGTCATCACCAAACAGATGATGATGGTTTCACCATCAGGGACTTTTACCTCACAGACTGCTTAAAACTTGGAAGTTGTCCTAAATTAGATGGGAAGCATGGAATAGAGCAAAATTTTTTATTGCTCTTTCATTTCCTGGCAGTAAGGCTTGGCTTCTGGCACCACACTGTTGCACGGATATTATTGAATTTTCCCATGCTTGGTTTGTCTCAAGGAGCCAGGCAGACAAGACAATGTTCCTTGCACAAGCAAACTACTTCTAGTGTAGCTGTAGGTTGTTGTTTTTGCTCCTTAAAAACTGGCTTTTGAAAAACATTAGAATTGTGTGCTGATGGTAGATAATCAAGAAAATCCACAGTTTAGGGAAAACATGCCATATGTCTGGTAATTCCAGCACACAATGGGGTCTCTCCTTAATGACTTCCTTGGTGCCCCCAGTTGTATCTTGGTGTTAGAAGACATATGGAGCCTTTTCCCCTTAACTGTGAATTTTCTTCCTGCCACTGCTTTTTCTTACAACCTTAATCTGCTTTTAATGCACTGCAGTTGTCTTTTCCTGCCAATAATCTTTTATCCCTTGTTAGGCAACTTCATTACAAATGACAGAACTAGAACTTTTACACTTGGAGAGAGATGAATGCTTAAATCCAACTTTATTCCTCAATAACTGAGCAACAAGAGGTCCTTGAGTTAAACTTGGTGTCCTGTGTTAGGCTTCACACTGTAAGACCTGTACTTCCCTGGCTGCTGATGGTGGAAGTGTTTGGTGGCATTTGCTGTTCTGCAGCCTCTGTATGTCTGTGTGTGACAGGCTCTGGTGTGGTGCTGGCTGTTGTTTCTGAATGATCTGTGAAACCCTATGTATAGAAATACACTTATTTTGCAGTGTGATATGTTTTGGTAAGTTTTAATAATTTTAGCAGTTTTCCAGAGTCTAGTTTGGCTCTGGCTGTATAAGAAATCATGCAAGCTACAGTCTCAGTTTAAAGCCTCTCTTTGTTTTCTAAATCTTTTATAGTTTACAGCAGTGATATACAGATTTCTTTCTGAATGCAAGTGCAGCAAACTATGTGGAAAATGCAGAAAGATCAGAAAAGAATTTTCACTTTTTTTTCAAATTAAAGAGAAAATGTTTCATATTCTACTCTAATAAATTTATGAAGGGCAAGTCTTACTGATCTGGTGCTTTTACTTAAAATATTTTAGACAGAAATATTTATAACTGGAAATATCCTTGCTCAATTCAAAGCCTGAAGAGATCAACAACACTTTCTATAAGGCTGTGAACAAAGATTTAAAATGTCATGTAGGAGAGAAAAGATGGAAGATGATTTACATTCTGGTATTGAGAAAACTTGTGCTACATGAGGGCAAGAGAGGCAGAGCAGCCATATGCTCCTCAGGGCTTAGGAGCTGGAGTAGAAATCAGTGTCCTTCCCCTCAGGTGGGGGGCCTGGCCCTGGACTTCTCTTCCTTGCAGATGCTTTATTAAGCCAAGGTGACCTGAGAATAGCACACACCAGAGCAGAGCTGGCTTAGGTTGCCTTTCTACTAGCTAGACCAGCACTGGAAATAAAATTATGGCACTGATTCACAGCCCAGTTGACAGTCTGCTCCTGAGACGAAGCAGATTTTGATGTTGCATGATCCTGCTGCCAGAGCTTCAGTTTTGCTCTTAAAATTCACAGAAACACTTATTGATTAAACATGAGAAAATACCTGTTAGTTCTTCAAGGTTTTGACTGCTTTGCAGGGAGTGTATTCCCAGAGAAAGTGTAGTAAGATTTATTTTTTAACCTAAGTTTGAGTATTATGGTGGAGTTGGAAGTTTTTATAAGCAAATCTGAGTTTCACTGTTGATGGAGTTTGTAGGAAAATTTTATGATCATCTAATTTTTATCATTTATCTCTGATGGATGAAGGTTTGTTGTGAGCCTGTGGTGGTGGAATACACTGAGGGACACTTCATTTGCAGTAAAGGATTATCAGTAACTGTAGGGTTGCTTTCAGGCTTAGAAGCAGGCTAATTTTTCAGCTAGTGAAGCTCTTGCAGAAGAGAATCCCCCCTTTGGCTTTTTGCATAGAATTGTCTGATTTCCAGCCACACCACAGAAAAGTCCTGGTCTCCTGAATTGTGTGAGATTTCAACATGCAGCAGATGAGGGAGGGTTGGTTGTTATCCAACTGTGGAGTTTGGAAGGCTTCCTAGTGGTCTGCTGATTGCAACATTTTTAGATCAAAGCTGGGGAGGGGTTGGCAGGGGGAGGTGATGGTCCATGAAAGTGGTAAGCAGAACTGTCTCATAACCTTCCCCCCTATTGCCAATAGACAATTTGCATGAAAACAAAGAACTGAACAAATTCTACAGATGCTTGAAAAAGCCTTCCTAAAAATGTAGCATTTATGAGAGCTCATAAATGAAAGCTTGAGTTTATCATATTTGTTGTGCAAGGAAATATTTCATTTTGTGTGTTAATAAAATCTCTGTGGGTTGGATGGTGTTTTGTGGTTGTTTTTTTCTTTTTCTTTCCTCCTGCCTTTTTATGTTTCTTTCTTTAGAGTGACATTTTTAAATGGGGGTGATCAGTTGCTTGTTGTTCACTGAAGTAATGTTTACTGAAGAAAATATATTTTCCTCCTCTCACAGCTTCTGGCTGGACATCACAATTACCAGATGCCAAGCTATAGAACACAGTTTTCCAGAAAATGGCATCTGGCTTCCTGGCAGAGTCCACAGGCACTTGTGTTGATGGCTTTGGAGGCGCAGCTGGGTCTGGGTGGCTGCTGAGGGAGTAGATGGTCCACCCTGTCATTCTAGATGCTATTTACCTTTGGCTCACCTTTGATTCAGAATCATTTAAGCATTTGTGCCTTTCTCTATTGCTATCAAACATCAGTCTTTGGAATGGCTTTATGTGGATCTGCTCACAGTCAGGAGGAAGAAAGGCATTTCCCAGCATCCCTGATTTTCTGCGTGTCCGTGTAAGCGATAAACCTTCTTGTGCACCAGCAGGAGGTTTATTTGTGTAGTGCCAGCAGGGGAATTGAGCCCTTCATTTAGAGGGAAAGAGAAGAGAGGGAATCCAATAATCTTGCTGTGACTGCAAACATGTGATCACACCTGATTATGTTCCACAGCCAAAGATGCAGGAGGCTGGAGCATTGTGTGCAAACCCTGCTGGTGCCACTGTGTGCCATGGAGGCACAGCCCTCCATCTGGGAGCACCTGCACCCCTTGGATCTGACAGCCACCACGCTAGGGCTGGGTGAGGGCTTTGCCAGTGTTTTACAGTTTCCTGGGATGCCAAATACCCTCCAGAATGATCCAAAGCAGAAGCAGCTCAGTAGTGATCAATAAAATGAGTTCTTTGGCTGCAGCTGCCAACCTCCTGTGCTGTGTTAGGGGAGTGACCATCTCATTCACTCTATTTTTCTTCCCTGTTTGTCTGCATCTTATCACACATCTTGGAGCCACTTTACAGTAGCACTGGTAGCACCACTGGTGCTGTAAACAGTATTTGTACAGAGCAGACACAAATTCTGGAGCCTCTTCCTGCTGGTAGAGGCCTCTCTCTGGCTGGAATAGTAGGCTTGTATTTCTGCCCTGATGCTGCTGGAGAAACTCAGCTGCACATGGCTGACAGCACTTCACTCTCCTGTTCTTTCAGGCTTGGAACTACCAAGTTTCTGCTCATGCTCCAGCTCTCCTTTCATTTGGCCTGCATGACTGGTGCCAAGAAGGCACCCCCCCATAGTGATGCTGATGTGTGAAAACGTGCAAACAGTCCTTGTTCTGGTTTTAATGAGAGCAGCTCAGATGCAGAACCATTGCTATTACATCTAATTGCCAGTCCACACTGTGGTATTTAAAATGGAGTGGTGGCAAGGATTCAATGTACAAATCTATTTATTTATAGCTGAGTGACCTTCTGTTCAATGATATTATGGATTGTAGCTAGGGAGAAGGATCCAGCCCGCCTGCAAATGTCTGGCTCAGTGTTGACTAGAACATGGCTTTTGTTCCCCTGCTAGTAGTGACAAAGCCTTTGACAGCATCCTGGGGGAGCTGGTGCATGCCTGAATTCAATTTGCTTGATGTCCTTTGACCAAGCTGCAATTCATTGACTTGGTATAATTTTTGATGGGCAATGGCTGGGGATAAAGTCCCATATGGCCTTTTACAGCATTCACTTTGGTACCTGGGAAAGCAGAAGACTATATCAGTAAAAGAATCTGAAATTTTCTGAAGAACATGAAAAACATTAGAAATGCCACACACTGGGAAACCTTGCAGTGAACTTAACAATATTTCATTCAATTTTATTTTTCTTTGCCTTCCATACATACATGATCTTATTAAGTTTCTAAACATAAACATATTCCTTTTAAAATACATCTTCAAAGTATACTTGAATCCTAGCCCTATAGGGACTTGACATATCAAAAGAAATTTGCTGACATAAACTGGTATGTAGAGCTTGATCTATTCTAATATATGATTTTAATGTTTCTCATTTTCTTGCCTTGCCAACTCACATCTATCACACACTGTCACATTTAAGTTTCCTAAATTACTGCTTTTAACTTTTTGTCACTTATTCAGCGAAGAGATATATTCTAAAGCTCAGCTCAGCCTTTTTTTTTCCTTTCTTGTGATTGTATCTTAATATTAATAGTTTGAGGGGAAAATGGAAATTTTTGCTCAGTTAAGGAGACAGCACTTTTTGATAGATTTGGGATTCAATATTGTCCTGGTTTCAAATTCAAGACCTGATTTAATTTCCAAGCAAAGCACAGAATTCAGTGAGGCAAATGGAATAATGGCATGTGCAAAAGGGGAGGATGTTCTGAGCATTGTAATTACGAGCAAGACAAAATAGATCTGCACTACATCTGTTTATCAGTGATGGATAGATAGATTCATTTCCTATTGTTTGTAGTACATGTGTTGATGACAAAGTGCTCTGGTAAATTCTGTTGTTTGCAGGATAACAGGAAATAATAATTGCACTCCTTAATCAAACTGCTATGACCTCCAGTTGACAATTTCAAAGTTGCTTCTTTCTATGCTTACAGCTGGTTTTAGGCACCCCAGCCTTTTAGCCAATGAGGGTATTTTAAGAGCTACACACCTTGCAGGATTCAGGAAATAGAAAAATTGTACCCCTCTGTGCCACAGTGAGAGCTGCTGCTATAAAATCTTACACAGAAAATGGCAAAGGTGATCAGCCCAACCCTTAGCTGTGTTCTGGATAAACTGGGCAAATTCAGTTTTTTAGTCCTCTGATCACCATATATTGTTTCCAGACATGATTGCATTCTAATTGCACTTTTCTCCTTATCATCAGCTTAAGCTAAAACTCAGCCCAGAAAAAAAGTGCTTATCTTTAGTTTGGAGGAAGCTCAATAGAAATAGGTTAGGTATTTGTGCAATACAAAATTAAGTAGATGGGTGGGAAAATGAAGAACAAAGCAAATTCAAGTTTGCTGTTTGTCTGACTGGAAGATTGAATTTATTTACAGGCTCTATGGATTATTTAAAGGTGTATTTTAAAGAGACAAAGGTATTTTTATGAATATTGATTTGAAGCCTTTTGGTATTCTTGGAGCAACATGTGATTTGTCAGCAATGCTCACTGTACTTGTAGGGATTATACTTTTTTTATTGTTAACTTCACATATATCCCTGCCTGTATTAATGTGTAAGGAATAACAATATTTGCAATACACGTATGAGAAGTTGCTTGTTTTGCTTTATAACAGATATATAGATGTCAGAGGTCCATCATTTGTAATCAGTTTTGCGCTGTCAAAGTTGAAAAGGTACCTGTGATGGACAGGAAATACATCAGAAAAATGGATGCCTGAGCTTCTGAAAAATCCTTTGTCACAAGAAGTGAGAAAATACATTGTTAAAAATTGTGGAAGATATCTCAGCTTCCTTTTTAAAATGAATTTTTGCTGCCAAGCAACTGTTCTTTTACCTGTATTTAGATGGAACAGCACTTAACATTCAGCATACTTAGTTCTGTTGGATATTCTCTGCTACAGTTTTCTTTTCAAGGGTATCATTCGATCACCCAGAATGTGAAGTGTTTGTACTTCTGTTCTTTAAGGGGAACAACACATCTATATTACCCAGAAGTCACACTTCAGTGATTTATTTTCCTCTGCAGAAGTGTGTACGCAGCACCAGATTAGTTTGCAATAGGATGGTCTCATCTTCCTCTGGTCACACAGGGCAAATGCATATGCATCTGCTAGGAGAGGAATAGAAATTGTAATATAACTAATCTACATTTAAACCAACTGTCCAGGCAGCCAGCAGGACTGGGCAGGGGCTGAGCTGTCACAGGGAGCTGGGCCTGCTTTGCCTTTTCCTCCTCTGAAGCACTGGCTATGAATAATTCCTGCATTCATTCCTGGCCCCCAGGTGCTCTGTGCCAGGAGGGTCAGCAGTTTTTCTGTGCCATTGGCCAAAGAGAATCCAGGATTTAGCATTTAACTAATTTAGTAAATGCTGTCCAGACGTGAAGGTGATGCTGTTTGTTCATGACTGGTGTAGGAAGGCAGAGATGAAATGTGAGTAAGATGTCCCATGAGTCCCATGCCCTGTCCTTTCCTATCACATGATTCATTGTGATTTTTGGCAAGTCCTGATGTATTTCAGCTCTTTTTGAAATCCAATGGGCTTTTCATTTCTACGGGATTCGCTGTGTTTTGGTTTGGATTTTTTTTTGGTTTTTTGTTTTTTTTGTTTTTTTTCTTTTTAATAACCTGTAGAATTCAAGAAATGAAAGATTAGGGAATAAATGAGGCTGTATAAGTACACTGAGTACTGTCCAAAATGTTTATGTCCTAAACTTGATGGATCTTATATTGGAAAATGCTCTTGATTCAGTTTGGATCATGTTGTTGGTTCTGAAGGTGAAGTCAGTTAAAATCCTGTCTGCTGTTCTCCCTGATTTCCCTTTGAAATCACCACTGCAACTCCATTCACTTCAGCAGATTTTCTTCTGATATGCTCCATTGTAATGAGGGAAGTGGATCTCTGGATTTGTTTCTGGTCTTTGAAAGAAATTTAAAGTTATCCACTGAGAATGTCATCATATCAACTCCAATGAAAAATTGAGACTTGAAATTTGAGACTCAAACCTACAAGACGTTTAGAAATTTTCAAGTACAAGAATTTTCAAAGCTTTAAATTAAAGAATCACACTTGAAACAAGATTATTGCTGTGTCACATTTTCGGGGGAATAGAATTTATTTAGATTAAATGAGCTAAAAGTGTAGTGAAACCAACAGCAGACAAGAGGCAGCAATCAGTAGAGGGTTTGGCCAAATAATGCAGAATGTGCAGGGGGAATGCTATGGTGGCTTCCAGTGGAGCTCCCTGCTCGGTGCTGGAGCAGAAAAAAGTGTTGGTAAGATGCAGTCCTGCATGTGAACAGCAATCTGCAGGCCCTGTGGATTGGAGCTGTCTTTCAAATAATTATAGTTTTACTCATTTTCCCTCTGTTCTCTTGATATGATACTCACATGCCTCATATGAGGTATTGTTGTTTTTTTTCTCCTGATTACTTTTCTTCCTCTTATAGCATTTTATTCCATGGAACTATCCACAATGGATATTTTGTAGTTTTGAGGGAATGCAAATACCTGAGGAGTTTTCTGTGGTTTGTACTAACAAGCAGAAAACAACCAGATTTAGTAGGTGAGCTGTCTTATAAGGAAGAACTGAGGCTTTGGATTTAATCTCCTTGACCCTTTACCTAAGCCTACCTAATCTACTCAATTTCTTACTGGTATTTCATTGAGCAAATAACCATGTTTGTGTCAACCAGGAATTAAGCCCTAATTCTTTTTGTCACATGAACTTTGCCATGCCTTCTATGATTAAAACCTCCTACTTCTTACCAGATATTTCTACATCTTTATTAACAGTATAATGTAATATGGGTAAAGTTCAGTCCAGACTTCCTTGATGAATTTTATGGAACGTGCCACAAATTAATTCATTTTAACTTTTCCTTCTAAGAGCTAATTTAATTTTGACTTAATTAATATGATGCATTTAATTAATATAGAATTATCATAGAAAAGTGCAAATTAATTTGTAAACCATCATTTGAAAGTTTGTCTCAATTAGTAATGCATTTACAGTTTCATGCAGATTGAATGGCAGTGGACCTCTTAGTAGGAAACCTCTTTGAGAGAAGGATTGGAGTGAAATTTTCAGCAAAAAAAAGAGTGTTGAAAAATAACAGGACTTTCACCAGTTCATACAGAAAGCCATTTCTTTTCTGTGCCAAAAAAGAGTGGTGCTTTTCTCTCTATATTTTTTTTAACTTTTCTTTGTGAACACAGCTATATATATCAAAAGCTTCAAATTTAATGCTTATAATGTAATGATTGTCTGGTAACACTGCAAACAAAGAATTTTCATTTTAGTTAAGTGCAGTGGTGTTTCTTTTCCATTGCTATCTGTGGCCAACATGCTTTGTAGAAGACTGAAAGCTTTTTAATATGAATTGTTCTTCCAGGATTTGTGGTCAAAGGGCAGGGGAAATAGGGCAGTGTGCTGCAGCACCCGTATTCTAAATCAGAAGATTTTTCTGGAGCTCAGTGGACAATTTGTCTTCTATTGGAAGAAAGAGCCTGATGTTGAGACAAAGGGATATTTATTTTCTAATAAATTAGACAATTTATTTTCTGATTTGGAGAGACATTTACATAAGAGGATGTTGTTAATTGAAAATTCACAAAGGAATGACTTCTTATTGCTACCACTAAGTTGGATAAAGGCATTTGTTTGTCTTTATCCCTAAAAAGAGATCTGATTTCCCCTAATAAAGAAGTCTGATCGTCCATCAGCTCAGGAAGAAAGGCTCATCAGTTAAATTTTGGCAGTATTAGTCCTTAAGGGTTTGAGACTATGGGGAGCACCACCCACATGGCTTGCCTGACCCAGTTACCTGAGTCTCAGATGTTTTTTCCAAGGTGCTTTCAACAGTGTTTCTCCCCTTTGATTCATTACTTCCATGACATCTTTTGGAAGGTAATTATAGATCTGTCAATGAAGTCATAAAATCATCATGAAAATTCTCCTCTGCAAGTCAAAATAAATTCCTTAACCTCTTTTTGCATTCAGTTTTCTGATCAGTTATATGGTCAAACATATCTGTGTGTAGGCCAGGTAATGGTTTAAGTGAACTCTGGTTCAAACCATCATTTAAAGTCTCCATAATTATTTGAGAGATTCACACATCTGTCAAAATTCCTCACAGGGTTGTTTATTTTTTCCTCCCCTTTCATTTTTTCCCAGCTATACACTACTTTATGTATTTAAAGCTTCTGCTTTTGAAAAACATGCCAGTCACCTTTGTAGATTTAGGAACAGACCTAATTAAGGTGATGCATGTTCCCTGCTGATTCCATTCTGCCAAAAGGTGCAGAAGAAAACAGAAATGAACTCTGAGAGATCAGCTGAACAGATTTCTCTTGAGTTTTTTTCTATCAAAGATATTCTTGTAGTTTTACCAAGCAGGCCTTAAAAAGACCTCTGGTATTCTGGCTGAGAAAGTAAGAGATCACTGTGTTGCATCATTTGTTCATGTGGTATCTGAGCAAATGAGGATAAGTGACTTTTTTTTTTTGCTTTGTATTTTAATTTCCAGGGGTGATAGACTTTGTTTGAAATAGTTGGCTTTCAAGATAAGTATCTTGGTGGCAATGTGCTTTTGATACACAGCATGATATTTTCACTTTTTAATTAAATTAATCTGGGTTGTGATTGAGTTGTGAAACTATTATTCAGATGGGAATTAAACAGATGAACTAAAATAAAGCTAAAATGCCATGGAAGATAAATACAGTGCAGTGTGATTTCCTCTCACTTGTAAACCTGGGACTTCAGGTGAATTCTTTGAAAGTGCAGGGGTGGGGTTTGGGGTAGTGGAAGGCCAAATGTGCTGCCCATTTGATAGAAGAATTTGGACCAGAGCTGCTCCTGCTGCCTGGGGAGTGTCAGCTGCAGGGGACACAGCACAGCCTGCACTGTACCAACATCAGATTTTAAAACATTCCCTGCTTCTGTTGCAATGCCCGAGTGCTTTCTTCTTCCTCTTATCAGTAGAATTGGAGCCCAGATACTGAGTGCAATTTTTCTTTAGTTAACAATATCAATTTCTTTAGTTCCCCAATATCAGAACTGCTCAAGGCTAAATGATTCATTTTTGTAAAGGGTCATGTCAGTAACTCTATGAGATTAAGTAATTTAGTTAATTCTTCAGAACTTTGCTCTTTTTAACAAGATCTCTTTTCACTTACGCAGTAGAAAAGGATGGTTCGTTTGCCAGCTTTTACTTGTGAAATGTTTTAAAACTGTAAACAGTTCCTCAGTGTCAGTTTAACAAAGCAGATGACAAGAAGAGAGTTTGAATTTTGGGATCACTTTCATGTAAATGGAGTGATGTTACACTCGGATGGCTCTTTGCAACACACGAGCAGCTAAAGGTTCATTGCAACTCAGCAGAACAAAAAGATGACTGTGCTCTTTAAATCTATGTACAATAAAAAAAAAAATTGTTTTTTAGCCTCACTGTTTAAGTGTTACTTTGTGACAACTTTTGCACCTGGTTACAAAACAATAACTTCGATACTTGAGAAGTTTTGGCACTATTTGGATAGCTGTCAATACAGCAGCCAGAAAGAAAAAAATGTGTATAAGAACACATCTCAGGCTGTAACAGGAGACACTAAAAAATGCTTTTGACAGAATTTGACACTTAAAATATAAAGAATAAAACAATCTCAGATTTTTAAACTACTTTAGAAAATATAGAGAGAAAGAGTCATCATTTCTTATCTGAAGAAGAAGATCCAGACATGGGGCTGGAAGAAACCCCATGGTTTTCTGTAATTTTTGACATGTCCTTAGGACAGTTCAGGCTGTGCTTCTAAGTGCTTCTATAAAGGATGCTTAGCTGCCCACATTGGAAAGAACCTCTGCAGTCTGGAGATCTCAGTCGTCCTGCAGTCACACCTGCCTTAGATTGAGCCTTTCCAGGTGCATCCCAGCATTCTTGCTGTGAGCTAGTTGAAGTTTTGGAAATTGGTACTAGATAATGAATGGATTTATTTATATCGCCTCAAGATATCAACATATTGTTATTTTATTTTTGAGCAAGAATACAAGCTCAAGAAAGATCATTCTGTCAGCAAAAGTCTGGTAATAAATAT
Organism: Peucedramus taeniatus; assembly: GCA_013400575.1. NCBI lineage: Eukaryota > Metazoa > Chordata > Aves > Passeriformes > Fringillidae > Peucedramus > Peucedramus taeniatus. Next base: position 613,455 of record WBNO01033426.1, read on the forward strand.
TAACTTTTATAAGAAAAAGAAAAATCACAACTCTTTGTTTTGGAACATCATTCTTCTACCCTTTGGAAAGATGCCCTGGGCACTGCAGGAAGAAACATTATCGAAGTTATCTCCTGCTAGATGCAAACTGAAGTTTTATAGCTGTTCTTTTAGAGATTCCATTCTTCTATAAGTCAATAGTTAAAAGGTTTTTAACATCTTCAACTTAATCAGGAATTGCATTTTTGTTTTTCTCCTTTGAGGTCTAAGAGAAAGCCAAGCTGCCACTCAGCACCACTGTTAGAAGATTCTGTAGTAAGAAACAGGAATTTAAATGTCTGGGTTGCCCTGTAATATCCAGGTCAAATTGAAGTCCTTCTCTCTTGAACAGCATCACTTTTTGACCATGGAATTTAAAGAGGGATTTTTGTTATGCAAGCATCTCCACTAATATATAAAGAGCAATACAAAAGTATTTCAGGCTCTGTACAGAACTAGGGTATTTTTACATTTGATGTGACTACAAAACATTTGTTCTCAATCAAGTTGTATCTCTCTGTCTGCAGAACTAAAGTGCAGAACTTGAGTTGGATGAAATAAGACCACTCCCTCCTCTCCAGCTACTCTGATGTCTTAATGTGACAGAAAATGGAAAGCAATTGTTCTCCTGATTTCTGAGTCTTACAGAAATTGTGATTCAAGACTACAATTTTCAAATTGCTAGAAACTGCATACAGTATGAACTGTATGAATAATGCTATCACATCATCAGTTTTCACTTTCCAAACCTTGTGAAAGTTATCAGCATGCTAAAGAGGGGGAATCTCAGACACTTTTAGGAAATAGAGAACCCCAGACGAACTGACGCCCATGACTTACTTTTGTGTGGCCATTTATACATGCCAAGAATGTATCTTTACATCAGGTGTGAGGTAGAGCTAAATTTGAGGGAAATGGAGCACCTCCCAGCAGGACCTATGAGCAGCTGTGAGGGTGATCTCACCCTCTGAGTGTGATCCTGGCTGCTCCTCCCATGGCTACTGCACCGGGGTACAGCATGGTACAAAACCAGACAAGGACTGCTGGTGAGAGACAGGGCAGGAGAGCTGAAAAGTACATTTCATCATTCTGCAGGAAGGAGAGGAAATGTACCTTTCTGCCTTTGTAGTCTGGAAATGGAAGGAGTTTGTCAGGGGAAAAAAAAAATGACATCTTCAGTTTCAGACCAGAAATATGGCCCAAATACTGCCAGAAGATCCAGGTGGCATCCTGGGCTTGGAGAAGGACAATGATAGGTCTCACTGCTGTGAAGTGGCTGAACCCCCATGGCCTTGCTATTTTTGTCTTGTATTGTGCACTCTGCAACTTTCCAGTGACTTCTGTGGGAGGACTTGACGACAAGAGAATGATAATATGGTGCCTTTAGAAAATGCTATAATGTTTTTATTGTTTTTAAATTTTTCTGGGCTTCGGAAAGCAGCGCAGTGTAGGACAGGCTGCCCACAGGTCTCTTGCAGTACTGAAGTGATCTTAACTCACCTTTCATCTTTACCAAACTGTAGCACCAACTGCAGACAGCACAAAAGGTTTCCACTTGGTGGTGGAAACACATGACAGCAGAGACACCTCCTTGTGTGACTTAATGATGAACTAAATATGGGAAAGCTGACAATTTACCAAGTTTCAACCAGAAAGGAGACTTTTTTTTTTTCTTCTTAGCCACTATGATGCATTAGGTAACCATTTTGTTTGAGTAATAGATGAGATTATTATAATCTTATGCAGCCACTCAGTTTTAATCACCTGAGTGAGAGATCTTTGCTTTCTTATCAAAGGGCAGTAGATAAAAAGTGGCACCTTTACAGATTGTTAAGAAGGAACCACTCACCTGCTCTCTTTGGAACTGGAACTGCTTCTGAGGGAGTTATGTACTGGGTGAAAATGCCTTGGTTAACACAGACTGAAATCTAAACACAGATATTTGGGGAGGGATGCAGAAATGGTTTCTATTCTTTGGCTTTCCTAGCAAGTGTGTAAAGTGAAACAAAAACAGTAGGAAAATCTGAATTTCCTGATGAATTGTTTAAAATTACAAAATAAATCTGTTTTTACAGACACTGCATGGAAACTTTGTGGTTTTGGATGTCCGAACAGCCCATGCAATTACAAAAACACCCTGTTAATGCAATCTGTGCACTTGCTCCAGTAAGGAATGATTCTTTTCTTTCTTACTAGGAAATCAAATATTTAATTGATGAAGGAAGAGAGAGATCTTTAAAATGAAAACTTTGTCTTCTCATAGGCATAAAGTATTGCAGAACTGCTGCCTATGGCTCTTCTGTTCCGACACAAATCTGAACATTTGCATCACATCTTTGCTGTTAGAATTGGACATTCTGCAAACTCTGGTGTCTACAATTCAACTGGGATTCATGTTTGGGATAAAACATGAATTTAGAGAAGAGACAATATTTTGAGCTGTATAGGTTAGAATATGTGCATTGTGGTGGGGGGAAAGAGACACAGCCTAAACCCTGCAAATGTAGAGGGTTTAGGCCCATCTCTGGCCACTTTCCTTGCTAAATAATGAGTTACAAATAGCAAGCTCTGTACCAAATGTTCCTGTTGAGCTGCAGTTTATCAGGGATGTGGTGGGATGACTTGAGCTCTCTGCCAGCTGCCCACACAGCCATGCACTCTATTCCCCTCAGCAGGGTGGGGAGAGAAGAAGATGAAAAGGCTGCTGGGCCTGGGCAGGGTCTGTCCTTTCTGGAGCACGTTCCCCCTGAGGTGTCCCCAGCCTGGCTGAGGCTCAGGGCTGAGCAGGGTGGGCTGTGCCTGGTACAGGCAGCTCCAGCCTCCCCTCACAGAGCCCCCAGCCCTGCTGCTGACATGAAATGTTTCTGTGGCTTGTGCAGAGCTTGTCAGCAAGCTTTGTAGGCTTGTTCTTGAATGCCAGGGAAGACACCAACCTTAACAGCAGAGCCCACCACCTTCGAAAAAAGAATCTGAAACCAAATCTGACTCTTTAATTTGTGCTGAATAAGAGCATTAGTGCCTTTTATTGTGTTTTACTGCTAAAAGGATGCTTTTTACTGCTTGCCTGTTTGAATTGCTACAGCACCTTCAGATAGCTGACAGAAATAACTGTTCCAGGTGTTAATTGGGTGGGTTAATGCAGAAATTGGAAGGTGCTGCCCCATAATGCAGGCACAAGAGCAGGCTGCAGAGGACTGCCCCAGTCTGCAGGGTCTGAGGTGTTGCATCCTGCTCGTTGTTTATGGGCTCTGATTCATTCCCTGCCAGGTCTCCATGCAGAAGCATTCCCCGTAATGCTTAATGGGCAGAGGTGGATTACAGGCTTTTGGGGCTGGGGTGGGAGACTGTTATTATGTAGTTTACCAACAGATGCACCTTTCTCACTGCTGATAATTGCTGAATGTTTCTGCAGCCTCAGAGTGTAGTCATTCTGCTGCTACAATAGGGTGTCATTTCTCTGTAAGTGGCAGGGTGAATCATGATAAGTACAGCATATCCAGCTGAACAAGTAATTTGCTGACTTAGTGCTATCTGTATCTCATGATATGCAGGTAAGTAAGGCAATTTTTTCTAAAAGAAGGAGTAAAAAGCTAAAATTGCTTTTTCTCTATTCCCCTTCTCTCTGTCTTCCCTCCCCCTGCTCCCCATGATGATTAGACAAAAGCCAACTAAAGGCAAAAAAAAAGAACCATTTCTGGTAGACTTAGTACTGCCTGAGTCATCAATCCTTCACAAAGACCTAGGGCCCACTTCCTTTTCATTTTATTCCTTTGGCTTTTAGATTTATAATGTTGTTAGGAAAAAGAGATTCAGCCTCTTGGTCTATAAGAACCTGTTTAAACATAAAGAGGCATTTACTTACAAATAGCACCGTATTGCCTATGCATTTATCTTGACAGTCCAGTTTAATTTATAAAGCATAATGTGCTTGTAACTCAGCCTGAGAAATGTAGTTTAGCAAGCACTATTGACTTACTAAATCTCCCTTCTCCCTCTTATTGTAAATCTGATAAACCTAAAGAAGCATTCTGGGTACTAGAGAATCTAAATAGTAAAGTGGGGTTCTTCAAGATGATCTTGATAATACTTCACTTAAAACTGCAAGTTGAAGCAATAGTTTATCCTATTGTGAAGTGGTTTAATCTTTCCTTGATCATTTCTCAAAGATGTGGATGTGCTGTACAGTAAAATTGCCAGATTTGTGCTGAATTGCAGCTTTAGAAGCCATTATTCTGAAAAGGTTATCTAAATTGAATGGCTTTAAGATGACTTGTAAAGTCATTAGAAGACTTCTAGCCCTTTATGTGTTTGACTGCACAACCTGCTGTGATTCATTTGGATTCCGAGATGCAGCTTTAAATCTGTTTGCTCCCTGATCTGCAAAGGGAAGTGTGTGTTCTCCCATTTCTGACAAAGGCAGTGCAACATTTTATTTTAGCTTGCTGCTCGTACACAGATCAGTTATGTAATCCCATAACAATGATCTATTTGCCATATAAGTAGTGCCAGGAAGATAGAAGGTTGAATCACAGGTTATAAGCCTAAACACAGACTTCTCACTTCCAATGCCTGAATCCTCTCACCCTAATGCTTTAACTGTTTGTCAATTCTCAGGGAAAATCTAAGATCCAAGTTTCAAAGAAATCTGGCTCCATAAAAATATGTATTTTCTACATTTGTTACATTACTTGTGGAAACTTAAGACCTGTTTTAGCAATAGATTTACATTTTGTTATGTTTTTTTTTTGTTTCATGTTTTTAAAATATGCTTAGCAGTAGTTTAGCATTGCTGCCTTCTCTTATTCTGCTTTGTGACATGGCAACAGCTAATGACAGTTTTTTAACGAGTGTTTCTGGCAAGTACTTTACTCAGATTTTCTTATCGGGTTTTATTATTTGTGCTTTGATAACTTTTCAAAATTCAATAATATATTTTCATTTGAGGTTTATTTTTAATATTTTGCCCATTGGCTAACCAGTGTGAGATAAAGTACTTTTTCTGTGGTCAAAGAGAAATTTCTAGCTCTACTGTCTCATATAAATATGTTGTCACTCTCTGAGTGTGCAAGAGATTAGGGAGGCACCATTTGTATCTGTCTCTACATCCTCAGCATCATAATATTCTCTCATGTGTCTTCTCTATTAAGATTTTCTTTTAATAACTTTCTCCAACCTAACTTTTTTATATTCAGTTCTTCCAGTCAGTTTTTCATTACCAACCTTGATCTAGCAAGATGTCGCAGAGAGATTATTCCAGCACAAATGGGAGAGGATGCTATCTGTTCATGGACAGATGGCTCAGCAGTGCCCTGCACTAAATAACAGAGTCCCAAGCCTCTCCTTTCTCCAACTGTGCACCTTCCACTAGAACAAAGGACGAATTTATTTATTATCTGTATTTACGATGGCAATATCTTTTTCATGTTCAAGTAAAGCTTTTTTCATCACTGTGATCATAGAGAGAAATGGCCTCACTGTTGTGCACAGTTTCTTATTCGAACTCTGGACCCCAGAACTTTAAAGGGAAGAAGCAATTAAAGTACCATGATTTTCTGGTGGGTTTTTTTTGTTAGATTGAGGTAAATTGTGAAAGAGTTGAAAGTTCTTACATGTGTTATTCATATTTAAACAAATGGCAGTGAGGATGAGACTGGCCTTGTGCACTTGACCACAAAATCAAGCCAAGTTCTCATCTCTGCCATTGATTTCAAGCACATAGCAGCTAGCTGATTTTAAAATTTTTAAATTTGATTTTTAAAGCTCTCTCTTTAGGAGACCCTGCAAGTCTGTAGTTTTCTTCCTGAATCAAGTAAACAGTGGTCTAATTCTCACAGAAATCCTGTACTGTGAATAAATAGAAAAAAAAAAAATCACAAGATATTCAACTTTATTGGGTGTCCCCTTACTTTTTAGGGGAATGGAGATGGAATTTTTGTGTTGACTATAATGAAAGGAATGCTTTGCAGTACAGAAAGGATAGTTGCAGGTAATAAGAATGCTATGTACAAAGCAGGACTTCTGCAAAAAGTTATAAACCCTAAGGTGTCTAAAAACTTGAACAAAAGTGGTTTGTCATCTCAGTATGGAAAGGAACAGTTCTTATTTTCTTTCTTGAAGCCAGTTGGGCAGAAAAAGAAAGGTAATGAGGAAGTGATTATTCAATTAAAAGTTGTCTTGGAGGAAAAAAAATATCAGCACTTTGGAGAGGCTTGTAATTTCTGAATTCCAGATTCAATAAAATCTCAGACAACTTCATTATCAGTAAAGTAAGGTTTAATGATTGCAAACAGAAAAACAATTTAAACTTAAATGCTTCAAAACATAGAATGGAACTGTGATCCAAGTAATGTGAAGTGTTCACTGAGATGGACACTTGCAAAGGGTTAAATTGTGACTTGGATCCCATCCCAGCCTGCTAGAATGGTTTGCATGTACATGTCCTCTCCTCTCCAGCTATCAATAAAAGATGAGCATGAGAAGAAGTGGCTATGAAGAGTTTGATGTTAGGCCAGTTGCAGGCTGGTGTCATCCTGTCACAGCCCCTCAAAGAAATCTCCTCCAGTTGCTTTCCAGCAGACCAGTTCCCTTGTATCTCCCCATCAGCCTCTGCAGGGAAAGAAATAACTCTGAGGTATAAATATGATTTCATAATTCATGTACACAGTGGGTGTCTGGTGCTCTGTGCTGGGGGTTAGGGGAAGAGCAAAGCTGAAATTCTGGCTGGGAACTTACACAAATGTTGGTCCCTGGAGGCTCTGTCAGATCACACAACCTGGGCAAGCTTTTGGAAGCAATCAGCTGATGCTTAGGGGATTGCACATGGAGCAGAGATAAGATTGACCAGAGTTAGCTCTCAATAAAGAGTTCAGGTGCTTGGCTTTGTGTGGGCTAACTGAACAAGTGAACAGCTATTGCTTGTGGAGCCGTGGAAGCTCAGGTACTGCTGCATGGCACTGTACCCTGCAGACACCTGACCAGAATCAATGTGTTTTCCAAAAGAGCTCAGTGGCCAGGCCAGCCAGAGCTGCTGAGTGCTGAGCACTTAGGGAAATGTGGTCATTTTATTTTAATGTGATTTATTGGACTTAAGATCAAGATATAAAATAAATCACTTTTATGTTTCCTTAGCAGTACAGCTGGAATCTACTCGTGCATGTTATCTGTGGCTGCTTTCTGACATTTGTGTGTTTATTATGCACAGCAATTAAACACCCCTTTTTCCTAGACAAATTAGAGCTGTGCGAGTTTGTGATTCTGCTGGCAGGCTTACAAATCTTGCTGTGCAGAGCTCACAGTGTTTTCTAATTTTTCTGTGTCATGATGTATCTTGTATGACTAGGGTTGTTTCATTTTCATAGCAAAGCTATAATGATTTCATACTGATTAAGTGGAAATAATGCCAACTTCTGGAGCTTCTTTGCTTAGATTTCAGGATGCTGTACTACAAATAGCTCATCTTATGTAAGAGAGGATGAAATGTATTCCTTAAAAATGTGTGATGGTGTGTGTATTGGCACATGTTTTGAGCAGCATTTGCACGTATACATGCAGACTGGAGTACTCAGGTAATTACTGTGAGCTGCTAATGGTAATTAGTGATGTGATCTCCTGCACCATGAGCTTGAACATCCCTTTCTGCTGCAGAGTCTGCTGTGCAAGTTCTCAGCACAGTTCCTGGCAGTGCCTGGAGCAGAGCAGGACAGGTCTGTGTGCTGTGCCCAGCAGGATCAAGGAGGAACAATGTGTTCTGCTCCCCTGTGGATGAGGAGTCCCAGTGCTGTTGGCTCCCCACACACCCTGCAGGCTCTGGAAGGCCACCAGGTAGACAGCTGTTGGACTTGCACAACAGACAGCCAGGCTGGCAGTACATCAGAGAGGAATTGGGCACATTTACAGGAGAAACCCATCAAAAATACATTCAAATCAACACATTCCCACCAAATGTTTTGATTTTTACATGGGGAGTGTTTTTCCATCAGAAAACCCACTGGAAGGTTTCCAGTCTTCTTTTTTTTTTTTTTTTTTTTTCACTCCGTTAGATTCTCTAGCAGAACCAAAGTGAAAGTAATCATCATTTAGTGAGCCTTTTCTGTGATAAAGTGTGAGATGCCTCAGAGGGAAATTCTGTGAGCTGCAGAACAATGATACTGTTTGGTATCTCTGATAATCCCCTTGCAAGATTTCAGTATCTCTTAGTGGCCACTTTGCATGCTCAGTTCCAGAACTTTAGCCCATAACTGAGGAAATGTGTTCTGATAAAGCTGGATGTGCATCTCACATTGCATAGGTGACATAACAAGCAGAAATTCCACATGTCACAGCAAGAAATTAGGTCCTCCAGCTCAAAGGATGGATTCAGCATGCCACAAGATACTTTCAGAATTTAAATTTAATCAGTGTGATGTGTATGTTTATGGAGGTTATCTTCATCTTATAAGACTATAAGTGAGGAAGACTGGAAGGAAAAAGCTGCCAACGATTTACTGCAAATATGTGAAAGTCAAGGGAAAAAAGACATGATGAAAAGGACATTTTCCAGAGTAAAGATCTGAATGCATTTATCTCTTTGCTCCCACTTCAGGTGGACTTGAATTAGAAAGTTTTGCAGAAGGATGAGCATAAAGAGGAGGGTTTTTTTTTTTTGCAAGATGAAAACAAACACAAAAGGACAGATGAAAAGGGGCAGGAACTAAACCACTGCCACCAACTGCATCCAGGAACCAAGTCTATCTTAGTTTGAAATTGCAAGAGGCGAACTGGGAGTGAGGGGCAGTGAAAGCAGCTGAGGAAGGGCCAGAGCCCATGAGGGTGAAGGGTTGTGAGGAGCATCACAGTCTGCAGAGCCATCCAGCAGGGTTTCTCCTTTCTCTTCTTTCCCAAATATAAGAGCCAACAGCAGAGGGAGCAGAAAATCTTCCCCAGGCTCAGCGCTCTGGAGGAAAATATTACTTTCCTTTCTGTAATGCACTGGCTGAAAAGCTGTTTTTCTCCTCTAAGTTGTAATTATACATGCCAGTGTTACAGCACATACCAGAGCCTGACTGAAATGTTTTGGCACCAAGTAGTGTGAGAGGATGTCAGTTTGGCAGGCTCTGTGCTCCTTCCAAACCAGGTGGGGGCCAGAGCTGTGGGGCTGGGGGACTCCTGGACAGGCACAGTGGGGCTGGGATGTGGCCACCCCACTGCTCAGCTCTTGATCTGTGCTGAGAGGGGACAGCTGGGTGTCGGAGACGTGTTTCAGAGAAATGGGGGCTCAGCCAAGCACCTCTGGGAGGGGACAGCTCACACCAGAATGCCTGGAGTACCTCATGGGTACCTGCTCTTGAGAGAGGTCCAGAGCAGAGATCTCTGCCCTGCTCAGAGCAAAGATCTTTCTCTCCTTCTGGAAGATCAGCCTTTGGCAGAAATTGTTTGAACCAGGATGGTCCAGCCTTACAGTGGTGTCCCTGCTGCTTCCCTGCCTTTGGCTCATGGAGAATTGCTGCTGCCCCTGCTGTGGCACCATTTTGCTGTCAACATCACATCAGAAAAGTACAAAGGAAAGAGCAAGAGTTGCTTGAAAATTTGCTTCTACTTAGGGACTAGTGTTAGCCCTCCAAATTCCCTGTGATAATCTGATTTTTAGGCAAAATTATGGTTTGGCATCAATATAAATTCCTAAAATTAAATTGTCTGTTTTTGTTGAACTTCTATTTATGGAATTAAATGAAAATCCAGAATAAAATAATGTAATGTGCCATAGAACTCCCAAGTATAGTTATAACTGAGGTGACTGTGAAGTTTACAAAAGTACTCGCTCCAATATTTAAGGTTTGATTCAGGTTCACTGCATTCAGAACCACAGTTTGGGTGTGGGGCAGTGGGATTACAGTGTTGCTTTTCTAGAGAGGGAAGGCAAAGTCTGTCACTTTTACTGACACGGATTCCTTGAATCCCCGTGCCTCAAGCCCTGCAGATGTCGAAATTGGAGATTTCCAGTTTGCAATTTCTGCAATCAGATGAGAGTGAGCTGCAGTGGATTTCAAATCCAATGAACAAATATTTTGATGTGAATACAGCAAGTGTGAGGATCATGTTTAACCAGAATGTTTTTTCCTTTCACTTTTTCCCAGTGTTGTTTTGAGGTTTGGCTTTTTGTTCAGAGATATTTTTGTTGTTACAAAGGCAGCAGAAAGTGAGCTTTTTTTTTACTCTTCTTGGAAAAAAGTGTTTTCTTTCAAAAGAAACATTTAAGCTTTCAGCTAATTCCCAGTGATACAGAGGGATATTCTGCAATAAGCTTCCCTCCAAAAAGAGGTTGGCTGCTGCCCTAATATTAAGAGCGGCAGGATTCCTTGGCTGTGGGGAAAATGAGATGGTCCAGCTGATGGAGGTTATGACTGAGCCAAGATGAGTCAATTACCTCGATGTGCTGAGCAGCCATGCAGGGGCCAGCAGGGAGGAGAAGTGCCAGGGCTGGTGCTGTGTGCTCTGACGGAAAACAGCTGCACAGAGCTGGGGACAGAGCTGGGGACAGAGCTGGGGACAGAGCTGGGGACAGAGCTGCCACCGCCACCCACCTGCGGCAGCGCTCGCGCTGGTTCGCTCTGCCGGGCTGGAGCTGCTGCCCTTGGAGCTGTTCTGTTTTCAGCTCTGGTGGTAACAATTGGGAGGAGGCATTTGAAAGGCATTTATTTTCCCAGTGCCTTCTCCAGTGTTTGTCAGGCAGGGCAGGAATGGCCGGTGGTTTGCTGAGGAGGGAGGTGACACAGATGCAGGTGGCCTTTGGCACTCGCCAGCAGCAGCAAACTCTGGGAGCTCGTGCCAAACATTAATGGTTCCCTTACAGAAGGGGATTTAACTGCCCTGTCCTCTGGGGATGTTTTCTCTCTCTGTTGTATGGACTTGAGGCAGGCTGTACAATCATGGCTCTGACTCACATTTGTGGGACTCAGGGCGCACCCAGAACCATCTGCTGCCTACAGCTCACTGTGGTATCATTCTCTGCAGGATTTCACCTCCTTTGGTTTGTTTTCTGAGCAGAATACAGGCATCTCACAGCCCATTTTATCTCTTTGTATTTACCCTTGCAATCATTAACTCACATTTCTTCTGACTTCTTGTGCAACCTTAACTTTTTGCATCTTTTGTCTCATAAATTTAGCAGAAAAAAGATCCCACTTATCCCCTGTAAATAGCTCTTGGCTAAAGAGCTTTTTTACCCAACTACTGTAGAAGAAAAATAACAAATGGGTGACTATAATTAGTCCTGAGCTAATTACATGAAGTGGTATTTTTATTTTTACCGGTAGGATTCAACAACTGATTGCTTAACCATAAAGCCATCAAATCTGGTTTAGGGTGAAAAATTGTTTAACAGAACTCTGGAATTATAAAAGAAAAAAATAAATAAACTGTAATCTCACAGTTCCACCTCACTTCCATCAGAATTATGATTTTTACCTTCCTTTAAAAAAACAATTCAGAATTACAGGTGGAAAACAAAGAGTAAAGCATTGCAGTTTACTAAGCTGAAAAAAGATTGAAAATCAAGTCATAACTTGATACTTTTAAAAATTTAGATCTATATGACTAAACAGCACAGGAGTACTTTTTTCACCAGCTTAGATTTTCTTATCCATCTTTGAAAGATAATGCTGACTTCCCCCTACCAGCTTTGCCAAGCTTGGCATTCTGTCCAGCAAAATACTGTGCAAATATCCCTGTGACTTGGTGTATTCATGGTCAGAAAGAAAGGACCTTTTCACTCCACCCCATCTGATGCTAAACCAATGTTCCTATTTTCAGATTTCTAGTCCATCAATATAGCCCAGCCATTGTTACCTCCTTCCTTAGTTTCAGATATTCAAATAGTGTTCAGCTAAACTTTGAGCAAGTGAGATTTTCCCAGTGCTCTGGCATCCTTCTCTCTAGCTCTGCCTCCCAAGCAGGTCTTTCAGAGGCCAGTCTGAAAAGCCCATTGTTAAACTGATAACAGCATTCAGGTTTGCCTTTGGTGGGCTGCAAGGCCTGAAAGATGGCTCTCAGTGTGAGAGAAACTTTTGTGTGTCAAATCATTTTGGATCCGTGCTCTTGCAATGGCTTTAGGATAGTATTTGTCTCTGCAGTGTCTAACTTTCTTCTGCAGTCAATAGATGCCAAGTTTAGCAGCAAGCTGCATTTGTCTCTACATTCTCATTAAGGTGATGGATGTTACATAGGTGTATTTATGCAATTCTTCTTGATCTTGTTTTTGTAGTAGTCTGTAGAGTATGGTATCATTACTCTAGGCTTTCACGTAGACACCTTTGCCAAGAAGATAAATACTGGCCTTAATCCTGAGCACAAACATCTTTTTCAGCTGCCACTGTGTTCCTTTTGCATACAGGGCTATTGAGCAGGTTTGCAGACCTGCCTATAAGCTCCAGGAATAGCACATGAATCCCAGCTGACAGAGATCTTCCACAACAAAAGAAGGTTTGTGTAGATTTAGGAATGGCCAAATCCTTTTCCACTTTTCCTTGGCATCATCTGTATCTTTGCAAGTGCTGCTGGTTTAAATTTTCACAGTCTAACATAAACAAGGCACAGGTGTCAAGAATTTTATTCCACTGCAAACAGTGAATGAGATTAGGCATTCATTATTCACAAATGTTTGGAATATGCTTGCATCCTTTGGTACTTTCCTGCTAGTGGAGGAGTAAATAGTGTTGGTGAAGTGGATCAATTTAGAACCCTGCATTAACCTGTGCTTGTGTGGTTTGGCCAGATTCACCATTCTCTCTTCGTGATGGCAATGAAATCAATACTTAGTCAAATTCCATAGTTGTACAATTAAATGTTTTCCATCAGTGGACATGGACACATACAAGTTTTTCTTTTCATTATTGAAAAGCTGTCCCATTATGCAGGAGAAATTGTTGGGTTTCAGTGATGAGTGGAAGAGCCTCATCTGTGGGAGGGTAAAAACTCTGACACCACAACCGAGAGCAGAGGGGTGATGTCAGTCCTTAATGGGCCACGTGAAAATCCATTTCCTTCTTTTCCCAGATCTTTATGTTGTATTGCTCCAGTGGAAGCTGCTTTTGGCTACCTTTGGACTTGAAATGTTGCCAAAAATCCCTTTTGCTACAATAATGTTAAATACTAAGAGAATCAAAGGACTTTGGAGAGCCACTTTCCCATTTTGTTGCAAGTTTGTCAATCCAGTCTGTTTTTTTAAATTTTATTTGTTTTTCTAATTTGGAATGTTTCCCTGCATACAAAATAGTGCAGTTTTTAAGGAGTTATTTTCCAATAATCTTGTTTCCAAACAAAAACATCAATTATTAAAAATCAGTTCTGAAATTAAGCAGATACTTGTCTGACATTATGCATGTGATTATGGCTGTGCACGTAAACATCACCACTGGGGCTGTATACTTAGACTGAATCATACATAAATATTTACAACATGCATTTGTGCAATACAGGATAACTGCATAGCAAATTTTAGAAATTCAAGCAAAAATCATTAGATGGATACAGAAACAACAAAGCTTAGTGAACATTAAAGAAGGACATGTTATTTTCTGTATATTTTTGAGTGGTTTAATCATACAGGTGTATTGTCATTCTTTGAGAACTGGCACTTTTATTGAAAGTTCAGAATTGTGCAGTATCTAACTTCCGAGTGATACCCAACTGTTCTGAAAATTGCCATAATGATGACAGATGACTAATGTGGATATTTCACATATTTCACATTTTGCATTCTATTGAGCATTTTTATTTAAATTTTGATACTAAAGACAAGGGAATTAATAATCAGTTATTACTTCAGACTTTTAAATGAAAAATGAAAATATAGAACATCACTTCATAGCAGATTGGCAGAGGAGAAAGAGGGGAAGAACCTCAGGTCCCCTGTAAAATCCAAAGGCAGAAAGCTGGGAGAAAGCTCTTAAAGTTGAACACATCTTGCTTTCTATCTGTAGGTATAACAATGGCATACAAGATTTCTATTTAACTCATGAAAAGTGTGGAAGAGATGGTGAACTAAGCTTAGTTTTTTAAAATCTAACTTGACTTTTCACTGTCTGCACTTGCTGTGCCTGCCTGGCACAGCACAGCCCTGGGAAATGTCACCCCTGGTGTTCCCAGGCTGTTCCTGCAGCAAAACCCACCAATACTTTCTTGGCTGCTTCAGCACAGCAGGACTACACCCCTTGCTGAGGATCCTTGTGCCTCATGAAAGCTGCAAAGCTCCATATTTGTGCTCCTTCTGGCTCTAAAATGTCCTTTTTGGTGCTGTCTGTGCTGTGCTCCATCATACCCCCCAGAAATGCCCCAGGTCTTCATGACTGCAGTACCTGGAAAGAGGTAGGGGGAAGGAAAGATTTTGGTGCCCAGATTGCAACCCACCTTTCAAATAGCTGCCAGCATATCCATGAATCTACAGCCATCCATGGAGAGTGTTAAAATTTATTGATCAGTACTTTATACTGAAATAAAAATACCAGAAAAATAGCATTTCTCAGATTTGGGAAAGCATCCATTAAGTTTAATTTCGAATAGTGCACAGTTGAGAAAATAATGTGGTATAAACCTGGGCTTTTCATAAATGTCCCTGTGTGACAAAGTAAAGATGAATATGATTTCCTTCAAGTCAGGGCTATGCAAACATGAAACACTTGTGCTGCTTCCTTTGCTGGAGCCTCAGTCAGCAGATGGTGCAGACCTGCCAGTGAGTACTATCCATCCCAGTGATATTTCAGCAAGAAAGATCTGTTAGTCAAGAACATTCTCTTTGCAGTCTGTGGGGAAGAGATTTATAGAGCAGTGTGTTATGGGACTGCTGATTTCTGAAACAGAAGATGGCCTTTTTATTTATTCGTTTGGGATTCTGCTTTTATGGCTTTGCTCGCTGGCTCATCTTGGTGCCTTTCAGTGGAGCTGAGGCTCTGGAACAGATACACTTTCTGAATAAGACTGGTTAGGTTTTTTTATTTTTATTTTAATACTTATGATGGCACTGAGATTTTTCTTCTCAGAAAAACACACGTATTCCTTTTTGCTGATTTATTTCTGACTTCTGCTGTCATAAGGATTTTCCCAGGACATTTGTTGTTCACTCAGTAATTTAAACTTTGTGAATTTCTTTAAACTTTGTTTAAGTTAAATCCCAGTGTATTTTCCTCTGAATAATTTTTTGCACTCAATCCCCGAAAAACATTTGGGGTTTTATTTATTTATTTATTGCTATCTGTTTAGTTCCACTGATAGTTTCCCAGCTCTTGCTAACAGCTCCTTGGTCAAGTGTCCTTGGAGAAAAGTAGACAAAATATTCTGCACTAGAATATTTTTGAATCTGGAAGCACACTAATAGATTTGAAAATTTAGCATTCTAGGGAATGACTCCTGCAGAAGTTATTTGAACATGCTCTGTTCCCAGTACCATTTTCCAAGTCCTTGATACTGCAGAGTCTCCATTTAGTGCACCTACACTGGTGGGAAATACTGGGGGAATGCTCTCTTAGCATTTTGGTCACATAGGTGAGAAACAATTTTGCAAGCAGGAGGAAGACTTCAGTGGAGAAGGAGCTCCTCTAATGTATAACTTATTTGAAACACAGCAGTCAGGACAGCTCCATTCTTCCTGCTGTAGAAAAATTCTGCATCTGTTTGACCCTGAGATGCAGGTGTGCCAACAGTGAACTTGAAAGGGAGTCTTGATACTGTTATTAGAAAATGTTATTAATAATCAAATTTGGCTAGTAAATTATGTTCTAATTGCTAAAATCTTGCAGCCAGTATGGTGCAGCCAGATGTGTGTCGAATGTAAGTGGAGAGGCTCCAGTCAACTTTGCTCACTTGGAGCTTGGTCTCTTCTTGTTTCTCCCTGGATTTCCCCATTCAGGGATGCAGAGGCAGATCCTCTCCCTGCTCCCAGCTCTCCCAGTCAGCATGGACCACTGGGCTGTGGGGGTGCAGGACTGCAGGGGCACATTGCTTGAGTGATGAGAAAAGGAATTCCATCCTTCTGGATTGGTGTAAGTTTATGCTAAACCTTACACTGGGTAGTATCTTTGATAAACCACTAGAATGAAAGAAAAGAGATAAAACATTCCATAGGAATTGGTAAAGTTTATGAAACCCACTTGCCCTCACATCCTCATAAATCCTTTATGGAGGTAACCCAAGGTGGTCTTCCTGTGTTGTGGAAATGTTTCCTCAAAGCTTGGCAGAGCTGGGGAAAGTTATGAAAAACCTCACAGGCTGGGCAGGTGGTCACAGGACAGTGGTGGTTTCACACTCAGCTTTCCTAACACGGATTCAACACAGAGCACAGGAGCAACAGCTGTGCAAAACTTGTAGAGCACAGGATTGTGTTGATGAGAAGGGTCAGATAATGGTAATGGAGATTAGAGACCTAAGTTTTTTTGAATGGGAACATTTTGAGGTTTGTTTTTTGAGTTTCATTTCTTTCCTGTGTGTGCAGGAAGACAAAGATTAGGTATTAGATCTTTTAGGAAATAACGAGTGGTGCTGTGATAGGGTTTGGGCATCTTGCCTCCTGAAAATGCTGCCTTTGTAAATGACATGGTAGAGGTGGTTTCAGTGGTATCAGGAGAGATCACAAAATCTTTAGTTAAAGTAATTTTCAGGAGCTCTACCATTCAGTATAATTACAAAGTCTTAAATAGAAATTACTGTAAATGCGTATTAGTATTAAATTGTACATATTTTTCTCTTTTTTTCTCAGTCAAGCATACTCACAAATTGAAAAGCTACCACAACTGCTTGGGTTATCTTTTGGTTTTGTGGTCACAAGTGAAATACCTGTCTCCTTCTCAAGCTTGTGAACTGGATGCACTGAGATATGCAGGGTCACTGTGCCTGTAATTGGCAAATAGGTTTTATTGTCAAGATATGCAGTGAAGTTGGTGGGGGGTATAATATTTAGAACAGCCCTGAAACACATAAGTGAGAGCACAGGTGTCTTCAGAGCTCATGGCTGTGGTAGGAAGCCAGCAATGACTCCTCTGAGCTGCAGAGGTCCCTCCATTCAGAAAGCAGAAGGTGGCTGGAGTTGGTATCTCCAGAAATAGAATTGTCAAAGCCTAAAGGTACCAGAAAGGTGTGTTTGACATAAACTGAGATCACTATCTGACCCTTCCCATCAATAAAAGGCACAAAACCACACTCCATAACCGCATTTTTCACAAGTCTTCTTTGCTGTGCCATCTGTGCTGCCAACTGTTCTTCTACTGTATATCGTCTGCCTGAAGAAGCACTAAGCAGGTGTGGCACATGTTTGGCTCGTTCCTGCTTTGCATGTGTAATGTAATTATGTTTGACAGACTTGGTTTGATTGAGAGAAAACTATGAATTGGATTAAATGTTTTTTGTTTAGACTTTATTAGCTAAAGATGCCATTGCATAATTAATTTGTGAATAAGCAGCAATCTTGCAAATGAGGCAGTGAATCAAAAGCACAGGCAGACATTATAGCCTCTTCTCGGGATGAGTTTACACATTTCTTATTTGTAGTATTCATTAAAAATACATAAAGGAAGGTTAACAAAACATTGCAACAAAGAACCACAAGCAAACTAGTTAGCCACAGAAGCCTTCATAAATGCATAAGTCAAAAAACTGAAAGCAAGCCAAGTCAAAAACATGAGCCTGAGATAGACAGTAAATGCTTTAACAGTATTTGAATTCTATTTCCAGGTGGTTTCTGTTTCAGTCCAGTGTTTTGGAGTGAGGATGTCAGTAGAACCATATACTTTCAGCCTCAATGTAGAAAACTTAAGAATATTGCTTGACTATAGGGAAATCTTTAGAGTGAACCTCTGAATTTTTACTTAGAGAAGACACTACTCTTTACATTTTGCTCTTTGAGAATGGAAAGTGGCTGTTTTAATTTCTGTGCCTCAAAATATTTACATCTGTTTCTGCTTTATGTTTAGGTCATACAAACTACACTACTCAGGAGGAAAATGAAGAAAATCTGTAGGATGCAGTGGTTTGGTTTAGAGCACACTTTGCAAGTTGTTTCTCTCTTGAAGCCCTGCCTACACCTATTCCCAAGCAAGGCTGGGGCACAACCTGAGCTTGGCTGTTCCTGCCCATGGGCAGGGGCTGTGGTGGGGGGCCCTGGTGATGCTGCTCAGGGACAGGATGATCTCTTGGTGCCAGAACCCTAGCACCTGGTTGAATTATTTGTGATAAATCTATGTTTCTCATTAATTTCTCTACCTGCTTTCTCTTCAGCCGATGCTCATCTTTGAGTGTTGACTCCTTGTCCGGTCTACTCTCTGTCCCAGTGATATTTCCCTCTCAGCACTGTCACACATGCTTCATAGCTTCCCTTTGGGCACAGTGCACCAGTTCATCTCAGTTCACCAGAAATCAATACAACTAGTTCAGATATGCAAGGACATTTCCACTCCAGAGTACCAAAACTTTAGGCTTTGCTTGAGCCACTGTCCATAGGTTAAAGGGAAGGTGTACTAACGTGCTCCTTAGCATAGGAAAGGTGAATTTTGGGCTTCTTTCTGTTAAGCTTTTTATTTTCCTTTCTGTTTCTCAGTAGTAGGATAAAACTTAATAAAGACAATTTCATGTGTTTATTTATTGTACTGTAATAATATAAATATTGATTTATAGCTACTGGTAATGTTGGGGTACTTGGTCCTAACGGCAATCTGCAAATGCTCCCATAAGTTAAATATAAAAACTAGTCCTTTGAAAGGGTGGCTTAGGAAGCAGATTAATTTACCAAGAATAACACACCAGCCTTAAAATGATTTATGTTTATTGTTTGCATTATTTTAGTTGAACTTACTCCTTTAGGGCAGCATGTGAGAGCGAATTCACGAATGCCCCACATGCTGGGTGAGAGGCCAAGTAGATTTTTCCAGAACAATCACCCTCAAATACATCTTCTGGAGTAAAGGAGTGAAGGAAGTAGGCTGGAGGTTTTTTGATAGATTTAGCTATCTCAGTTCTTCCTGCTGTCTCTCTTTCAGTCCTGTGTGAAGCATTGTGCTGCTCCTGCTTCCCAGCAGTGTCGTGTTTCTTCTCTCAGGAATAGCAACCGCAATCTGGCAGGACAGAAGATCGATGCAGGGTTGTTTAGGAAAAATTTTTCTTTTTTTCAAATGAAGTTACTTCCCATCCTTTGCCAAGGGTTTATGGAGTTTGTAAGATGGCTGATTTTTATTCTAATTCTTTGGCCACTGCTCAAACCCTGCCTTCAGTCCAGCTCTCTGTGATTATTTTCTTCCTATGCAGCACTTTGAGACTTGAACATTCATGCAGATGCATTACTTTGCTACTCCAGATAATGGGTTTTTCTTCATTATGTCTCCTTTGGATTTTTCCATTAATTTCCATCCATCTTGGATCTTTCAGAGAAGATGTTCAGAACATTAAATACTATGACAAGGCTGTTGATTTTTCCCAATGCTTTAATCTTCTTTCAGGAACTCCATAATTCTTAAACACAGTTTTCTCTCCTTTGTGATTTTTTTTTATTGCAGAATTCCTCTCTTTGTTGTTTGAGTTTCAACTGACTCCATTGCTTTTCAAATCCCTCCAGCCTTGCCTCAATTTTATTTACCTTAGTCTCAAAGGAAGCTGTGGAAACTTGAAGGTTATCGATTTTTAAATGAAGAGATTGAAGACATTCTTTTACTGAGGCGTCTTTTAAAGTGTTTGAAGGTGGAGAGAGGTGCACTGGGTGTGGGAGATGATGTTTTGTCTGCAGGGTGAGGTCACTTAGGTTTAATTCTAGCCCTGTGCTTGTCCTAAGCACCTCCTGGCAGATTTTTTTGGGTTGTTTGTGTCAAGCAGTGCTGTGCCACTTGAGGAGACTTATCACAGGGTTTCAGAGAGCAGTGGGCTTTTAGGCTGGTGAGTGTGTGTTAACAAACCCCACAACCAGGTGGGCTGTTGGTGCTGCCCAAAGCCAGCGTGGCAGCATGTGCCTCTGTTAGGATGACTCTGCACAGCCTCTGTGTCTGGGACCCAGTGAGACACTGGGCAAAAAGGCCTCTCACCCCCCCAGCTGGTCCAGAAATGAAGTGGGAGGAGGTAGAGAATCACCAAATAACAGTTGGGAGCATAGTGAGAGGAAAATGCCTTTGATAAAAAGGGGAGGTTATCCTCCTGCTCACCAAGTTGAAAAAAGTGTGCTGGAATCACAGGCAATTCATTTAACAAGCTGTTATTTTCTGCCCTTTGCTTCTTTCTCTTAGGCTCTGAGCTTGAATCAGGATCCTCTGACTCACAAATAACCCAGTGACTTTCCCTGTCTTTTACCTTAGTTTTGCATCTCTCTTTCAGTAATGAAAAGTCACTATTCCAATGAAACCATAAAGCCCCTGGCCTTTAGCCATCAGATCTGGCAGTTCAGTAAATCATAAATGCCCAGCATCCCTCTGAACAGCTCCATTTCTGCCACGTTCTTGGGGATTTAATCCCCACTGGAGATTGTATGCTGTCATTAGTAATGGATTTTCTAATGGTAATGGTAGAGGTTGGGAGTGATGTGAAATGTTTTGTGGTGAGACCAGGGCACACTGAAAAGGCATGAAACCTTTTCCAAAACATTTTAAATTGACTGATGGACAAACTTTTAGGCTGGACATTGCATTATTCAGCTTACTTTGTGTTTTCTGAGGAAGACCATTAATGTTTGATATTTCCAACCTCCATATGCAGAGTGCCTTCTCCTTTAGAAGGGCAATTTTTGTGACACACTGACCTGTCTCACCAGTGGTTGGCTCTGACAGGTGAATGAGGGGTTTCCATCAGAGAACCTGAGCAAAAGTCCCAAACAGGGGGGCTGCTAGAGAAGTTTGGATTTGATAGAAAATATTACAGTATAGGAGTATTTATATTTAACATAAATATGTTAGTGATGCACAGAAATGAGACTGTATGTTTAAAGAGCACTTTAGGGAAGAGTTCTTTGTTAGAA
This sequence comes from Peucedramus taeniatus, assembly GCA_013400575.1. Taxonomy (NCBI): domain Eukaryota; kingdom Metazoa; phylum Chordata; class Aves; order Passeriformes; family Fringillidae; genus Peucedramus; species Peucedramus taeniatus. Next base: position 634,423 of record WBNO01033426.1, read on the forward strand.
AGCAGTGGCTGTTCTCTGGAGAGAGAGAAAAAACACATTAGAAAATGATCCTGATTGCCTACCATTGATACAAAAATCTTCCTAGAAGACAACCTCTTAAGTCTCATTTTCACTTTTATTTTCATTCAATCCTGTGTCCATGTTGAAGCTTCAAAATAATGTGTTTTAAACTTTCTAAGAAATGATGAATCTACAGCACAAACCTCTTGAAATGAATGGGATTTTATACATGCTTCTACTCTCTTAAATGTTCTTTAAATAATTTTATCTACTTCTATTCCCAACCAAAAATTTTGGATCAAAGTAGGATTGATTAATTCTGAAAGGAACATAATTATTCATCTGTGTGTTTTAGAATAGTTGTTGTCTTCTAAGGTTCTTTGATTCCACAAATTTTGTGTCACTCAAGACTTTAAGGAGAGTCTCTTCCATCTGGCACAGTTTGCAAATAGCCCCAGTGAGTTCAGCAATGCAGCATTTTCCTCATGTATAATGTTATCAAGCTTTAGACCATGCTGATAAGTAAAATATTAAATGCAACACTTGTGACAAGTGTGCCACTTGACATGTGGCAAAAAAAACCCCAAAACCAAAAAACCCCAAACAAACAAACAAACAAAAAAAAAAACAAAAAAAACCCACAACCAAACAAAAAAACAAACAAAAAAAAACAGCTATGAAAATTAAATATCTAGTTTATTTACTGACAAGAGAAACACTGAGAGCCTCCTGAAGCTGTTAAAGCTAGAAGATAAGGGCATTTTTATTTTGAAGTAACTTATTCCAGACATGCTTGTAGTGCTGTAGGCTGGAATTTTCAAAGCAATACAGAGAAGGCAGACACCAGGCTCTCATTGCATTTCAGTAGGATGATCTAAAGAAATGAGTTTGAGAATATCTCTGGAAAATGGAGAATCACTAGGTCTAGAGGGAATCATCCTGGCAGTGTCTGAACATCCATTTAACAGGGAAGAAGAACCAGGGTACTTGAAATTTGGAAATTCCTCTTACAGCACTGGCTGCTGGTTTCCTGCAACTCTTCTGGTCACTGGCAGGAGGGCACTGAATTCATCTTTTATTTCCCCCACACAAATTTTCTATGTTTTATTCCAGAGGAAGTGACCCAAAACAGCAGTTAGGGACCAGGTTACCTTGGTTATTTGTGTCACTTGGACTGAGATGCTGTGTGGTATTTTTAGAGGAATTAGTGGATAAACAGAAGAGGAGGGTGGAGGGTATTTTTGTTCTGCAAAAGTAGATATACATATGAGAGACAGAGAAAAGTTATCTGGAAACACATTGTATTTTCTTCCCTGCTTATCTTAGGACTCCCTGTCTGGATGCAGTTTTCTGTCTCTTCTCTCATTAAGTTATCAGAGGTTTTAGGTGGGGCTGAAGACCAGAGGTGTATTTTCTCCAAAGAGAAAAGGGTTCTGCTATGTTCTAAACACTACTGGCTTCTTTAGACAAGAAATCAGTGTATATGGAGTAATAAGAAACTTCTGTTTTAACATGCAACAATTGGGTTTTTTCCCCTCAAACCGTGCTTTTCCTGTTGGTCATAGTATCCATTTCAGTGAAACTTTGGCTATACTGCTCAGTTATGATCTCCTGGGGCATTAAAACCTACAGAAATCTTCTAGACAGTTAAAGTGCACTTCCTCATTTAAAAGACCCACCAAAACTTATCTGTGCATCTGTTTCAAACAAGTTTTCTACCTAATAAAATGTGTGTAAAAAGTAGAATGACTGTTTTTGCCCAACAGTTTGTAGTTTTGCTTTGTGAAGCCAGCCTTGTCCCGTTCTGCCACACAACACGAATACAATAGGTCAGGTTCTACTGTCAGGATGCTTTCCCTGGGTAGGCTGGACATTATATGTTCCATGGAGATTTACTTTTTTTCTGATGGCTGAATGAAAGCCAGGATGTTATTGTATCACTTCATATCAAATTACATTGTCACATAATGATATAATTGCAGAATGCAAGCAGATGCAAATGTTATAGTGCAATAAAATGTCACAACTGAGAACACTGTTTGTAATTTCATGTAAAAGTTTGTGTTTGAGACTTTGTAAGACAGTTGGAATATGAGTTTCAGGATGTCTACACTTGTCTTCAATCAATGTGTTTTTATTTATATTTCAGAATTAAGAAAATAATTTTAGGTATCAGTACCCCAAGTGTCAAAAATACTGCAGAGATCTCCACTCCAAGAGTTGGAGTGACTTCCTCAGTGAGGATTGATTTGGGCTGGGGGAAATTCCCAATGGGAATGAGGGATGTCATTGAGTAACTTTCAAAATGCACTTTGTGTCCAGCAAATCACTGCACCATAAACTGCATTTTCATCAGTCAAATTGACTGTTATTGGAAAAGAAAAATGTAGTGCATTATGAAAAGTTAAATGTGAAATGCAAAGCTATAAAGAGAATTTATTTTGTTCTTTTTTTGTTCTTGAAAGTCTGTAGAAAGAAAACTGAAAAAAACAAAATTTCTTTAAAGAAGGAGGCCCTCAAATTCCTTTTTACAGTTTTTAAATGTTAAGACTTAAACTAATATTTCCTTTCAATTGTTCTTCCAAATGGCTTCTTTTAATTGATGTGACTGCAAGTGAAAAACCTTTGAATTTACAGATATTTTAAAGGATATGATCTCTTTAAATTTTTCTCTCACCATCCTGTCTGCATTCATTACAGGCAAATCAATGAAAATTGATAAACCCATGATGGAAAAAAGGAATGTATTTGTATTCATTACAGGGGATCGGAGATAATAATAAAATGAAATGTTGTTATAGTGAGATATAAACCCAACCTAAGGAATTGTTCAATATGTGAATAGCAAGATACATTTCATTACTGTGATATGGAGCAGCTTGATAGCGGAAGCCAATAATTTAAAAAGTCTTGAGCACAGGGTTATGCTGACTATCCAGTTCAATACGTTAATTGACAATAAATCCTGCTTGCCTATAAAAAGCACTTGACTAGTCATTTTCAAGATGGTCATGATTTTTTATGATGCGGAACTTTTAATTTACAGGGATGATAAAAATAGATTTACTTTCAGCCACTTGTATTTGATTTAATTACCTAATCAACTATAAATCATCTACTATTGAAAAAGTAATTTAACAGAGATGATATTTTGTCGTCATTTTTTTCTTAAGTAGGAGAGAGTCTTTTGTAAAAGAAGGTGAAATTGGCTTTAGAGGAATTAAAAAATTCTGTCCTTTTTGGGGAAGGGTTAGAAGTTCAGAGTCAAGAAGTTTTGATTTAATGAGTTTTGGTAAGACTTGTTTGTGGTTGCCTAATGTCCTATTAAGGGAGCAGAGAGTAAAAACCTCTCCCACAAAAACTGACAGATTACATTAAGAAATCTAAGCAACTAAAAGAACATGGAGATTAAGAAAAGCCCACAGTGATCATTTGAAGGGAAAAGTATGAGGTTTTAGAGTGAAAAGGTAACTATTTGATTTCCCATGTGCCGACACTTGTATTAAAGAGGCCAACTATATCCTGGGGTAAAAATATTTTGTCCAAATATTTCATATTTACTTCTAAAGTTTATCATGAAAAATATTACGAATGTCATAAATGCCATTAACAAGAAAGTGGCTATGACATCCCCAAAAACATGTTTACATTGTGCTGATAGTGCTTGAGATGAAAAGCTGTCCAGATAAAAAGTTTTTGGAGTTTATTCCGAGGGGAATTTTTGGTCAAATGAATAACAGGTGTCACACAGGGACTCAGAGATTAGAGAGTAAGAATTTATTGTAAAATTTTTGCTGTTTGGTGCTGTTGTTTGAGGTTATTTTAAAACCAGATAAGCACACAAATTCCCACAAATGTATCTTCAAAATGCGTAAGGGGTGGTGAGAGGAAAATGAAATGCACATAGAACGAGGAAAAAAATAGTGTTATAGTGTGGGATTATAAAAATAATAAAAGTTAAGAAAGTAGAGGAAGTAAAGATAGGAGCAGTCATGCCATTAACATTATGGACGAAGAAAAATCAATGCTAGAAAATATCTCCTGGAGAATTCGGGTCACTTTATGAGATGGGAATAAAGCCAGCTTCTATAATAAGGGTAAAAGAATAATGTGAAATAATGAAAACCAAACTGGAAAGTGGAGATTTGAGACTGAATTACCCAGATAGCTAGAAGGCTTTATTAAATTTAAGGAAATAAACAGAAAGAAAAGTATGTATGTTAATAAAAAAGTGTGTTTTCTTTAAGGGTAACCACAGATTTTAAACAAACTGAAGAGAAGGATGCATTATAAATCCTATAGCTCTTTCCATGGAGAGCTTAGGAACTTTGCATTTTAATTTTCACGAAGTTTTATTCTGGGGAGGTCCACAGTCTAATACACAACCAATATTAAATTAAGTCTGCCTTCACAAATGGCTCAGTATTACTGTAAGTAAATGAAATTTGCCATATTGAGTTAGACTGGAATTCTTTACCTGAGGTGAGGTGCTTGGAAGGCAATATAAGGAACCCTGAACAGGATGATTAGGATATAGCTTGCCTACACAAAAATGTTGTTCTTTCCTACTCAGTGAGAGGCTGGGTTACAGAGATGTGAAGATTATGTTCTTTCCAACTGTTCAGGACTTCTTTTCAACCTCCTCTTTTACTCAACTGAGTTTTAGAGTTCATGGGAGTTTGGAACATTGATTTAGTACATCTACTTCTGTATTCAGCCAGGGATGAGCTTGTGAGTTACTAGGCTGGTTTCAGCTCCCATCAACCTATTTTCAGTTTGGGTCTGGATGTTAATCTTCTGAGAACAGACTGATGGCTTGATGGTATGTGTTAGTTGTTTGTGTGGCCTTGCTCAGTGTAAGAAATTCTAGAAGAAGCTGTTCTGATGTCCTGCCTTGCATCTGCTGCTCAGAAATGGACGTGGCCCCCCAGCCTGGCAGGAGGTGATGGCCCAGCTGCAATCACAGGAGACATTCCAATGTTTCCATGCAGAACACAAATGGAGATGGTGACTCAAGTGGCCAGGATATGTACAGGAATTGTGACTAATCTGGATGTGTCAGAAACGGGCTTATATCTCTGGAGTAATCTACTGTGGCGATATACATGGCAATTTCTTGTGCTGGAAACCTACCTACACCCATGGAAGTGTTCCAGGCCAGGCTGGATTGAGCTCTGAATAACCTGGCCTAGTGGAAGGCGTCCTTGCCCCTGGCAGGGGGGGTGTAATGAGATGATCTTAGTGTCCCTTCCAACCTTTCTGGGATTCTATAATTCTATGATATAGAGTCTTTGGACAAGGTGATACTAACAGGAAACTGAAAATACTTTTTTTCTGTTGTAGTTGTGTCTAGTTACTACACAGGTTGTTCTTTTACTCCTGTGTGCTTAGCAATTATTCTAATATTGGTGATACTGGTTTCCTCCAGGAATGATCAAGTTTATGAACTGGCCATGCATGAAGTCCATTTGATGAGCATCCAGACCAGCCATTAAGTTTTTGAGTATTTCCTAGGGATTAAAAAGAAAAAATCAAGTCTCCAAAATTGTTTTTTTCAGTGGCAGATGAATACTCCTTTGGCCCAGAAAGTCACATGGATAACAGAAGTCTAAACATAATGTTGTAACTACTTTTCATGTGCTGAGTCCTGCCGCTTTTTTGGGGTGAAATTTAAACTGAGCAAGCAGCCCCAGAATAAACATCATGATGAGCGGTCTGCATGATGTGACCACCCACTGAAATATTGAAGAGTTCTTTATTTATTTGGCTTTCAAGACAAGGTTTTGGTAGAGGGGGAGCTACAGGGGTACCTTCAGTGAGAAGCTGCCAGAAGCTTCCCCTGTCCCACAGAGCCAGTGCCAGCAGCTCCAGGATGGACATGCCACTGGCCAAGGCTGAGCCCAGCAGTGGAGGTGGTAATGACACTGGGATAAGAGAATTAAGAAGGGGCACAAAAAACACTGGCAACTGCAGCTGGAGATAGAAAGATCAGAGCAGAAGGAGGGGAAGGATCTGTAGCCTGTGGTGAAATCCCTGGTCCAGCCAGGGTCAAGCCACCACCCTCAAGGAGACACTGGGCTTGTACAAACATGAGTGATGTTTCCAACTATCCCTAAAGGTGAGAGGATCTACTCTAGAATTCACTGGCAGAAAGGAAGGGACAATGTGGCTCCTTTGGTGGTTAAGACTGTTACCTGTACTCATTTGCCTGGTTTGTCCCTTACTTCCCTGGGAGCTCTTGACAAAAACCCGAGAACAGCCAGAGAGTGTATCTTACACTAATCGTCCTTAGTGCATAAAAAAACTTTCATATTAATTAGGATGCAATCTCTGAAAGGGGAAGGATACAGAAATGCAGTGCACTGAAGGAAGCAAGAATGGGGTTGCCATGGCAGGAGAGCAGAAGTTTTCCATGTTCACACTACTCTGAGCGAGAGAGAGTTTGATGCTCTCACAGGCACATTTTAACCAACAACCTTTAGAATTCATGTCCATGAATATTTCTGAAAGCTTTGCTAAGGTTCCCTTTTCCTGACCCCAGAGCTTGGAGCAGCTGCTGCCTGTCCAGGAGCAGGGACACAGCTAGAGCCTGGGAAGAGCAGCTACAGAGTTCCCATGGCAACAGGAACTCCATGAACACTCTCAGAACTTCCTTCCCTTTTGATGCTTATTTTGCATTTCTCTACTTTATCAGGCTAAATGTTTTAAAGACAAAACTTTGGTTAAATTAATCCTGCTTAAATGACTTTAGAAAGGAAGAATAGTAGAAAACAGCAGTAGAGAGAACACAGCATCTGTAATAACTTTGGTGATTGCTTGTTTTGATGTATCCAGGGGGAAACCTGCTTGTATTTGTATTTTTTGTATAAAATTCAGCCTTAAAATAGTCCCTTTCTCCCCAAATGTGCTTTGATAAATGCCATTGAAGTGAGTTTTATAGCCTATAATACTGATGTTGGTGGGGTGAAATGTAATCTATAACAGCATATCTGAGTCCTCAATTTTTGAGATATTTCCACTAAGAATTCAATTTTTTCCCAATGTTCAAGAATCACTATTAAAAGTTACACCAGAGCTATGACAGTCCTTTACATTTAGCCTAATTTCTACCTTTTCCCCATCACAATCTTAACACAGATATCCCCATCACACATCATCAGCAGGAGTACTACAGAGGGGCTTGAGTTTCCTTGAGTAAGTGTAGGTCACAACATTTTCATCTTTTTAACTGTCTGTTTCCAGGTATTTGGTCCTCAAAAGGCATTTTGCTCCCAGATAAGGGCTTTGAATGAAGCTGTGCTGCAGCTGCTGCCATAGAGTCAAGACAGAATTTTGTTATGAGTTTTTCTGAGAAGGATTGTGTTGTTCCAAATACCTGATTTTAGACAGAACTAAGTGTGAAATAAGATGAGATAACTGGTATTTGTTCTAACATAATAAATAACAGAGCTGCCTCTTTTTTTTTTTTTTTTNTTTTTTAACAGAGAAGAAAGAAGAAACTGTCAGAATTATTTAGGAGCTGTTGGTACTAACAGCAGGGTAGAAAGAAAGGTCCTGTTCATTATTGTAAAAAGAGACTGACTGCCTTTAAATAAACTCAGTCCTTCCTAAAGGCACTAAAGGCTATAACTTCTTTCTGTTATTACTGCAACTCCAAGTATAAATTGGGAATTGACCCAGACAGCAATTCCTTTTCTTTTAACCTTTTAGACCCTAAAAGGGTCTATCTTTTTCCTCACTCTATGTTTGCCAAAAGTAGTGATTTATTATTTTTCACATAACGATCAGGACGTTCTCTGAGCAATCATTTGGGTTTCTTAGATTCCCTTATTCCCTCTCCCAGAACAAGTCTGTGTGTCACATCTGTAGTGCACCTAATGAGTTGCTAATGAGGTTTGCAAATGAGGAGGCACAGACAATGGGGTGGTGGCGATAGGAGGCTGATCTGGAGCAGGTTTAGGGAGCAAGGATTTGGCACTTGTAAGAGTTAGGGACTGCCTCACCCCCTGCACTTCTCCCCTTCAGCTCCAGTGCCCAGAGCTTTGAGGGAATAAGGAGCATTCCTGGCTCGGAGTGCTGTGTTCCACCAGCACTGCTTCGGGGACCCTACCAAGAGCAGGAGTCCTGCAGGTTACATTCCTCAGTTCTGCAGCTGAAAAGAGAAAACAAAATCCTCACCCAAGAGTATGAGAATGCCTGATTTAACAAAATTAGTCTCACATTCAAAATTGATGAGGATCACATTTTGAATTGGGAACAGATGGAGAAGTGCTGAGCTCTGTCTTAGTGTCTTTAATGCTTCTTATGCAAGAATGTGTTTTTATTTCTTATCATAGTTCACTTGAGTCTTATAATTCTGGTAAGATTCCCCCATAAACAAAACAAGGCAATTCTCGAGTTTACAGTGTCTACTGATATCCTTCTCTGAAAAACAGCAAGTCTGACTCTGTTCAAATGAAATATGAGCTAATTAAGATGAATGCATTTCATGCTTTTCATTACTTATTTTGGTTAGTCAAAGTAATTTAACCCACTAAATCTGAGTTATCTTTTACACTAAAATTGTGAAAGGTAGTGCAGAGAGTAGGTTAGCTGGTGAATTCCCCACTTCCCAAGAAAAGAGCAAACCTGAAGGGCTTAAAGAGTAAGGAGCTGGTGCACTTGTGCTAATTACCTGGTTTGTATTGCCATAGTGGATCAAATTAACCTTTTGTTGAGTGTCTCCTATGTAAAATGTGGAAGCTACATTACTGTGGGAACAGTGCACAGTCTGTAGTCATTACAGAACATGGCCATGGACCATTATTCAACATTTCTGCAAGTTAAGAAATAATTTTAATGTGCTTTTCCTTACTGCTTAAGCTGCTTACTTACCAAGTTCAATCTTCTTTCTAAACGAGAGTCTTTATTTGTGAAAGTATTTATACAAAGAATACTAGCATTATTTTATAGTGACTTTCTAAAGAACTAGACAAGTCTATTTGAAGCTTTTCTTTGGTATTAACTAGATATTTTATCATAAGTGAGCAAGGCATTTCTGGTTCACTAGTCTTTTTTGCTTTCCTGAATGCACTTCAACCTCATTCACAGTTCAAGTCTATATAATCCTTATGCTTTTCATACTTTTAAATCCTCCACAGTGCTTTCTGTATATCTGACTTTGCTAATATCCACGGCACTCTGGTCTTAAAGCGCTCCCCTGAGCTTGTATAATTCTGCTCTGAGGGTGAAATGCACATTTTCACCAATCTCTTTCCTGCTCATAAGAAAGGGCAATGATTTCCTTAATGCTGAAGCCCCCCTGACCTCAATTTTACCCCCTGAAACCCCAAATCCATTCCTTACCATGAAAGTATGAACTGTAGCCTGGCCATTCATTTGTTCTTGCTCTGAACACCAGTAATGAACCTGCTGCCCAGTTTTCTAGAACTGAGTCTGATGTGACTTTGTTGTTTGCTGCTTTCTTTCTTCTAATACTTCCTCCTTGAACTTTAAATGAAGATAGGATTTTTTGGGGTGTAAATATACAAGCAAACATGATAAAGGCCAGTCAGGTTATAACTTTGGTTCTGGATAGGTAAAAGTGTATCTATCACTACTCCAGGATAACTTTACATATTTCACATTACACAGCTGTGCCATGCTGGATTTGTTGGAAATGATGGAGTATTCTCTTCCATGGTGCTTGGTGTATATATTGACTATGATAAAGCAGGATTGTAGCTACAGTAAAGTCTTCTATAGCTGAATACCTATCTTAGACAAATTGTGGATGTTTATCAAGTCCCTATCTTCACATGCTAGTTAGCAATTTTTCATGCAGTATAGGATAATGCATTAGGAAGGTCATGGGGCACGAATGTGTATTTAAAAAAATGCATTGCAGGGCACTTTGCAAGGGTTTGGGCTGCTGCAGAGCAGCCTTGTGGTGTATCAGCTGCTTTGCAGCCATTGCAAATGAAAATGGAAGTTCAGGATGATCTGCAGTGAGTTGCTAAAGCAATTGCAGAACAAAACCTTGTGCTCTGTTCTGCTCTGCTCTCGCAGCTCAAGGTGCCTGCTTGTTCTGTCAGCTCCCTTTGCCATTTATTTTAACAGAAACCTGTTCAGCTTCAGGGAGCACTCTCCAAAAGCAGCCAGGTCTCCTCTTTTGCTATGCAGAATGTTCAGCAAATCTGTTACCCTCCATCTCTCACCCAAATACAAAATTCCCTCTCTGAGGTTAGAATGTTGTGTCAAAGCAGGAAAGCCTCAACTAGATTGATTTATAAAGCTAAAAAGAAGACATCTTCTGCCTAGGCTCTGCGCAACAGCTGTGTTCCTGGGGCTATGCTATTCCAACCCTGAAAGCACAGGGAACTTTAAATTCACAAATTTTTCAGTGTTATCTGCACATCACCTTTCCAACCAAAGAACCAGAATATTTTAGCATGTTCTCAAGGCCATTATGTTTAAAGACACTTTTTTTTGATTTTTTTATCTGCTTGCTTAGGGAGTTTCTTTTTTTTTCTGGGATCTTCAGTATGGTGTTGACTATGCTGGTGGAGCTCTGAGTTGGAATTCTACTAATTCTCTACTAATTCTTACAGGAATTACCTGTCTAATTCCTCTTTCTTTGAAATTACTTTTGCAGGTTTTATAATATTTGTTTAAAGAATTTTATAGTTTCAGGTTTATTTGACTTGCAAGTGTACCCTAGGTCTTTTCTTCGAGCTTCCCTCAGCAAAGACTGATGGTAAAGCTCAACAGGCTGTGGTTTTATGGAATCATTTTGTTTTCACATGGAGTGTGTGGGATATCATACTTCCATAGGCTTGCTTCATATCAGGAGTAAAATCATGTGGATTATTAATTTAAAAAATCAAGAAATATTCAAGTTATGCAGACCTTGAAGCTGTTGGGCTATATGAGTCAGATGAGCAGCATCAGACACTGGGTCAGTCTGTACTTGGATTTCAGGATGGGAAGGCCCTGCAGCCTTGTAAGGTCCAAGATGCTTTAAGGGAACATGATCTCAAAACCCATGACTTAATACAAAATTCTGGAGTGTTTGCAAGAAGGAAACCAACTTAGCAGTTCTGAGAGTCAGTGGTATGTTTAGTCATCTATCATGGCATAGATTTTGCCATCACCTTTCCTTCCATATTTTTAAGTCTTTGTAAAAATACAGGAACTTTTTCCTGTACAGATATCTGTATATGACAGTAGAGAGAGGTGGTAAAAAGCAGAAATGCCATACAATTATTTGGGAACTTACCAAAACTCTCTTTATATTGCAAAGTAATTCAACAAAAAAAAAAATCTTTCTGCTGTGATTAGTTTTGTCATTAAGTAAATTAAACTGTTTTGGCTTTAGGTTTTAAAACTAAAACAGGAATAATTTTTCTCCTCTCCCACATAGCAACTGAAATCAATGTGAATGTTTCTAATCAAACTGATTTGACTCAGTCTTGCCTTTACCCCTTCAGCCTTTCCTGCAGGTACCTTCAGTTAGCTGAAAGGCAAGAAATAACTAGAGAGAACAGAATAAACAGTCACAGAGCCTTTTTCTTCTGTCTCTTCCTATATACTGTGTTCTTGTGATAAGATTTTTACATTTACTTATCTGAAGATTGCCCTCTGTTGCATTAGCCATTCAGTGAAAATTGAAATATTCGAGCTGGCTATTGTTACTTTATAAAAACTTTGGGTTTAGTTAGTTTATTTTTCAGACCATTGAAAGGAATCAGTGAAGAACACACTTTTATTCAGGTGAGCAGAACACTAATTTTGTTTTACGCTTTAGGGAACTTCAGATTATAACTTTGTAACTATGCTGGAATTGAGCTAAGAAGGGCATGCAATAAAATATCTTAATTGCCCCACATTTTCAGGCAGTAGGCTTGATCATGTGTTTGTGTATTACCTGCTCTTTAACAGCCACTTGCTGGAGGAGAGACATATTTGTTTTATAAGCCACCTGTACAAATGCAAGGCTATTAAATTGCCTTCTGTGGAGAGTATGTCATGTTTAGATTCCAAAACCAGGGAGTGTGGTTTGAAATGGATTCTTCATCCATAACTCTGCTTTTTGCAGTTCCATGTGAAGCTCTCACAACACACCCTGGTGTGACAAACAGGAGAGCAGCAGCTCTTCATCCCTTCTGTCTCAGCTTTGGAGCCATGGAGGGCTTCCATGGGACTGGGCTCAGCTGGAAATCATGGTTGGGGGTGTAGAGGAGGCAGAGTCCTCTTTTGGCCCTGCTCTGCCTTGCAGGGACAGGAACATGATGACAGGAAAAATCACTTTTCCCTGATTATATAGGAAAATTCAGTGCAGGGCTTAGTAACAGAGACTGCTCCTAAAATTAAAGCAGGTGTGTTTCTGAGTCTGGAGTCCTAATTGTGCTGAAATTCAGCAGTAATATATGGGTGCAGCTACCTGCCTGATCATTCAAGCATTTGGTTTTTCCTTAAAATATCTCAAGATAATATTTTCGGTATCGATTACATTAATGTGCAGTTAGCTTTCTCCTCTGGTCTTGTAAATCCTGAATCTGCCATTCTCTATCATAAAGTATTGCAGAAAGTCTGGGAAGATGAGGAATTTTTACTTTTAGAGAAACAGTGTATATATTCTCTTATTATTTTTTAATATATACCATTATTTGTAATTATATACATAATGAATGCTATAAAGAAGTGTCAGTATGGAACACATTCTTTTATGGATATTACAGTTATATTTTCTGCTGAAAATCAGCCATCTATGGAGTGATGCAAATGCTTTTGCAGGGCTCAGTACTGGTAATCAATGAGAAAAAAAAGAGTAATCATTGAATGCTTTCACTTTGACCAGATCTTGCTGTGGTTTCCAGCCTTTAAAGGCAGCCAGATTTAATCAGTGGCTTGGATGATGACCCGTGAGCAAAGTGGGGTGGAAAATATTATCAGTGACATGACTGGAGTGCACTGAGGCTAAAATCAGCTTTTTATGTATAGTCTGATAGCAGACATAGCACCAGAGCAGTTACAGAAGTGGAGAGTTCAAGGAGTAGAATGTGCTGGATTCTAGATCACTGCAGAGCAGCTCACACAGAAATGAGGGAGCTGAGGCAAATCAAGCACATTAAAGTACTTCAACTAAGGAGTAACAAAAGTGTCCATCAGGATTTCAGTGTGCTTCTTGAATAAGATGGGGTGAATTTAATGAGTAGCTTCAACGAGTAATAGGATAGTTACGTCCTGAAAGTGAATGGAGATTAATTCAGAATCTGGAATTACAAGAGTTGTAGGAATTAACAATCAGCTGCATAAAAAAGAATCATCTGCAGCAGATGAAGAGACCATTAGTTCTTTGAAAATGTCTGGTATCTGAGAAGACTGTTAACAAGGAGACCTTATTAGAAATTATGTTTTCTTGTGAACAGCAGAAAATGAAGTCTGGTTTCCTAGACTTTTTTTTTTTTTTTTGCATCTTAAATCCCTTGCATGTCTCTATTACAAACACTTTCCATGTGTGCATTTGCCTTGTGTTGCAACCTCCTTTTCCAGTTCCTTCCAGCAGTGCCCTGTCCACCTCCTCCTTCCCTCAGGGACCCGGTTGTGTTCACAGTGTTTCCCCTCCAAGTCTGTCCCTGTCTGTGGTCCTGCCATCCCCCTGCCTCCCCCACACTTGTGTCCAGTGTTTGGGTCAGTGTCTGGGGAAAAGCTGCCTGGGTATTGATTGGGAGCCAGCTGCTCCTGACAAAGAGGAACTGTCCTGTCTCTGCCTTGACAGGGTGTAACAAGGTCTCTGTTCTCTGCACAGATGACAGACCTGGCTAAAGCTGATCAGGGAAGTGCTAAAAGTACAGAGAGTATCTGAGAACCACAGCTCAGGGATGCACGGTGTCACTGGATCAAATACTGGCCTCTACCCTTTGCCAAGGAAACACTGCTCCACGTCCTGGGGCCAAGCAGCATCTCAAACCTACTAACAAAATGTGGGTACCCAGGGCCTGCTGCAGCAGCATCACACTTGGCAGCCACAGTGCCAGCCAGCTCCCTGGGGCTCAGCCAGCCACAGGAGACACCCAGCACTCCAGCCCTGTTGTACCAATTGTCAGCTAAAAACTGTTATAGACTCTGATACTTTCAAACACATCTGCATCAGCATTTGATGTGAGGCATTCTCTGGGAAGACAATAACCTGTCTGTCTTCTCTTCTTGGATTAGGCTGCTCTGTGAGCACAGGCTGGCTCATCTGAGGTGGACTGAGGTGGTTTTTAGCCCAGCTGGAGATAAAGCAATGGAAGACCACAAAGGTGCTCACTCAATCTCTTTTCTCTTCCCCCTGGTGCAAAGGGGAGGAGAATCAAAGTAAAACCTCTATGTCAGGATAAGAACAATTTAGCAGTTGAAAATAAAGTAAAATACAGCAATAATAGTAAATAATAATAACAATGACAATAAAAAGGAAAAAAGCAAACAAACTAAACAAAACAGGTGATGACAATGCAATTTCTCACCCCTGGTGACTGATGCCAGACCCCTCTTCCCAAGACCTGGTCAGACCTGCCAGGTAGCTCCCCCCAGTTTATATGCTGGGCATGATGGTATCCTGGGCTCTGTGGTATGGAATGACCCTTTGGCCAGTTTGGGTTTTCCTCCCAGTTTTGGGGGTTTTTTGGCAAACCTCACAGGCAGAGCATGAGACAAAGGAAACAAAGTCCCTGACTTAGGATAAACACAGCTTAATCAAACCCCAAAACATCAGTGTTATCAACACTATTCCAAATCCAAATCCAAAATATAGCACTACAACAGCTACGGAGAAGAAATTAACTCTACCTGAGCTGGAGCCAGGACACCTGATGAAAGTATTATGGCCACGTGTGTGTGTTTGCCACAGCTCAGCACTTTTCCCCTCTAATTACTATGCAGAGTGAATTTGGGGTGCATGACAGCCCTTGGGACCTGCCATGCCCACTCATAGATCCCTGAGCAGATCCACAGGTGCCAGCAGCAAAGATGCTCCATGGGTAAGCTGTATCTGAGGAACAAAGCAATCCTGAATTTCCAAAGGCTTTGCCAAAGGAGGTGCTTCTAAGAAGGGCGAGTTCATTCTGTGAACTATTAACTGGTTAAAAGAGAGAAACAAAGGATGGACATAAATGATAAATTTTCATGCTGTAAGGAGGTTATTAAAGAGGTCTCACAGGGTTCTGTGCTAAACTTTGTGCTGTGTATTTAGAGAGAGTTTCTCAGAGAAAGTTTGCTTGGTGTAAATTTATGTAGGACAATTTAATCTATAGCAGACATGGAAAAGTTACAGAAGGATCACTTAATATTGAGTTATTGGGCAATTAATTCAAAGTATTGTTTATAGAAAGGAAAGTAACTTTAACATTTCTTATGTCATTATGGGCTCCAAATTGAGTTTTGCCACCCACAAAAGACATCTTAAAGTCATTGTAAATTGTTCTCTTAAGACATCAGGTTAGTGCTGATTTGCTGCCAAAACACTAAATAGGACATTAGAAATTGCTAGGAAATCAAAAGAGAATACAACAGAAAATACCCACTTGAGAAAAGATTAAATAAGCAAGGACAGCTATATAGCTCTGACAAGTTGTTTGGGGGGAAAAACAAATTCCATACTGGGGTGCATTCATGCTCTGATATAGGGATTTTACACACTTCCTGTAATCAGGCATCTCAAAATGTTCCAATAAATGAAAAATAAGTTCAAATGCATCAGTGTGGGATGACAAGACAAGAAACAGAGAAACTGTCTCAATTCAGCCATCAACTGACTTCTGTGTGATCAGCTACAGACTCTAGTTTCTGAAGTGAACTTAGCCCTCTGACAGGCAACATTTGCAGTCTCCAGACTGAAAACAGACCTGTTATTCTTTGAGAGCTAGATTTACACAAATTCTTTTTTTCCTAATGTGAGCATCCTTTGGCATTTCTCACTGGTTTAAATTGTTATTGCTTTTCTATCTCTCTAAGTATTTCAAAAATTTAATATTTTATATCACAGGCATGTGAATATATCACAGCATGTGAACCATGCTGTGTTGAGTGCCCTGGCCTAAATACCCTTAATTCTTTTAAATGTGGGGAAAAAATTCGTTTTATGAGGATTATTATATTAATATTTACATAATAAGTGAGTTTAGAAAGTTCTGTTTTGCCAGTGCTAGGAGTTAAATAATGAGCAAAGATCCCGATTTTTCAAGTACAGAGTCTTTGACCCACTTACTTCCATGGCAAGCAATCACCTCTAGAAATACTTCTAACCTTCCTTTAAAGTTGTATGAAAAAAGGGTAAGTGGTTTAAAGCATTTGAGGTATAAAGTAAAACATTCATTGTAGCAAGGTCCCTTATTCCCTTTCCCTTTTAGCAGCAGATTTTGTTTAAAAAAAACACACACCTTTTTACTCATTTCTTTCAGTTGCATCAGAGATGCTATTATCTGCTCTTTTCTGGGGAAAAAGAAAAATATAACTCAATAGTGGCTCAGATGCACTGCTCCTGATAGAACTGGGTGTTGTTTCCTTGAGGAGAAGGTGAGGAATGCTTGGAGGAGCAAGGAGAGGAGCAGGACAGGCTGAGGCCAGGTGCTGCTGCTGCCCTGGCTGTTCGCTGCTCTACTCACCTTGCACGATCTGCAAAGGGGGAGCTGCTCTGTTTGCCAGCAGGAATTCCTCCTGGCACTGCTGGGTCCTGCCCTGGATTTTTCCAGCACAAGCAGGGTGCTGATGCTGTCAGCTTTGCCTGCATGCATGTGAAAGCCTTGCTCCTCACCTCGTATCACTGTGCTGGCAAATGCAGTTAAACTGCAAAATGTCACCATTACCAGGCTGTGCTTCTTGCGGGCTGGTTTTATGCTCTGTCTTCATTTGGAAAATGCTTTGCTGGCAGATATATATTTCTCTCCACAAAGCATTCCCAGCAATCTGAAAAATAACAGTTTGATCCATGGTGCTGTGTCTAGCTGACAGTGCAAAGAGGAGATTCTGCCACATGTTCATGCACTATGCATGAAATGCAATTACTCAACCCTGAATGTGATCAGGGCATTAGGCTCCTCGTGTGAAATATTCCCTTGTATCCCTAGTGATCCCCAGGGTCTTGTTTGATGACTTAGAAAGCAAGAGGAAGGAAGGAGAGCATCTTTAAAATAGGTTTGTCACAAAGGGTTAAACAAAAAGCTGATTTGCCAAGCTGCAAATGGGTGAAGGGATTTACAGTAATATTTAAGGGCAGCAAAGAAAATTTAGGGAAATGTGAAATCATGTAAAAGCAGAACAACCCTAGAGGAATAATAATATTCAGAAAGTCACAGTGAGTACAAAACACTGGTTTGGGTTTTTTCCCCTTTCAAAGCCAAGAAAACTGGATGGGAACTGGGTACCCCAAAGGCTCATTTCTACTGCATAATCATTCAGATAAGAGTTTGAAAAAATCCCACCTCTAATCCCCCCATGAGAGCTCCCTGTTCAACAGCCCCACCAACAGAAGCTGGAGGATGTCTGGCGTCCTCACTCCTGGGTCTCTTGGGTCTGACTTCAGATTAATGGAATGAGCACAAAGCAGAGCCAGAGCCTTGCCCTTCTGCAGGATCTGCTCTGTTCCATCCTGTCCTGCTGACATCCTGAACTCCTCGCTCACACCCAGCCAGCAGCTCCTCTTTGCCTATGGAATGCTCACTATGGCACATGGATCAGGCCTTCTCCACCAGCATATCTTGTGGAATTTAAAAGGCAGATAAATTTAAAAGCAAGCTCTTAGGCCAGCATCATAACACAGTTTGCTCCTCTAATAAATATTGAATTCATCTAAATGTACTGTTTTCAGCAATTCTGAAATAAAATCAGAGAGGAGTCTCTTTCTGTGCCAGGTAGATTAAAATGTCAGCCAAATGGAATGCTTAGTAATAGCACCAGAAAATGCACATGGGTGAAGCAAATCATGGCAAAACCAACCAAATTATGTTCTGTAAACTAATTTTTGGATCCTAGATGCTGGAAAAAAATTTAATTTTAGCAGTATGATAAATTTCAGGTTTAAGAAGAAATATGTCAGTATAGTTATTGTCAGTTTTAATATGTTAACCAATAGGTTCTTCAAATCCAGGTCAATAAATGAACTGTAATAAAACATTGTCTGCATGCCAATTGGAGCATTAAGGATAGTGACTGCAAATCCTTGAAAACAGTGACTGCCCAACTAAAATAATATCAGTACCTCAACATCAGCAGTAGGACAGACTGAAAAGTTATCCATCATATTCTGATAAAAAAAATCAGATTAATACACATTTTAATCTCATATTCAGCAACATATTGGATTTATATTGTTTGGGCTGACTCCTGTGAATATTCAGGCAAGTAAATTTAATGGCAGTAATGCTGCCGAAACTATAAATTTTTAGTGACTATTAGAGAATGTTCATCAGAAAGTTAATGTGGAACTTGGAAGCCTGAGTGCTCACAGTGGAAACTGGCTGCCAAGAACTCTCCTCACCCAGAGGAGCATCAGAAACAATAGGGTAGCAGATACTCATAATGTACACTGTTGGTGCTCAATTAATAGACTAAAAATTGGAGAGAGTTTGGCAGATAAAGCAGGGGTGAATAAATTACAGAACTGTAACCTGCCAACAGACAAAGATGCAGAATTTGTTAAATAGTTTCCCACTCCAAAATGTTCACACAGCATGTTCAATAGCACCATCCTCCAGAGGAACAGCTCCTAACCCTGAGAGCCTTCCCACCGAGCTGCAGCAAACACAGCCAGCCCAGCTCCAAAGCTGAACTTCAGTTTAAGCCAGTTTAGTTCCAAAGGCCCAGACTGAACCCAAAATCTCCCATCTGTAAAATGAGGTTTTTTAGGTCACAGTGCTCTTGATCAGGTTCTCAGAGGACAGTTGTCAGCCAGCACCACAAGTGGCTTCCACAGTTATTCATGCTGGCAGCTCAGCAAAAGGACTGATGAATATGCAGACTCAAGGCCTCCTTTAATTGTCCTACCTGAGGTACATTAGAAATGAGGTGGCAGAGCAAGAGTTCTCACCTTTGTTTGATTTATGTTGTGATGGAAATCATCATCTCTACAGCTTTTAATCCATAAAACTGAGTGCCCTGGCTGTGGTGAGGTCTGAGTGCCTGCACGTGTGCTGCCTGTGTGTGCCAGCACAGGGCTGGGAGCTCCTGCACCTTTGGCATGCACAGACCTGCTCCATCTGGGAACAGTACAGGATTCTGGAAAGTTTGGTTCAGTTTTCTGTTTTGTTATGAATGCATTGTTTTGAAATCTGTTCATGTATTTAAGATCTATGAAGACAGGTGTACAAATAATTTTGGAGATGAGGACTTTAGTGGTTTTGTCTCTCCAGTTGCCAACTGCAGGAGTGCAATGGCATGGTCTTACCTCACACTTGTGCTGCTCTCCAAGGGGGTGCATGGATATCCAGGGATTATCTGTGGGGATGAGTGGCAGCAGATCCATGGAAGAAGCTCATAAATAGAGAATAGTCTTGTCAGAATGACACGTCAGGTTTCTGTATGTGTGGGTATTTATTTATGCAAAGAAATTCAAGGAAACCACTCCTCTGTTTTGAGAGTCTAAGCTGAGTGTCAGGCACCTATGGTCATTCCAACAGAAGTTTAAAGGGAACACACAAGCTGACATTTCTGAACATTTCCAAATGCACAGAAAGCCCAGAGCAACCCTCAATAAGCCTTTGTGGACAGGACCTTGACTTCCCATTCCCTGCAGAAGACAGTGACCAGCACACTGCTGGTGCTGACTGCAAAGCAGTGCCCTGGGCAAGTGGAGCCTGCAAACAAAGAGCTGCTTTATTATTGTATAGTGTCAAAAATTACTGTGCAGTCTGGGATGATAACCAAAAATGCTATAATGGGTTTTCACTCTGTTTCCAGGGGTCAGTAATCCTACCCTCTCTTTTTTCTTTAATGCAATTTGTAAATGGCTCCATCCACTACTGCTGACATGCCACTTGTCCCTGCAGCACTAATGCTGCCATGCTGATAGTTCAAATTTTCTGGAAGTGGCCTTAACTCTTAGTGATTGACAGGAATTGCTGAGTTCCAGGAATGCCAGTTCAGCCTGGAAAGATGTAGAAGGAAAGAAAGAGAAGCTACAGAAAACTTCTGAAAGAAAGGAAAAAAAAAAAACCAAAAAAAAACCCAAACAAAAACATAATTGGAATTAAGGAAAGGATGTTCTGCTGCTCAAATCTCACATTAGAACTGAAATCCAGGTGCAGGGATGTTTGCAACCCTCATTCAGAGTTACCAGATAGATGAAACCCATGGAATCCATCAGGCAATATGAGGCACTCACCTGTAATGTATTGAGATATATCTTACGTTGTGCTTCTCAAAGTAAAAATGTTTTCTGGAAATAAAAATACCTAAAATGAAATTGAAATCTTGGTATTTGTATTCTGAGACTCACTAGATTAGCAGCATTTCATACCCACTGGACACTGAGTCTTTAAAATGCTAATGATCACAGGAGATATAAGGGAAGATGAGATCAGACCTAAATGATTTAGACTCCAAACCTGGTTTAATTCATGTTAATAGGAAAACTTATGCACACTTCAATGCACATCCAACCTAACTGAGCTTCTCACATGGTATTAGATTTGTATTCATGTACAGTTCTCTTTCATCTGTCAGAAATTGTGAGTATCTACAGTCTAAAGACTCAACATATGTGATATTTCTGTCTTCATACGGGTCAACGTAATCTTAATTTATTGAGATTAATACAGGTTTAGCTCAAACGACATGTGAATCTGATCTATTTAATAGATGTATATGCACTTATTTAAGTAGGTTTATGACTCTCCAAAACCAAGAGCAGAGTTCAAGAAAATGAGCAAACAGTAATCTTGCACTTTGTGAGCAGGGAGGTTTGTACACATGGGCTGTGGCACACGTCAGAGATCATCTCTGAAAAACTTCACTTGTGGGTGAGGCTGTTAGAGCTCCTTGTGCATCACAGGATTTATTGCCCTTATCAACCCCCACAAAGGCTGTGTGCTGGTTTGCAGTCCTGTGAGTTAAAGAATGGCTGGCAGGGCAGCTCTGAGTTGTCACTGTGGGTTTGTCTCAGAAACATAGTCCTATTTTCCCCCTTCTCTGCTATGTTTAATTGTTTGTTACTCAGAGGAACACTTCTATCTAACTTAGGCACTAAACATTTTAATATGCTGAAGGTTAAACACTGAAAAAGTGAAGTTTCTTTTTTAATGAAAAAGGAAACCCATATCTGCTCCTCAGGAGGGCTTCTCTCCAACAGCTAACATGTATTAGCAATTATCCTTCAGAGGAAAAGCTGTCTAATTACTCTATTACCTCAAGTGCAGAGCACTCACCTGGGAAGCCACCAGATCAAGGTTCAGGTCCCATCGCTGACTTTAATATTAATTTATGACTTGGCATGTGTGTCTGATAATCAAATAATGATCTGTTTTAGGGAGCTAAGATGGATGTAGATTGGATTTTGGAGACTCCTCCATCTGAAATAGCATTTTCAGATGCTAACAACAGTTTTCCAGACTAAGCTGCAAAGGTTTGAGGTAGCAAGAAATGTTGTTCAAGCACGCTAATAAAGGTAAGCATAACATAATTTCAGGAAACATAAGCAAGAAAAAGCTTGGAGTTTCTTCAGCTATTTGCATAAAATTTAGACAAGTGGTCTGGAAATTTGGGGTAATTTTTTTTCTAACCAATTTCTACCTTATTAAAACCAGTCCTGTTTTCCTGCTCCATTTACAATGAAAGTTATTATGTGAAAGTGTTATACTGGCATTTGTTATTAGTTTACTTGGGAGTTCTGGTTTACCTGAAGAAATAGAGCTTACAGATTTTTCAAAGCCAATTTAGCTCGTGTGTGGACAACCTTATTATTTTTTTTTTCCCCAAAAAGATTCATTAGTCCTTGGAGTCTTTCTTCCTTGTGGTTCCAGAGCTCCTGTGGATGTCAGACAAACTCCTTTCTCCAGAGAGAAATGGGTTTGTCTTCCCCTGGTGAGTCATGGGCAGTGCTTCCACTTCTGCTCTCATTGTGTTCATCTGTTCACTTCACAGTCCTGGAACCAAGCTGCCACTCAGGTTTCTGGGGTGTGATGTGTGCTTGGAGGAAACTGGGGGAACAATCCATTTGCTCAGAAATATTCTTACAAACACTTAATTTCTATATTTAGCCATGAGAAATATTTGAGGAGCATGCGGGGTGAAGATTTTAGATTGTAACTCCTTTGGTGGTGGAGTTTTGGGGCAATTCTGGGTGCTGGTGTTGTTTTTAAAGGACAAATCTCCTGGACACTAACACAATACAAATATAAAATCAATAATCAATATAGAATATGTCCAGCTCCAAAGGGGCTGTCCTTTCTTTCCTATACAGAGTTAGATTTCACCTGCATATCTTCCACATCCTATTATCAAAATAAGTAAAGGTGAAAAAATGGGCTGCACTGATGATATAGAAAGCTTGATATTTTTAAAGCAGCTCAGGTAAGTACCCTCATCTTTAAATGAAAGGCATATGTTCAGCAAAATGTTTGACAAGTGACATTTGAAAGGCAAAATTCTTGTTTATGATATTTAAACCGCAGGCAATATCCAAAGCATTTCCTTCCTTTTTATAGTTGCAATGTTTAATTATTAAAAAAGGAATTTCAATAAGTTTATTAAAACATAAGAAGGTCAGGTATTAAAAGAGAATTACATCTTGCAGAACCATAAGAAGTTATTTTGTTATTTATACAGTCATTAATATTACTGAACAGAGCCGCTCCACAAAGAATAATTTGATAGCCCAAGCAAATTCTTCCTGTTGCTACTGACTGCTTTAGGCAAAGCAGTGCTGCTGAAGTGAAGGCTTGAAATGGCACATGGGCTGGCTTGAGAACACCACAGGCTGTGTGAGAGTGGGGATGCAGGGGCTGGAGCAGGCAGGTGACCAACAAACACAACAGCTCTGACTGCAGGGGGAATGGCTGCCCCCTTCCCCATGAGCTCAGGTGTGGCAGTCCTTAAAATCAGAGGGCTTTGGGAAAGCTGCAAAAGGTAGGCCTCAGAAACAGCAAAACTGCAATTAGAGCTAAGCAGTAACCATAAGATTTTTCAGCAGAAATGTTATATAAGAAGTAGAAAGTAAGGACAAATAAAGCACAAATAAAGCACTTGTCTGTGTATTAATGCTTGGATAGAATTAACTCCCTAAGCTACAGAACAGTATGTCTAGCTAGATATTAGGAAGTTCTAAGCTTAATAATGAAGCTCTGTGCATTGTATTTTGAGGCTTACAAGCAGGTATTGTATTTGAAATAAGCAAGCACTGATTTAACTGAAGGTACTTGTGCTTGTAGTGGTTGGACAGAACTACTGTCAATATGCTTTTGCTTTGTGTGATTGGTTAAAAAACTTTTAAAGTGAGTTGTAATAATGAATTCTTCATCTGCTGCTGAGGACATGAGCTGCTGGCATCTTCCCATTGTCATAACCATGTAATGAGACTGATGCTGGAAAATAAACAGCTCGAGACAGGTTCCTCAGCAGTCCTGTCCCGTTGGTGATTTGTAAACAGATCCCCGGCTGGCAACACTCAGGGCCCCCAGCAAAAGGAGCCCCAGCAGTAGCCATGTGTGCTACTGATCCTGTGTTACTGACAGACACTGAGTGTGCACACAACTAGGAGGCACTAGTAACAATTATGTAATCAAATAGTACACAAAAAAACTGAGACTAGAAAAAATTCCTGCAACTGATAGAGGAATGTGCTGAGATGGCACAGTTGTGAACTGAGTAATTGTATGGAGAGCAAGATTGTGCGTTTTCATCTTTAGATGTAGGTTACCAAGCAGTTAGAGCTCTCTCTTTGGCTGAAAATGTACTTTTTGAAAAATTCAGATGAGGCCAACAGACTTTGGACTGTGCTTACTAATTTAATAATCTGCTTATAGGAGGAATATTGAAACACAGCATTTTTAAGTGCTGTAATAGTGCTCTTTTTTAAATCTGATTTTGTTCATCTGGATGTCACAATATATGTTTACAGGTAAACAGCAGTTTGTAGAAAGGAAATGCAAAGCTTTCATAAACCATCTTAAAACACATGGGAGTACCAAATCACATGTAAGTGAAAAAAAGGCAAACAGGACTCAAACTCAGAAATTCAAATTAAGCATTCAGTAAATTTTTATCTAAATAATATATATTCTTGAGCAACTAAACAGTTTGAGCTATTCAAAGGAGAGCTGTAGCACTTGGGGTCCATTGTACCCAAGCCTATAGTGACTGTTAACCAATTTTTGCCAGAGATTGCATAAGAAAAATACATAAAACTTACAGTAGGAGGCACAGTGATTCATCAGTTATTTCAAGAAGAATGATGTTATTTCCACATAGTTATGACACAATTAATTTTAGATTAATGCTTTCTATAAATAAATGGTATTTTAAATTAATATTGTTCACCCAGAAGCAATTTCTGCTTTGCTGGCACTCCCGTGGAGGACTGTCAACCAGCTGTGGCAGATCTCGTCGTGTGCCTCAACCACAGAGGATTATAAAACACAGACAATTTGCAAAAAGAACATGCATCTTGACTATCCTGCCCTCTTATATGCATTCAGACAACTTTAAAGGCTCCCACCAGCTACAAAAGAAAGCTTAAATCAGAAAAAGCAGAAAGGTGAGGCACAGAGATTTTCAGATACCTTCAGCCTCCTCCCCAAAGAAAACACTCCTTTTTCTTCAGTCAGAACGAATTACGAATTATACTCCAGGAGAAAAGCTAATTATTTTCTTCCTTCAAATTTATCTTGTTCCCCTCAAAGTTCAGCAGTGGTTTCTGTGAGGAGCTGAAGGATGTTTTATTCTCATCTTCTGTCTTGTTCCAGCTCAGTCAGGTGCTCACAACACACCACTTTGTCTCCCCAGCTAATCCTATCCTGGGTCAGCTCCTCTACTTTGTCAAAGCTGCTGATCTGTAAAGTCACTCCTCTGTTGTGCCTTGAAGGATCTTCTGGGTCACCTTCTTTTATTTCACAATGTGTTTGACAAGACAAGTTTGTTTTAAGGGACTTTTCCAGTGCTAACCACATGGCTAAGGTTAAATCCAGCTACTCAGGGCTGTGTTTTATGCCTTGGGAAGGAGTTGTGCTGGTGTTATCTCAAAGATTTTTTTATCTTTTGTACAGGGAATGGCAGGAAATACTGAAGGCTTTTGATAACTCTTTGATCTTTTATGATCCATATGTAAGGATTTTGACTGTACTCTTGCAGTGCACTGGCAGCTTCCAGTACCACCAGTGTTACCCTTGCACAGAGGGATGGCAATGCTTTTCCTGACCATGTAAACCACTGCAGCATAAATTCAGTTAACTACCGAGTAAAATGTTCCCTAAATTCTGCAGTTTGCAAAGTTTTTACTTTCAGAATGATAGAAGCATTCAGGGTCAAGCTGATTTTCATGACTTTTGTTTTTCACCTCTTAGACTCATTTGTTTGCTGGCTGTGGCTGGACTGTTGATTCACTGTTGTGCTTTAGTTATTGACGAGAAATCTCCTTTTGCAAACACACATGACAAAAGTGTGGTACAGTAAATGTCTCCATTACTGGCAGCCCTCTGAAAAAGAGAGATTTTAGACCCAGCTAATAAACAGCATTGTAAATTTATGGGAGTTTCTAGTGCCAGTTGAGCCTCTTCAGCTTTATGGTGAGTAGCTTAGGTGCAAACTGCAAAAGTAGACTTACCAAACATTCCCCCGGATGGCAACCTAAAATATTTAACCACTGCTATGTGATTATCTTTACACACTTAGGTGGATGTGCTGGAAACTCATACCGTGTCACAGCTCTGTTTCTGTGTTGGTAATTATTGGCTGATTACATATACACTCTCCTAAATGCTCCCCTGTGTTAATTCTGTCCTCCTAATTACTAATTAATTGAACTTTAAATGGCTCATAGGTTGGTTTAGGTTTGGCAAAGTTCCCAAAAGATTGCCTGTAAAGTTCATTTTTAACTAAAAAAAAATAAAAATCAGTTGCTGACAAGCTCAGTTAAGGAGAGGTTCTCAGCAGAATATAGGATCTTCTTGTGACTGGCAGAACCCAGAAATCTCATGAATAGATTTTTTCCCCCCTTGTTTCAGATTTCCATTTCTCACACAGAGACCACCCTGAAACTAAAGAGAATTTTATTAAATATAAATGCTTTCCTTCTTGTCTGAGATGCTACCTTGGCAGCAGTAGAAAATGAGTTTGTCTCTTTATCCCTGTCAGTACTGTGTTCACTCCAAGCACACACAGGGATCAGTGTCAGAGTGGGGAGATCCCTCCCCTCCATTCCAGTTTGCCTTTCTCGTGCTGGGGAGTGCAGCTGCAAGGTGCTGGTGCACCTCAAGAGACAAACCCAGGACCATTGCATGATAAACATGGGATGCATTTGATGAGGATATCCAGAATTAATGTGCTGGTGGGGGCTCTGAGCAGCCTGCCAGGCCCAGCATTCATTCTCTAGTCTGATATTTGCTGCTCCCATTTCTTAGCAGGCCCCACGAGCGAGTGCCAATGGATCAGCAGAGGCTACACATTCAAACCTTCTCAAATCATTTTAAATAGCCTTGCTGGAGTTTCATGTTGACAGCAAGCCAGGTGGAATTTTCCATTTTCTTTCTATCCTTCCAAATAAGAACAGTCCTACTTTCTTTTGACTCTGGTTTTATATAACTAACAAAAATGACAGATAGCCTTGAATTTGGAAGATTGCATTGGCCTGTTCTGAGCTGGAATGTTCTGTTATCATTGACGTATGTGTTTAAGTGAGCACTGAAGTGTGAATGGCCATCTGTCCGGGAAGTATGAGAGATCCTGATTACTAAAATGAAACCACAAAAAAGCTTCATGCTTAGCAGCAGCACTAAAACACAGAGGGGGAGAGAGCCTTTCTCACACTGTGGGTGTTTATAGTAGGCTGGTGATTATAACTCAGCATTTGCCTGGACTCCCTGCCCCATATTTTTCTAAATATGTTCACTCTCAATTTCTTTTTTTGCAAACATCGAGCTTTCTGTATTTGCATATTTTGTACAAGCAAGCAAAGAAAAGCATTGGGTATTTTCCCTGTCAAAAGTAGCTGTTTTCTGAGGGGATGTGCATTTTCTCATGAAGAGTTGTTCTCTTTACAAGGCTTTTAGCTAGAACGTGCTCTGATTACATTTGAATGAAGATTTCAACCTACATTCCCACATGATTGCTCTACAGCAAGGCTGAAGGCTGTTCCTGGGTGCAGCTTTTCCTCAGGAAACCTGAAAAACTTCCAAAGGAAAGGTTTTTGGAAAAAGGAATCTATAGAAATTTTCATCTTTAGAAGGTTGCTGTGTCTGATTCAGCTCAATTTTTGACCACGAGTGACACAGGTTCAGGCAGCAACCACAGGAACTGGGTCAGGGCTCCACACTAATTTCAGTGTTTCAATCAAAAGCTCCTTACTGATTGTATTTTTGTAAATTACTGGTGTGAAAGCTGCTAGTTTATGAAACAATATTTTCTAGGACAGTCTCCCATGGAATTTAATCTTATAAATTCATGACCACGTTGGCTGCTCTGGTTGGTTTTTGTGGTGCTGAAGAAGTCACCTGTCAGTCCCTGCTCAAACACAGGCTGCCTGTCTTTTTTTAGAGCCCTCACATTACTGATTTGAATCAAAGCAATTTTTCTCAATTTCTGCATTTGCATTTTTCATTGTTTCTTGTAATTACTTTTTCATTATGAATATAGTTATGAAGATACATAAAAGATCTGGTTTTAAGCAAAGCTCTTGATTTCCAAAGACTTCACGCACAGTTTTCTGTTTTAAATTTAAGTCACGAAATAGAAACATATAAAGCAGCAGATAGAGATACATCACGTTTGTAGGTAATTCTCAACATTTTCACTTTTGTTAGAGCATCTTTCCTCGTAGCAGGGCTCTCTCTAAGTTACCAAGTCTCTGTGGGAATCTGAAGAGATAATTAGACAGCGGAATATAACTGCAATCTACTTTATTTTTTTACTTTACAGTCTAAAAAGCACCTAAGACAGAAAAATATGTAGGAAGCCAATTAAAATAAGAACCTTTTTTCCCTTTCTTTTTGTTGGTTGGATGGTTCAGAGAACACAGCAGCTTTGTACTCTTATTTATTTATTTATTTTGAGTGTAATCTGAGGAAATGAACCGTGGAACACAATTAATGAAATAGCTGTGCTGAATCACATAAAGTGGTGTCTGCACAGCTGCCACTCATGTCACAAATGCATCTCTCCCCTAATGTCCACCCAGAGAGCCATTAGCCAGCCGCTTCTGTGGAGGGCCTCCTGTGCTCCCATTTCGGGCTGTAATGGAGCAGGGAGTGCCTGAGAGGCCTTAGGATGCTTTTCCCAGCAAATAGAATGTACAGGAGGAATGGCTGGCACAGGAGAAATGGTTGGTACAGCAGAGGAGGCTTTTTCCAGGAAGTAGAATGTACAGGAGGAATGGCTGCCACACGAGGGGACACTTTTCCCAGGAAATAGAATGTACAGGAGGAATGGCTGGTACAGGAGGGAACACTTTTCCCAGCAAATGGAATGTACAGGAGGAATGTCTGGTACAGGAGAGGAGGCTTTTCCCAGCAAATAGAATGTACAGGAGGAATGGCTACTACAGGAGAGGATGCTTTTCCCAGCAAATAGAATGTACAGGAGGAATGGCTGCTACAGGAGAGGATGCTTTCCCCAGCAAATAGAATGTACAGGAGGAATGGCTGCTACAGGAGGAATGGCTACTACAGGAGAGGATGCTTTTCCCAGCAAATAGAATGTACAGGAGGAATGGCTGCTACAGGAGCAGTGTGCTGGGAAAGGGAGGGAGCATGGGCAGGGTGCAGCAGCTGGAACAGAGAAGAGCCTGGGTAGCAAATATATCCACAGCAGTGTCAGTGGCTCAGCCTGAGATGTAAAATGACTGCCTGCAGTTTTTTGATATCCAACAACATTCCCAACACTAAAGCTTTGTGCTGTTGTGTTTATCCTTAGGTTACTTTTATTTCATTGAATAGGTGTCTATTCTAAGCCAGCGACAGAGCAGCAGGGAGGGAGAGCCAGATGTGCTGCAAGGACTGGTCTGAGGAGGCTGACCCAGGTCATCCTCGCTGGAGTGGCACAAAGCCAAAAGCCTTCAGAGCCGCAGGATCCAAAATCTTTTAGCTGGCTGAGGAATTAAGGGGTGGGAGAGGTTGAAGGACACCTCTTCTCTCAGCATTTGCCAAGCTGAACACTCAGAGCCGTGTTACTGTGTCACTGCTGATAGTGGTTTTATCAAGCTGAATCTAGTCTTGCTCAGGAGGATATTAATAAATTATCTGGTAATGAAAAATGTGAGGGGAACCACACTCTTACATCAAGGACTGATGATTACTTTGATAGATGCAGTGGCAAGATTTTCCTGACAAGGCAGAAATGAAAAACATGACACATGGACCTTTAAGGGTGACCTCAGAGGAAAACGCATGTTGCTGAATGATACAAAAATAGAACAGGAAAACAGAGGCTCCAAGGGGCTCAATGTCAACAGCCAGACAGATGGGCTACACTGATCCACTGATCACTGAGAGTAGTGCAGAGAGACAGGAGTCCTACACTGGCCAGGGACAGAAACCCAGTACAGGCAGGTTTGGAGAAACACCAAGTGTTAAGAATTTTAAGAGTAAAGAGAAGAAGGGAAGTTGAAGGAAAGTAAAAAAGCAAGCATTAATAGACAGTGGGCTAATTGGGAAATAAAGCCAGAGAGTGTCATGTATAAAACTGCCTACTTCTTCTGCAGGTATTTTAGAAACTATCCTGAAAATAACTAATGCAATTGAAGATGTCCCTGCATCAGTTTAAGATTTGTTTAGGTGGGTAAGAGATTAGTTCACTTTTAGAAGCACAGATTGCTAAAAATAAGGATTATAAAAACAGAGGTGTTAGCTAAAAAAATGCAGAAAAGTTGGATGGTATTGGGATCTTGATGGATTTGAGAGTTTTATCTAGCCTTTAATTCTGCTGGAGTTTCTGTGAAAATGTGCATGAGCAACTCATTTTTTTCTTCCTTATAATTCAGGTGTTACTGATGCTGTGTGAATGATGTTCAGAATGTTCCAGTGTCAACTAGAAAGAACACTAACACTTAAAAAACATATAATAGGACTTACCATGATGGCAAATTGATGAAAAATAGTGGCCAAGTGGGGCAAATTTCCTGTACTAATTCTACTAAATGTTTGCACTTAAGACTAATTTCCATGTGTGTCTGTTTACAAACATCTGTGCAGCCTAAAAAGAGAGAATTTGGATGTCCACCTGTCCCTGTGTATTTAGTAAGTCTACTTGGAATTTCCATTTAAAAATAAAAAAGTAGTTTGTAAAGTCTGGTTTTGGAGAAATGCTCACCTTCCCAGAGAAGTGACCCCTCAAGACCACAAATAGACAAATCAATAGAAGATGTGCAGTGAAAGGTGAAGGTGCTGCTGTGATATTTAAGTGCATGTGTGGATTAGAAGACATTTATAAGGTGTTTTTGAAAGGTAAAGGCTTGGTGAGCATATGTGTGTGTATGGTGTGTGGGGAGGTGTTCCAGGTTTCTTTTCATTTTGCACTGCTGTAACTACAGGGCAATCATTTGCCAGATGTCAGGGAGGTCCAACATCTGATTTTGAAGTGGAACATAATAGATGATCTACCAGGGAGTTCAGCAAACATCACATATAGCTTTAAACTGTCATTACAGAAAAAAAATCCAGGAAGGTGACATTTGGTGACATACTGGGTGACATTTGAAATGACAGCACTTGCTTTAAGATGTAGCATTCCCTCCTGCTGTGAATCAAGGGAGTCTGCACTGTGGCTATGACTTGTTTCATTGATGACCCTAATTTCTGCCAAATGTAGCCAAAGAGACTGCACAGAGCCCTGTCTGTATCATCCGGGGAGAATTGGTGCAGGAGGAGAGGGAAACCACAGAGCATTTGCTATGCACAGCAGGCTCTGAATGACTTGGCTCTGAAAAGGAGTTACAGCCTCTCCTGTACTCCTTCTGAAGAGTTCTATGAGGAGAGAATGAAGAGCAGCTAAAAATTAAAATCCCCCACTGGAGGAGTGTGTGTGCTGTACTCCATAGACTTGCTGGCATTGCAAAGTTTGGTGAGCACTAAAAGGAGCAAGTTTGGTGCTTGGGTTTCACCACCACCTGCTGCTTTCAGGAGTCATCAGTGAATGTTCACCTTCTAGCACATGTAAATGAGCTGAATCCTTACTTCTAAAGGCTCTCAGAGCCAGGAGAAAACCTGGCTAACCTGGCTAATAAACAACAACCTGGGTTCTTGTTGATTTCTTCCTTTCTTTTTGAGAGCCAGAGTTTCTTTTGATTGCTCCTCACTTTTCCCATCAGGGTTGGAAGAACTCTTTGCTGTGATGGCTGGAATGGGGCCATCTTTGCACGTGCTTGGGCTGGAATCTATTGAAAACCCTTGTAAATGTGAAAATCCTGTTGAGTTTGGGGTCTTTTTAGGTGTTCCCTGTTGTATTGTTAGAGCTGCAGGGAAAACCAGCTGGTTTCAGACACCTTTTTAAGTGTTTCAGACACTTACCAATTTCATATGGAGTTTACTTTCTTGAGCTTTCTGTGCAAGTTTATGGAAAACTCTAATGTAGAACTTGCAGAAAATTGTCAACAACTGGGATGTATTATTCCCATTATATATTGTATCATTACTCAAGCCAGTACAGGAAACAATTTTATGAATCAGAATTAGACTTCTGGGAAGATATTCTGCGTCATTTGTTATCAATATTATTTTAGATGCCATTAACTGGCAATAAAATTTGGATGCAAGTAATTTTAATTGTTGAATGTTATATTAGCACATAATGCTCTAATCATAAATATATTTTTTCTGGTGTTAAAATTAAACTGCTGTACTTTAACACTTTTGTTATATTCAAGAAGTGTTTGATTTGCAGTCTCTGAGGTAGAAGAAGGGACATGAAGACGTGGATAGAGGTTGCACTGCACCCATTGAACAGCAAATTACATGCCTAAACTTAGGTTTAAAATTCCTATTAGTAGAAAACATAAGATTTTAACTTGTGTAGGTGAAACAAGTGTTATTTTTCTTTCTTTCTTTCTTCTTGTAACCTGCTCTAGAGTCTATTAAATGACTGAACAAAATCCTGAAGCTGCTGCTCACTAATATGAATGGGTTAAAGATATATCTGTGCAGCACAACAGCTGTAGGGCTGAGAAATGCCACAGAAGCCTCATATTGGTTCTCTCCACAGGGAATGAATTTTAACTTCATGAGTTCAAACTCTCAAAGAACAGGTCTCCATGAGGAATACAAGAAGCACCTTAACAGATTAGCCAGTAGTCTATCTAATTTGGTGTCCCATTTCTCAGGGCTTAGGAAAGAAAAAATGACTCTGGTTTATGAAGCAAGTGAAGAAAAGATAGATATTGGTTGTGGGGGAAGGGAGGAACAGTGTGACTGCTGTTCCCAGTGGTTGGGTTATTTGGATGGAAAGAAGCAAACCTGCATTCCTAACACTGCTGTTTGGATAACAATAGCTGGTTTGGATAGGGTCTCCCTCACCTTCCCTCTTTTACCTTCCTGATTCCACATCAGGAAGCTTTTCACAAAGAGAAAACACAAACAAACTTTATATAAGTACTTGTGAATTTTTAACAAATTTCTTTTTCACAAGCCAACTTCTGGTAGCCCCAATTAACACTTCTAATAGCTTTTTTGGTTTTGCTAGAAATGAATTTGTGTGGTGTCTTTCAAAGTTTTCTCTGGTGTTTCCATCTTCCCTATGGAAACCACAGAGGGCCTTGCTGGTGTTAACATGAAGAAAATTTTCTTAGGTTTTCTGTAGATTTTGGCCTTAATAACTTATTGTGTCAAAGAATCACAGTGGCTGTAACAGGTTAGAGATCACCACTGAATGCAAACAGTATTATTCATGAAGTGGCTGAAAGCTTTTCTTTAGATTTTCTTTGAAGATTTTCTTTAGTCCATAGATAACTGCAGAACTTTCCTATCAAGTGTTTGTTGGCTTTGCCCCTCCTGAAAGGTGATCCGTCTTTTTGCTTTGCGAGTTGTGGCTTGTAACTGTTGTAGCTGCAGTAAGATTATAAGAGTAGACAGTGTGCTTTTTGCTTCTTCCATCATGGCCAATCTGAGAAAAGAACCAATCAAACCAATTCTCCTGAGAACCTGGGCTCGCTATCACATAGGACTGCTGTGTTTGCCATGCTTGTTTTCCAGTTGTTCTGATATTTCAGCTGATGAGTTAGGAGTGAGGCCTAATTTCTAACTGAGTGATGCATCAACAGCTCTCTCTTCCCTTTTTTTTTTTTTTTTTTTTTCTTTTTTTTTTTTTTTATTAAAATGTTTATCAGGTGTCCTCAATTACAGAGGCATTAACTAACTGTTTTATCTGGGTGTAATACTGATGCTCTTTAATTTTTTTAATTGTGATCAGGAGGATGTGCTAGGGGGGAGGTTTATTAAACTTGCAGCTGTTACCAGCTCAGAGGAACCTGAATACTGGATGGCAGGAGATTGAGGATGATTTGATATATGGTTTTCTTCTAGATATGTAGCACTATTCCAGATACATGGCTCTAATAAACAGAGACAAAACTACTGGGATTACACAGGAATCATCAAGTGCCTAAACCTGGGATGGAAAACATTTGGAAATGTTTCAGTTCAGTGGGAATGGATCTTGAGCTGGTGCTCCAGAGAGTTTTTTCTTGGTGGCAGCAATATCAGGAGTTTCTACCTTCAAGCTGATCTCCTGCTCCCTCACAGCCATGGATCTGCTTCAAAACTGCCCTATTGTTTTTCTCCATCAATTTTCAGCTGGATCAGCAGCTCAGCTGACAGATGTTGAGTCACTGGAGCCATCAGCAGGGCCACAGCAGGGATATGCACCCAGTCACTGGGATCACACCTTTTGGCAGAAATATCACCCTGGGTAAGTTCAAAATAATGATGAAGCTGCAGGTTTTCCATGCTGGTGGCAGATGGGGTAAGAAACTCTAACAATAGGAGTGAAAATTTAGCTTAGCTGTTAGGAAAAGCTTTTTCTTGACCATGGAATGTTGGATCAGGGCAGCTGGGGATGCTGCAAGAGACCCTGAGTGTGGGTCTTTAAAAGGCTCAGATAGACACACGTGTTGGGAAACACCACTAAGGATTTTTCTGCCTGCAAGCAAGGAAACAGATTTAACTGATCTCTGGGGATCACTGCCAGCCCTCTGACTCATATCCCTTAATTATTTGTAATGCAAAATGAGTAAAATTAAAGGTTTCTCTTAAGAGGGCTGAATTTTGCAGAAACCACCCTGTTATTGCTCATTGCTTCAGAGTAGGCAATTGGATTAGCCTTCTTGTGTTTGATCAGTGTGGGGGAGAGGGAGAGAGAGATCATTAATCATATCAAATTTCTCTCTCAGCATTTTGACAATAAGATGGCATTTAGGAAGAACTTGGGTCATACAATATATATCTGTCTGTCATTAAAAGAACCACTTCCCAAGCACTTTTATTAATCATAGAGTTTACTACAAAAAAAGTGTCAGTGTGACCCCACCTACAGCATTATTCCAACAAAGATATTCTTGATAGTTATCTTTATCTTGGTATGTCCCACTAGAAGATGTCAGTTTTGAATTAACATCCCTGTATATTTCTATAGAAATTGCAGGATTGTTTTTTAGGTTTTTCTTTTTCTTCTTTTTCCTCCTTTTTTATGACCATGGTGCTGTTTTGTACAGGATTATGTTTAACTGTTCATTTTAATGTCTGGGATGACTGGTGAATGCTGATGGAGAAAAGAAAGGAGAAATTTGCAGTCACTGACTCTCCAGAACATTTACTACACACCCAGTCTCTATTCTTATTTAATTATCACAACAATTTATCATAGAAATTATTAATTGAAAATGTTAATCCTTACTGAGAAGACTCCTTAATCTTTGAAGCTGAGTGGTTTCATTTTGAAATTGTGCTGGAGTTTTCTTGTCCTCTTTGCTCTTCATCTTCATTTTTTAAAGCTCTGAAGTGACCTAAAATTGCCTTTCCTTTTTGTGTTGTCACTTGAATAAAGAACCGAGGGAGCTGCAGGGTGGGAGTAAGGGCTCTTGAAGTGTGCATGCCACTGTGTTTTCCTTCCTCATCTTTACCACAGATGTGCCTTCCTCAGCTTCTGAAATTAGCAGTTAAACCCAACATTCCTTCCTGATAGGCCCACAGCACCAAGATCTTTGGTGCTGCTAGAAGTCCTGCTCTTAGCAGGAATGATTTGCTTGGATAAGTGTTTGGATTCCATGGAGACTGAAGCCTGGCTGGATTACAGAGGCAAAGTGATGCTGCAAAGAGCCCTGCAGGACTGTTTATTCCCTTTTCAGACAGAATTGATAATTACTGCTCCTGATGCTATAACATATCACACCTTTTAATTTGTACAGTAAACCATGCATTGCCTTTAATTTCTTTTCCTATTCTTTTGGCTAATGAATGAACAAATATATTTACTTTAGGTCTGGTATTAATTAATGATATCTTGTCTGT
Source organism: Peucedramus taeniatus (assembly GCA_013400575.1). NCBI lineage: Eukaryota > Metazoa > Chordata > Aves > Passeriformes > Fringillidae > Peucedramus > Peucedramus taeniatus. The sequence goes on from WBNO01033426.1 coordinate 670,077, forward strand.
GCACCACCTAAAAGCAGTTCAACTGATGATATACAGTACAGATCAGGCTAAGATATTTTAAGCAGTTTCTGATAGAATTTGGGGGTGGACAATCTCCATCAGGAGGAGATTATTGGTATGAAAATTCAGAAAGGCTGCAATGTCCTGCATAACACTCACAGCAGCTCCTTGCTAAGGCAATAGGATGTAGCTGATGGCAAATAGATCCCTCAATCTATGAATTTTAAAATGCATTATGAAGCATAAAACAATATATATCCAGGAAAACTGCAATTTATCTGTGCTTTGTTGTCTTAACTCATGAAAAGAAAGCAGTATTAGATCACATAAAGAGGAAAGTATGGTTTAGAATTTTCTTTCCTGGAATCTCAGACCAAGAGGTAATTGTTCTTTAATGACAGCAGTCCATGTAAATTCATTATGCTCACTTAATAAATAAGGTGAGGAAACATGTCTATATGCTTATTGCAGTTTTATAAATGTCAGATTCCAGTAAAACTGGGTGCTTTGATGATATGCTAAATTAAGTTAGACTTAAGCATGTAGGACTCGGCTTTGCTGGTGAATCTTTTGAGAATATTGGTAGAAAGTGACGGTAATGATTACTCAAGGAAAGGACAGAAATAAAGGTTACAAAACTTTGGGGAATGGATATTTTGTTGGCTGAAAATGGCAGTACTGTGATAGAAAATTAGTTTTATTTTCTGTTGAAGAAATTTCATCTTGAATGCAAACCAGAACATCAGGCAACTCTGTGGCTGAGTGTTTACAGCACTCACCTAGAACACAGGAAACTCTTCCAGTAAGTGCTGTACCTGGAGCCTGCATATTCCAGACTTGAACTTAGCAGTCTTTAATGGAAAAAAAAAAATAAAAGGGAGCTGCTTTCTTTTTTTTCCTAGAGATGGGTGAAAAATCTAAACACCCTTTTATTGGTGTGCAATAATTAAGTAGGAGTTTCCTTTCCTAAGAAGCCTTATTAAATAGATAAGCAAAGATAAATGATAACTAAAAAGGCTATTCTAATACTCTCTCTATAGCAACAGACATATATTATATTGAAGCAAGTAAAAAAAATGAGTGTCTGTGCTTTTGGGAGCAGATTCTCACCCTGGGAAGCTCAGAGGTGAACATGTGCCTGTGGTGCTCCTAACAAAAATAGAATTTCCAGTAGCTTTTTGTACTAGTCAAGAAAATATTCTCCTTTTTGTGTGTCTAGGAGAGAAAGACAAATCCCAGCATGATGGGGACCCAGGGTCCCCAGGAAAGGAGGAGCAAAGCAGCACCAAAGGCTGGGACTGCTGCACCTATGGTGGCAGCCAGAGCAAGGAAGGAGGATTTGTTTGTTTAGGCACAGGCTACGAATTTACCTCTGCCACCTTGGTTTAAAGAAAATAAACTGTGCTTCTGCCCACAACTACATAATTACATTGTACTCTAATATCTCTCGACTTCAAAATGACAGCTAAAGCAGATTAAAGCTGTTTACAGCCTATGGGAAGTAGTATGGTGGCTGCTGGCAATATTTCTTTCTCGCTCAGTAACCAAAGTCCGGTCATAAATCTATATTCTTCTTCAAGGAGGAAGGCTGTGATTAAAGGATTCCTCCTACAGCTGTGGCTTGGTGATAAGAGCTTTATGTTCAGACCCTCCTAAGCGACAAAAAGAAAAAAAATCATTTTTCATTAAGTTAGCTACTCTAATTTGGATGGGAGGGGGAGAAGCAGACAAGTAGTTTGGTCAATGACTTGCTGTAGATTTGGTAGGAGCATTGTACAGAGTATTTCTAAGCAGCAGCTGGGATTTGAGAGATAGACTACAACCCCTGTAGCACCTCATCTCTGCCCCCGCACAGCGATAGTTTTCTCTGCAACACAGATATTGTGAATTTAAAGAAGTTTCTATTTTGAACACTTGTTAGCTGTCCAAGCCCTGTGCTAGAAAAGCAGGCTTACCCACCTGAAAAACTGCAGGCAGGAACCTGGAACTTGTCCTGCAAACTAAACATCCTCATGGAAGGAGAAGAAACACAAAAACCCAGAACTGCTCCTATGCTTTTGTCTTCAGCGAGGTCTTCATGGAGACCCCAGGAGGGACCTTGGGGAGCCAACTGAGAGGACTTTGAACAAAGATTTGAAATGCTCAGAGCCGTGCTGGACGTCATTTGTTCAGGCAGAACTCAAAATTAATGCTTTTGTTAGGACTTTACCACTAGAAAAATAACACGAGTGCTGAAAGCACCAAAACAAAACCCAGCAACCCAGAACACAGCAATTCTGATGCATATTTTGGAGGGTTTGAATGTTCCTGATGACAGAGTGCAGCTTGATTATAGTAGGGAGGCTAATTAAATTATACACCAAAATAATTGTGGGAATAATATGATGCCTGGTAGAAGGAACAGGAACAAACTCTAATCCCTCAGTAACTCAAGACATGAGTTATCTCACTGTGGCATATGCCCCCAGTTATGCTTTTTAACTCAGCAATGACAAAGAGTGCAGTCACAGATCCAGTGGCATGTTTTTATATTTTCTTAATTTTAAAATTAGAATATATTTATATTAGAATCTTTTGCTGGTACTAAGTTTTCAGTGTTTAATTTGCATAATAGTGCTGTGCAAAATGGGATGAGGGTTAATCAAAGGATTTTATCACTCTTTTTAATTATATTCATTATGCTGGAATAAGATGTAAATTTTAATTTCACCTTGTTAGCTAATGTTTTTCACCAAAAGTTTGGATTTGCAAATCATCTGGCATTTTTAATAGGAGCAGATGCTAGTGATTTTGAAGAACCTAAATGCCTCAAGTACGGTAGACATTATTAATTTGATTGATATGCAATTTAATACAACTTAGCAATTATTAATGCCATTTAGCATCGGTGTGGATATTCAGAGAGGTAGCCTATAAGGAAGAAAAGCGGTGCAAGCAACAAGAAGATTGTTTTCCCCCCTAGATCTGCTTCTGAATAGATGTTCCTTTTAAGCTGACTACAGTAAACACTCTTTCCTTCTCCCCATCAAGTTTTTAGTCACAGCTATCACCTGGAAGGTTATTTTCCAGAGGCATATAGTTATCTCACCTTCAGAGAGGCAAGCAGTAAACTCTCTCTCAGCCTGCAGACATTTACCAACAGTGTTTTATATGTTACGTTTATAACTCTTCCAATCGCAGGGAAGCCAACTGAAAAACATACCTGCTAATGGAAAAGGACTATTAAAGCACTGCTGTGCACTCACCTTGCACTAAGCCAGCTGCACAGGGCCCCACCATAAATCACACTTAAATGATTGCATTCCACCAGAATCACTGCCCAAAGAGCAAACTTCCAGCAGGCAGGGAGGGGATGAGAAGTCCATTCATTTGCAGAACGGCCTCAGGAGTGTACCCTGGGTTCATGTTAAACAAAGGGAAAAGGCCTTTTGGTCATCCTGACTTCATTCTGGAATGGGAAGGAGGTCACTGTTTTCCATGGCTCCCTGCTCCCAGCGGGGGATTCCCAGCCAGGGCTAAACCTGAAGGGAGGGGGTGGTGGCAACTAGAATGGCCCAAGTCTCTCTTTAATTGTGGGGGATTGTCTTAGTTTAGGGCAAATTTGGGAGAAAACTCTCAAAGGGGTTATTTCAGAAAAGCCAACCTACACGGCCTCTCCCCCCAGCCAGGGTTCGGAACAAAATTCCTCAGAGAGAAGTGGAAAGAACCTGTTTATTTAACAGGCAACGCACCCCCCAACACACAAAATGAACAATACTGGATGACAAAACTCTTTCACCGTTCTGAAGAGATCTCAAATTCAGACAGTCTCTCTGGGGAGTGGTCGCTCTGTTATCAGCCTCTCTGGCACTGGGAATGGCTGCTGCAGGGCAGGACACAAAGGGCAGGCTCTTGGTGTTTCCAGGGCCCAGTCCAGAGCAGGTCCGTATGGTTCTAAGGGGAAAAAAAAAAAAAAGAAGGAAAAAAAACAGTCAGGAAAAAATGTGGACTGCCTAGCTAAACTAGCTAACAGGAAGTAAAAGCAAGAGAGAAAAGCAGAAGCCAGAGCAAAGCAAGAGCAAAAGTGAAAAGAGAGCAAAGAAAACCAAAAGCAGCCCTATGTACAGTGTGTGTCTCACCGTCTGTGTGGGAGTGAGCAGGCTGAGAACAAAACAAACTTCGTTTTTCAGAGCCGGTCTTGAAGGTACAGAGCATAACAGAACAGACAATTGGGGATACAAACATCATAACGTCACCCTAAGACAGGGATCAAAGCTTTGTGTGGCAAACAACCCACCCTAGTAGGGTGATGTGTAGCAGCTGCAAAGAAAAGGAGGGTGTCAGTGCTTCAGCCATTGCTTTATAGCTGAGTAAAATTGTGGAGCTTGGGCTGCACTCTGAAGAAATTAGAGGGATGGTGAGTAATGTGTGCCTAGTCCAGGGCTCTTGAGGTTGTGCAGTGGTAACAGGGAATGTGAAATGCAGGTGGGCAGAGGGTGCTTTTGGGCTATCTGTGAAATGTCAGCTCTGTTGAGTAAAGCTGGAGAGGGCAGGAGGGGAAGTCACTCCACTCACATTTTCTACCTGAGAATGACTTGCATGAAGCTGAAGTTGGAAATAAAGCAAACAGTTCCTGACACCAGAAAATCTGCAACCATTTACAGATGGAACAGTTTGCTAAACAAAACCACTGTTTTTCCTTCGCTAACAGAGTTCTTAATAATCTTTGAAAATTGCAAATAAGTGCTTAATATCTGTCTGCTTAATGCTTCAATGGAATTGATCTAAATCCACACTGGGCTTGATTCAGGCACTGGCCGATACTTTCTCTGCTTTGTTGTTCTTCAGCCAGTTTCAGGAGGATAGTTGCTTGCTCCTCAGAAGTTCATTCTCTCTGTAGAAACCCCAGCTGATTTCTCCCCTGGGATGCAGCCCCAGGTAGGACTAAAGGCTTGCTGATACACCAGGATCTGCAGAAGCACAGAGACAGGCTGCAGGAGGAAATCAGGAGTCAGTCTCCATTCCCCTAGTCCCAAAAACACCTGAGAGAGAACAGCTTTTATACCCTGAGCACACATGAGAGGAATAAGTCCTTGGAATGAGAATGTGGAATGAGAAAGCTTAGTGGAGGTATGTGAAGATTTTGGGTTCAAGGAACCAAACACTCCTAGCAAGCCTTAAGGAAAACATCCAGTGTGAGGGTCCCAGGGCACTGAATACCCAAAGCAAGTCATGCTGCACCTCAGACTCGTTTTTGCTCCTACTTAGCAACCCCATCTTTAGCTCTCCTTTGCAAACTGTACAATTGCAATTGCTGCAGCTTTTTNTTTGTTTTTTTTTTTTTTTTTTTTTTTTTTTTTTTTTTTTTTTTTTTTTTTGTTTTTTTTTTTCTGGGCAGTTCACCTGGTCACAACCAAAGCAATGATTGGTATAGTGACCTGGCAATGTCAAAAAATAGGGGGAGTAATGGAATTGTTTAACAGATGTTGAAGCCAAAGCCTAAATGTAGACTGGATAGGTGAAATTTTGGGGTTTAAGTATGAGCAGGTACTTTTTTGCATTATGCTTCAATAAAGCATTTAAAGACAGTCATGAATAATAAGTAAGTAATTTTATGCTGAATGACTGCAAAGCATAGAAATGTTCCCTCTCTCTCTTTTAAGTGTAAAAATTTCTTTCTCTAAAGGCCATATATTCCTTTCATTCCTGAGATGCAGCTTCTATTGATGCCAGTTTATGGTCCTGAAACTTTGGCTGAAGATTAAGAAGGAAGGCATAAGAGACATTTATGGGTTTTTGTCTTCTAACAATTTGAATCAAATACTTTCCCAAGAAAATGTGTTTTACATGTATTTTAAATTCCTTTTTTCACAGTAATGTCTCTTTTCCTAAGAAACTTGCATTTTGAAAATGTTGTGACAGATTACATTAATTGAATATACAGTCACAGAAAATGGGAGAACCTTTTCAATTGCACTGGATGCATCTGAGCAGGCTGGAGGCTCAATGCATGATTTCCAACAGAAAAAGGGAAAACCCCACCATTTCTCATTAAAAGCAAGATCAGTAACACAAGAAAGCAGCAGTATCACTATCTTTTATCCATTAAATGAACTCCTGTCATTGCAATTTCAAGAGTTTCTGAAAGAGAAATCTCAACCTGACAGGCTATTCCAGTTTACAGTGAAGCTCCTAATGTCCCCTAATTATAGATCTTATTCATACAGTTATTATTTTGGAGCACAACCATGACATTAAGGTAGTCACATGAAAGCACAAACCTGCATTAAATAATTATGTATCTATGTTCCTCCTTCCTCTCTCACTGGTTTGCATTTTGAGACACCTCTGCAGTCTTGTTTTTTCAGCTGACCACATTTTCTGTCCCCGTGTGAGGTTGCTCTTTCCATGCAGAAGATGAAGGAGCAGAATACACACCTCAGTTGCACTTGCAAGGCTCCTCAGTCTCCTTGGAGTGGCCACAGAGAACTCCTCACAAAACCACTTTTTGGGACAGTCAGGTTCAGATATTTTTCTCATCCAGTTTCCCATGAGAAGCTGAGCTAACAGGTCACTGCAGCCTGGTGGGGTGATCCCACTCTGTCGTCCTGACTGGCATTTCCACTGCTCCCCTTGAGCTGGCTCTTACCTTCTGCCCCCCTGTGACCTCAGGGACAGCCCAATATCAAAAATATCCAACCCCAGGAACAATGTAAAAATGTGTGTGGCTATTTTACTGATCTGGCTGGTGCAGAGACACTCCAGTGCTGGTGGCCTGTGAAGGATCCTATGGAGCAGGAGAGGGGATGGGAAGAGAGGCAGGGCCACAGGAAGGCAGCTGTGACACTCACCTAACTCCCTGTGAGGCTGGCAAGCAAAATTCTGAATTGTGCTTTTCCAAAGTATGGGCAAGACAAATGATATCTCAGCAACATAGTTATATTTTAAGCAGTCATATCTAAATGAAAAATAACCTCCAGCCTGCAAGAGCTTGGTGAGAAGAGCTTCAATTTTGGGTATGAGCCTGGCAATGAATGAGCTGTTTAGAACTTTATTGACAGCATTTGCATAGACATGGTGCTTGTGAGATTGCAGTTTGTCATTCCCTGTGTACATGTCATTTTTTCTTTTAGATCTGTGACAAAGTAAAATTATGAAGTGATAAGTTTCCAAAGCTTGTATTAATGATGGATTGTGCGAATTCATCTTTGTACAGAAGGGCCTCCTTAAATATTGAGAATGCAGAAAACTAAAGAGCATTTTTTAGGCCCCTTCTCCCAGTTCCATCACCTAGTTAAATTTAAAGTGCCCAAAGCCCTCTAGTACCCTAGTAAGGTTTACCTGCATGAAATGTCATTATTATATATGGTATAATAGAAAATGGCAGCCTCCATTTTCATAATAGAGAAAAAGAAAATGGCAGCCCCCATTTTCTCACTTAAACACAAAGTATTTGATTCCTTTACCTGGTAATAGTCAGCTGCTAGAAAAGTCACAGGAACTTATCTTTCTTATTGTTTCATGCACTGTTTAAACATTATTTCTTCTCACCTCATTTTTTGTGTTGAAGCAGCCTCACCATCAGCAGTTTTTAGTAGACATATCAGAGGACTTTTATTGGAGAAGCTTAGGAAATGAAAGAAGAAAATGAAAATAACTACGAAAAAAATAAATCTGAGTTTGTCTCATTGTAATATATTTTGTTGGTAAAAGGCCATGTTGTTCTTTAGCATTCTCAGTCTAAAATCTGAAAATGTGGGAGGACAAACCCAAGATGAAAGCTGCTGTTGGCATTAGTGTGGATGTTTGGCACAAGGTCATCGGGACACATTTTGTATTGGTGGCTTTCATTTGACTCCTGTGCTTATAAAATGCTTATAATCACAACAGAAAAGATGTTATCCCATACAAGTAAAAATTGTAATTACTTCCTTTTTCTAGAATCTGTGGTTGTGCTAGTTCAAATTTTCTAATCCTCAGCAAAACAAACTTTCCCTGTTAGTGAAATAAGCTCTGAATTCAGGCATGGCAGGTCTTGTGCCCTTGGAGCACCCATTCCTGCTCAGATGGCTTCACTTGGCATGAAAGTCTGTGCCAAAGGCTAGATAGATTCTCCAACATCTATTGAAATTATTTGAAATAAAAAGATCACTTTTAGCGTTTAACAATATAAAATCATAACCTAATTATTTATAATTCCATTTTTATATTTATGATACTATATTAATAATGAAGAACTCATTTAGTGTTAATATGGATGTTCTAGGTAGTATTTCCTCTGTAATTTATTGCTCATTAATGTATCATTATTAGAAAGTATTTCCCTCTAATGTTTTAGTGTTGATATAAAACTGAGGATGTGGATAAAGTTGAGATAAGAATTTACCTTTGCAGCTAGCTGAAGACAGAGTGAAGGTTATTTTCATAGACTGATTTTGCAATTTGAAAGGGGATAAGTGAAGAGCAAAATCTAATACTTCTCACATGTGCCTGACACTCCAGGTAGAGACACAAAGGGAGCAAACCCCATATTGACCCTGGAATGAATCAGTGCTGTGGAACACACAAAATGGTGTAGCAATTAAATTTGCATTACAGTTTATATACAATAGCTCATAATGTCAACAAAAGTTATTGAATTTAAAATTCTATTTATTTCCTTTGAAGTTTAACCTAGTATAATCCCACATTTTCAGCAAGTGATTTGGCTAATTTATCTCACATTGATGTCCTTTCCTTTTTATGTCATCCACTGACACCTTTGTGAGGGATTCAAAGTCTTCATTTATTTTTCAGTTCTGTTGTGACCATATGCATGTTCCAGCAGACTATAATAGACCTATGTTTTAGAAGATTAACTGAAATACAGAAATGAGTATTACTTTTTTCCTGTATTCAACTAGTTGTTCTGATATTGCTGCAGTTTTCCAAGCCAAATCCCCTACTGTTAAGCCCTGGCTGAATGGCTGTGTGAGAGCAAGTTAAATCCTTCCACCTTTAATGGTATTATTTCAGACAGGTTTTAAACCTTTCCAGCTATTTGTAGTGCTCTTTTCACTAAGTGAGGAATCCTGATGATTTCCTGTCATGAGAACAATGTTGCTGTCCTGGGCATCTCAGCCTTTGAGGGTCAGTCAGAGCTGTGAGCAGCGGCTGCTGCAGAGCCCAGGGTGTTTTTTAGGAGCTGTGAAAGTGCTCAGGAAGGCCAGAGTACAAAGCAGCAGCACCTAGGGCAGCTGTGGGAGCCAAAGGCAGCCTCGGGTGGTCCCCACGGGGACAGGTGCTGTGAAATCTGAAGGGTCAGTGTGTGATCACAGAGTGTGGTGCAAATCCATCGCTAATATCTCTGGGAATAGCTCATGCCTGGCTTTTGAACAGCACCAGGGGCACTCAGAGTTTGTCAGGCTGAAGGGGTGCAGTGTGTCCTGCCAGGTCAGATCCTGGTCCCAGGGCTGTTCTCCATATTGGCATGTATGAGTGGATAGTTCAGCATTCCCTGTGCCCCTCCACAGCAGTGGTTATTCAGGACCATGCAGTATGGGAGAATCCCTCGGGCTGCTTTTGGACCCCAGTGCTTGTCTGGAAGTTTTCCATGCTGCTCACCCTTCAGAATCCCTATCTGTATGTAACAGCTAAGCTGCAGCCTAATAATATGAGTTGTAAGGGATTTGTCAAGCTCTACCCATGCCTTTGTAAGCATGCTACAGGGATGGGATACAGGGACACACAGGATCTTGCAATATATTCCCAGTAGAGAAGAGTTTCATGGCCCACTATAAATGACTTATCAAATGCCTACGTATCATTTATATCTGCGTGGAGTTTAGTATGAATGGTTTGTTAGACACTTACACTTTGTCAACAACCTTTACAAATGCATTTACTTTAAGTGTTGAACATTTCATTATAAATGGCTTGCAGAACATATCTATAACCTTGATAACTCCATTCACTTTGTTAGTAATGGCTCCTTGAACACTTAAAGCATAACAATAGCCAAAATGCATATAAATATTTCATTGCAAATCTATTGTTACTTATTTATACCATGCTCACCAAAAGCATTACAGGATATTTATTAAACATTTATAGATTATTTTTGCTACAACTAGTATGTGATATAAATGCATTATTCATCTCACAGCAAATCATTGCTGGGCATCCCTTAAAAATTAAGTTGTACCAAGAGGATTTGGGGTCTGTAGAATTTGAAGAGATTAATTTTAACCACGTGTAACTGAGATTCAGCTTTGTGTTTATTTTTGTTGAATTAAATGAAAGAGGAAATTAGTAAGCAGAAAAACAATCCTCAGTAACCAAAGGCAGAGTGAGGGAATGGTTGCCCTGACCCCCCTGGCCATTTGCTCTATCTTTAAGGTCGGCCAGTGGCTGCACACCAAACTCGTGGGACTGCAAAAGCTTCTTTTCTCACAGATGTTCTGGTGGGTTGGATAGCATTTTTTCTGGAACTAAGAATTTGGAATGAAGGTTGTTCTCTGTAGCCATAATTTTTATTTGATCTGGATTATTTTTCTGCTAGTTTCCAGTACCTCAAGCTCATTCAGTTCCTTGAAGAGTGGGCAAAGTGCACAAACTCCTGTGCACACAAGAACGTGTGGGTGTGTGAATTTTGGCAGAGCAAACAGATTTGGATATGTGGGTTTTTTTCCCCAGTGCTTTATCTGATGCTTCCAGTCTACAGACAGGAATCAAGAGACTTCTAAAATTGTTCCTATTTTACAGAGAGGCCAGTCTAGGATTTTGATTCAGTTGACATTTGTACAATGGTTCAATAATGCATATGAATTGTTCTTTTTCTCTGTGTAAAGTTGCTTGAATATTCAAGTGCAAGAGCCCATCTCAGGTTGGTGACAAGATGCTATCAACATATATCTGCCTATTCTCTGACACAGCTTCCTGTAGCATTTTGCTATTCAATAACTGTAAATAGATGGGGTAATTTAAACTCTTACCTAGCTTTCAGAAGAGCTGGATTCCCCCAAAACAAACACATCATTTTACTGAAATGACCATGAGTATCTGAAAGGCAGAGTTTCATGCCTGTTAAATTATTCCTTGTTGTTTTTCTTTTAATGTATCTATCCATCTATTCTCAAGTAACAGTTCTTCATTAATAATGTCTTTGTGCTACAGGTTATTTCTCCTTTTTTATTCTAAATTATTACCCATTTAATTAATTTTCCTCTAATATAAAGGGAGGATAGAGTTGAGTGTTTCTGCAAATGGGGGCGTGTAAGTAAGGAGCAAGGATAATATCTCAAACTCATTTTCTCCCGGTCTCGTGGTGTTACCAGAACATTTGATTTGTTGCTAATACAGCTGGGGACAAAACCACTTTATTTCTTTAGGGGAAGATGTTAAAATATCTATGAAGTGGTAGAAGTATCAGCTTTTATTTGGTACTCAGAGTCTCCATTTCAAACTCATGTAAATATGTTGCAGACTTTCCTTGTTGTGTCACTGTCACACCCCTACAGCACCCAAACCTCTTGGACAGATGGAGAAGGGGGTGTGTGGGGCAGAGTCCCTGTGACAGCAGACCCTCCTCTGACCAATGTGTGCCTGCTATTTGTGTTTGCCTTCTTAATAATGTTTATTTTGCAGTTCTGGAATTATTTTGCATTGCCTAATGGTAGAATGAAAAAATCTGCTTACACTTAGGAAGGAAATTCAGTAAACACATGTCTGCACAATTTGTGCTTTCTCTGTAGAGCCACAGAAACTCTGCAGGAATGTTGGCAAGATGTGCAGAGCCTCATCTGTGTCTGAGGCACTGCTGCCTCCCCTCAGTGCAAGGACAGGCCAGTGGCACTGGGAAAAGCCACTTCTCCTTCCTCACTGACTTACATCTGGATCCAGGGGATCTTGGGAGGGCACTTTTGTCACTGTACTTTGTTATTTTGAAGCTGTTTTGCTTTGGAGGGGATATTAGTTTCAAGATTCTTCTCACATACTATTTTCTTAAGCATTGTAACAGAAGCAGCACTTTGTAAGAAATCTTTAATTTGGCTTTCAGTATTTCAAGTGTCTGTTTCAGTGTTTGTATTTTGGCCGTGAGATTCAATATGACTCTAACAACACAGCCTGGCACAATGTGTTGCAAAAATCTATTGGTACAGTGATCACTTTTAACAGGTGTTGTTTCTTCAAAAATCAGTGAACACAGATTATTTTTTTTTTTTTTTTTTTTGGCATTTTCAAATGCTCATTAGTGTCTTCCTCAGGGGTCTGAGACGGTCATTATTAAAGAATGAGTTCTCAAGAGAAAAAGGCTCTGCTGCCAGAAGCCAACAAGTGACAGGAGTTCAGCAGTTGCTAGGAGAGTCACTTATTGAGGTGCTGCATGGATAAATTAGCTTTCAAAGTCTTAAGCTGAACATGTAAAGAACACAGATGTCATGTGGCATATTCTCCAGAGGTTAAATTTAGGTTCCACTGCCAATTTTAAAAAGAAGGAAATGTCAGCTAGTGTAGAGCTGAGGTTGAGGGTTTGTTGCTTGTGCAAATTCCACTGACATTGACATTAACTGACTCTGGAAGATAAACTATGGATCTGCTCTAGCTGTCCATGATTTCATTTGTATTGCTTGTTAGTTCTCCAGTTTGTTCCAGCACAATACCAATTTGCTCCAGTTGACTTGACAAGCTTTTGTTTTGTGCCTCTTATTTCTCTGGAGATAATTTATAATCCCAGCTTCATCCCTTGTGTGATTGCACAAACAGACAGGTATCATTTGTGTTGTTTGTCAGCACTGGGAAGTGATATCATATTGAAGCAGTAAATATACAAACCTAGATTTTAGCAATGTGATATTTAGATGTGATTGTCTCTGATAAGACAAAAATGTTAAACTTCAGAATAGTCATGGATATTTTATTTTTGAAGAGATTTTTTTTCAAAATGAACACAGGGATGATTTTTTTTTTTAAGAAATCTCCTTTTTTACTTAAAATTTTGCTTTGTTTTTTACCTAAACATAGGTTTCATTTAGATAAAAAGAGTCTTTGTAGACTAAACAGATATTTTCCTATAACTGTGACAAGGAAACCTCTTAGTGTTGTTTTGAACTCGCTTGAACCTGCTGCTTCATCCCCTCCCTCTCTCTTCTGGGCTTTGTCCAGCTCCCACCTTAGTCAGTGGGAGATGTCACATTTACTTAATTAGGAGCTGGACCATGCCTTGCCCCCCCCCAATTGCTGTTTTAATTGAAAGCATCCTTAGAGCTGCTTCCATCAACAATGTTCATTTGTGTGGTATTCTTGGGAACAAATCATTCTAGTTGTTTAATTAAGGCAATATTGAAATAAAACACCCTTTAGGGGTGGCTGGGGGCAGCTTGTGCTGAGCCCTGTGCAGGCGTTCCCAGTGACACGGGGTGAAAGCCCTGCTGAGCTCCCTGTGGCACTGTCACCAAGCCAGCCCATGCTTGCATGCAGATGTGTGAATATTTTCTGTATTTTCCATGGGTTTTAACCCTTTTGCTCTAGCTTTCATGGACTCTGAAGAGATCTGGCCTGTCTCAAGCACCGCAATCCCACATTGCCCCCACCAAGGCTTGTGCTTTACCTGGACACAATAAAGCAGCAGTGGTGTCTGAGTAAGTCACATTAAAATGCAACACTCCTGTACAGCAGTATGTGGAGGCAGCTGCCTCTTCCCCTCAGTCTGAACCCCACCAAAAGCAATTTGAATGTTGCTTTTCATCCTTGTAGGTAATCACAGACCCAAGGCTGCAACCCAGCAAGCAGCAAGGGAGGAAAACCTATTCCAGACTCCACAGAGGTCACCTTTTTGATAAAAGCACAAAACAGCTAATTAAATTAATGTAATAATTGTACCTAGCCAATTACCTATTTCCTACCTGTACTGTGGTCTTAATGAGCTGAGCTAATGAACTATAATGTAATTAATACCTGGGGAGGGAGGGGGAGGAATAAGAGAAATGGTAGTTTTCATATATGCCAGCCTCTTTTGTAATGGCAGGGGGGAAAAAACTTCAAGGCTGTTGAAAGGAAAACGTTTAGTGAGGAAGAGAGGTTTCAGACTTGAGTCCTGCTGAGGCTCTGCCTGGAATTCTGCACCTGAAAAATATCCCTGTCATTACAGCAATACTTTAAAAAATATTCATTAATGTTTTTCTGAGACCAGTCTTATAACATCTGTGAAGGAGAAGGATGATTTAAATGAAGCTGTAGATCTAAGGTGTCCGTGAGGAGTGCCCTGTCCTAACGAGTATCCTGCAGAAACCTGACCCACGTTTCTGGTGTATCACAAAGGCTGATTGGTGTTGGTCTGATTTTGCCATTGGGTTTGTGGCTCATTTGGCCACATCCTGGCCAGCACCCTGTGGGAGCAGTGGGGGGCTCTTGGCAAACACAGAGCTGTTCCAAGGCCCTGGCTTTTGTATCCAGTGGGGGACAATGACACAGGTTACTGAACCTGGTGATGGAGCCTTCATATGGAGACTGCTCTAGTAAAGTACTAAAAGACATAGTGAGAAAGTAAAGTAAAACTGAGACTCCTGCTGTGAAAATTCAGGATTGTTTTCTCTGAATTAAGTTATGCTGAAGCTATTAGGGAGACAGTGCAATGGATTCATTAACTGTTCCATTCTAGAGCTGCTGGAAAGCAATTCACATTTCAACTTTAGTGTCTTAAAATCCAGCACTGGCTTTAATTATTAATAGGCTTCATGCTATTATCATTTGCTTGCACATATACATTAATCATTACATGGGTTTGCTAATTTTTTGTTTTGTTCAGAAATAAAAAAATAAATGGTGACAAGATGCTCAGAGCCCTCGAGAGAATATGTTCCTCTCTGATGGGCAAGTAACATCTGTGGGCATTTCGCCGGCTTAACAGCGAACTTAACAGAAACTGTCTGTCAGAAACTTGGTGATTCAGAAAATTTACTAGCACTCACCTAATGATTAATTAGCCTTCTCTGTAAGGAATGGGGTCTCTTCATTATGCACATTGTCACCAACAGTTTCATCTGTTTGCTATAACACGTATGCTGGAGACTTAATAAGTGGAATTCCAGTAGTCAAGAAATGAGTTCAGGTTGTTCTGGTGAGCAGAATTGGTGTTTGGCCCTAAATATTTAAGGAAATCTTCAAGGATTTTAACCAACACATGTCTGTGTGGTATTCTAGAAAAATTGTTTTGTGTGAATAACAATACTGTAGGACACTAATTTTAACTAAATTTAGTTGGCTGGAAACACTCCATATTATATTAACGACAGAGATAGGAATTATTTTAACAGAAATAATTCATCTATTTGTAACATGGATTATCTGAAAATGTTTTTTTAAAGGCAATCTTATTTGTAAGGCATGTTAAGCGTTCCACTTGGCAAACCCTAGGCATAGATTTGTGTTTCATAAGATCTTCAGCTGTGAGTACAGGGTCTTTAATGTGCTGAAGGAAAAGGTCAAACTGACACTTCAGGATTTAAACCAAAATAATTTATCACCTGCACACAGATAAGGCAAAGATTTGTTCTTGGGGGCGAATACATCCAAATCTCACATGTTTCTTATTAAAATCCTTGCTTGTTAATTATCACCCCAGTCTGAACTCCAACTTTGAGCAACTCACTTTGAGCACCTTTGTCTCAGAAGCTCCTCAAGGCTGATTGTTCACACCTGGAGAGGGTCCACAACAGCTGCACCTCAGGTGGCTGGGGAGCAGATATAATGGGTGGCTGTAAATTGGCAAGAGAATTGCCCAGTACTGCAACTAAATGCAGCAGCTGAGTGCCCTGGGGCCAGAGCAGGGGATGGTGACAGCAGTCTGATTGTCACACCTTCCATCCCACACGAGGGGCTGCTGTCCCTGCACTTCCTTTTGAAACACGCTGTGCTCTGACACATTATTATTTGCCATCCTAACTTCTCCTTTACCTCTCACCGTGGAGAGAGGGCAAGTGAACTCCTGTTTACAAGCAGCACCAGCTGTAGGAAGATGTGCCCAAAGTAGGTTTGGGGTTTTGGGAGGTTTTTTTTGTTGGTGTTATTATTAGATGATGCGGGGAAAATTTTCTTTTGCTCTGCTGAAAAGCTGAAAGGGTTTTTATACACCTGGTGTCTGTGTATGTATGGTTCCCCAGCCACATTTACTGCTCTTGGCCATGTTCTGGTCACTCACAGTCATCCCCCCTTCCATCATTCCCTTTTGTGCTTCTTACAATCCCATAAACAAGCAAGGACATGGTTTAATGCCTGTGTCTGTAGCTGGGGGTCCAAGGCACAGCCCAGGTTCTGCTGTAAGGGATCAGAACCCAGTGCTGAGGAAGCGTTTGAATGACAAGAGTTACTCCATGTGCTCTCTTTGTTTATCCCATAACTGTCTCAATTTCCTCTGAAAAGCAGAAAAAGAACCACACAGCCTCTGTAAAAGCTCCCCTAGAGCCAGATAAACTGGCCATGAAGTGACCTTCTCCTTGGTGGGGAATAAAGAGACCTGGGACATTCCCTTCACCCCAGTGACAGTGGTGGCACTGCAGTCCTGCCTTACGGGTGTAGGGAAACGTAGTGGAGGCTTCAGCCTGGAAGAGAACCCAGACTTGAAGGGGAAGTTCAAGTGGGTAAAGATTAGATGCATGTAAGGTGTGTTTCACTTTTCTAAATTAAAGTGCTTAGTTGAGTGGTTTGGGTTTGTTTTTTTTTTTCAAAGAATACGATAAAATCATTCTCTGCTATAAAATTAATATATTCAAGAATTTTTGTGGCAAATAAATTTTAGTCTTCTATTGGGTTTGTTTGCAGGAAAAATCTGTGGTGTTGGTTGTGGGGTTTCTTTTGGGGTTTTTTCCTCTTCATATATCCAATAAGGAACCAGAAAAATTCCATGTGACTTGCATAGCTAATTAAAGCTAGTCAGCACAGCTTGAATTTACAATTTTGATTTCTTGCAGTAATCTGCTTGTGAACAATCTAGAGGCAAGGAGTTATTCATAGAAACTGTTGAGTAAATAATTTTCAGATAATGAAAACATTCAAAAAAGTCAAGATAGTTAATTAGTGAGCAGGAGAAATTAAATTAATTGAATGAATAATTCATAATGAATTATTTGCCCAGCTCTATTTTACATAGTGTGGAAGGTCTGAAGAAGAGCCAGTGTTTGAATTACCTCCAAACAGAAAACCACATCTCTATTTCTGCTGTGTTGAGGTTATTTATTGATGTGTAAAAACAAGCTGGGTGAGCCAGTCTATTTAATCATCTTACTCTTTTTGCTCTGTAACGTGAGTCATGCTGGATTTGAGACCATAGATGCTTTGCTTGCAAATGTGCATTAGGGAATATGTGTTACAGGGTTCTTTGTTTTTCTTTTTTTTAAAAAATTTAAATAGTGTGAGAGAAGCATGATTAGGGCTAAAAATGCTCTGTGAAAGCTTTAAATTAAGTATATGCTACTCTAGCAATGGTTGCAGTTGACATATGTCACAGCTCTGGCAAAGTAGTCGTGGGTAATTTCATTTTGCTACTGAACAGAACTGTGTCCAAAAGATTCTTTGATGGAGCTGAATTTGTTTGCTTGGGGCTTGAGAGGGGTTTTTGGCTGCTTTCTTTGCTTGCTTGGTTTTTGGGTTTTTTCCCATAAAAAGGGAAAGCTTTTCTCCTCCCTGGCAGGTAAGGAGGGAATTTTAAATGGCAATAAATAGTGAAATATTGGAAGCCTAAATTTGTGTTGAAGAACTGAATGTGGCTCTTCCCTGAGACCAGTGGGCAATGAGTGTTCAGAGCTCACTTGTGTGTCCTTCTGCCCTTGTGTTCCCCCACAGTGCTATGGAGAAGCACAAAATCTCTTATCATGGAATGGTTTGTGTTGGGAGGGACCTCAAAGCCCATCTCATTTTATCCCCCCTGCCATGGCAGGGACACCTTCCACTGTCCCAGGATGCTCCAAGCCCTGTCCAGCCTGGCCTTGGGCACTGCCAGGGATCCAGGGGCAGCCACAGCTGCTCTGGGCACCCTGTGCCAGGCCTGCCCACCCTTACAGGGAGGAATTTCTTCCCAGCATCTGATCTAAATCTAACCTTCAGTGTAAAGCCATTTCCCCTTCACTACATGAGAAGTCCCTCTCCAGCTCTCCTGGAGCCCCTTTAGGCACGGGAAGGGGCTCTGAGGTCTCCCAGGAGCCTTCTCTTGTCCAGGTGAGCACCCTCAGTGCTCCCAGCCTGGCTCCAGCCCTTGGAGCAGCTCTGTGGCCTCCTCAGGACTTGCTCCAGCAGCTCCACATCCTGGTGTTGGGGGCCTGGATGCTCCTGGTGGCTCTGAGCAGAGGGAGAATCCCCTCCCTCCTCTAAAGCAGGCCAGGACACAGGGGAGCTCTGGGCTGCCAGTGCCTGTGCTGAGCTTCTCATCAACAAACACCCCCAAGCCCTTCTCCTCAGGGCTGCATAACAACACTGAAAAGGGCTTCAAAGTGATTTCCATTCCTTGTAAAGGACAATGAGAAAACCATTCTTTGACTGATTCAATGTCTATGGAGAAGTGAATAAAATAATATATAATTAGATAGGAGCCACATCTACACTGTGGTAACTTCTGGTCTCAAGGAAACCTGATTTGAGGTGGAATGGTGCAGCAATGAGATGAGTCTGATGCAGGAATGTCCCAGGGAAGTTTGAATTTCTGTAATCATCTCTGTGGAGAAACAGGCATAGATTAAGTGATCTGTTGGCCCACGTTATCTGCAGTAGGAGTGGAAATGACTGAGGGTTTTTTGATTGAAACTATGGCTGTGCAAGTAGAGATAAGATAATTACAAAGCTGAGTAATACTATCCAGCACCACCCAGTATTGTCAGATAGTCCTTTGTTATTCAGTTTTCTCTGAAAACTAGTTCAAGATAAATTAGAGCTGTAAATCCCCACTATGTGTAGATATTGATAATATATGCACAGGCATAAGGAAAGGGAGAGATTGCAAATTTAGTCAGCTATATAAAAATCATTATTTTCTGGGGTATCAAAAATGTTGGAGGAATTTGAACAGCCCTGGAAAAAACAGACTGTGTTATAACAGATGGGCATTTCCAAAACTGACTTTGAGTTCAAGATAATTAAAGGTAGTTCCCATTTTACCCAGAGTGAGTCACTCAAGCCACATCATGGACAGATGCTATGCTAGGATTGCATCTGCCATATTTTCACTTTGCTCTACTTCCTGTGGGTCTGGTTAATCCAATGTTGAGTTTCCATTAAGGAGCACTGGGCTGCTGGGCTAAATTTTGGGCTAGTTTTTGCAATATTAGCAAATTTAATTCTGATTGTGAAGTGCTGACAAGTGCTAACTGAGATAAAGGAACTGAAGTGCAGAGTCAGAAAATCTAGGCCACTAATGGTTAGAATAAGGCCACAAATGATCCTTACTTATGTTTTATTTCTATGTACTTTCAAAGGCAGTTCTTTATTGCCATACTTAAGCCCTTGAAACCTTTCCTAAGGCTTCCCCAGGACAGGAATCAGGCAGCAGGTGGGTTCTGTTATCCATTTACTTCAGGTCATCTCCACACTGGCAGGTACAGAGCACAGACTGATTGGATAAGAAATACATGCTCTGGCTGCAGGTGGTTGGAAAGGATGTGGCAAGAATGAAAAATCTAATTGTAACTGGTTGTGTTAGAGAGCCAAAGCAGGCTAGGATTTAAAAGAAGAGGTTGTTGTGCATCACTGAACAGCCATTTAGATTTGACTGCAATAGCACGGAGTTTGTCATGGTGGTTTAGTTAACATGTTCAGTTTTGATGAAAAAGAAAGTGTCTTTGATCGCTCTGCAGAGAGAACAGTTTATATTGGAATTGTGCAGGTAGCTAATTCTGTAAGGTCATGTTCTGTGCCCCTCTGCACTGAAAAGTTGCTGAGTGGAGCAAAACCAGAAAACCCATGGAACTAGAGGAAGAAAAATGATTAAGATGTTCCCAAGAACACCCTCTGTTTGCTTCGTGTTCAAGATTGTGGCTTCTGCCACCTGTTTTACAGGATTGTTGCCTAAGATGGCACTGATAGCTCAACAGAGGGAAGAGTGTGTTAAACTGCTTTAGCATATCACAGGGGAGATTTTACACAGGCCTTTTCAAACCATGGCAGATCCTGTGTTGTAACACTTCAGAGAAGAATATTGTCCGGTCACTTCTAAAATGCCTTGTGTGCTGAAACAGAGGCCAGGAGGAGGAGCCCTGCAAACAGAGTCCTCTATTGGCCTGTTTAAAAATTAATAGTTTAAAGACTATAACCTGTTTATCAGTAAACCCACAGACTAGCACAAGATTGCAAGCTAGACACTGCTTTCACAAAGAGCTATTTATCATTTGTCCTACGAGTTCCAACCAACCCACACCTGTAACACTTTTTCCTCAGTTGTCCCAAGTAGTCTGGTAGGAAACTTTTTGTTGTTTGCTCTGCTAAATACTTTCTGACATGGATATTTTTCAGGGACATATTTTTCTGTCATTCATTTTTTTAGCTTGAGCAGGGGTTGTTTTTCCCCCCTTTTTGTTGGCAGGGGGCTGTTGGTTTGCACAGGTGACTGGAGGGGTTGGGTTGAACTGACAGTTCATCAACAGCTGGCGTTGTTCCTCCTTCGCTGCTCTGTAAAGGGCACGGTGCTAAATCAATTAAAGAGAATTCTAAATTGGTTTCAGTGAGCAGTTCATGTAGAGATATGGACTCTGGAGACTCTGTTCCTGCAGCCTTGCAAGTCTTGGCTGTTTACCTCATACCTCTTTTCCCCAGGAGGTGTGAGACTGAAGTGCTGTAGCTGGTGCTCATCCAGTGCGTGGGAACAGAGACATTGCAGGATCCTTCAGACAAGGGAAGAGTCCAAGCAGTGGCAGTGAAAGTGAAGAATCACTGTGCCTAGCAATATAAGTCTGAACATCTTTTTAGGACTCACTTGTTGCGACTGAAAGGAGGCTGAAGCTCTTGTGTTATCTGAGTGTGTATTTCACACTGAAAACACTTTGCAGAACCAAAGCCCAGAATATGTAGGTAAAGCTGATGAGAGTAAGAATGTTGTAAGGGTGTGAGGTCTTTGTCCAGAAAATTTTAAAGTTTTCTGTGGGACTTCAGATCTCCATTTGTGCAGTTTCAACTCATGTGCAGGCTGACCTGACAGATAATGGAAAAGTTTCACACTATGTTTGCAACAATGTCTCAAAGGATTCCAGGTTTTCCCAGGAAATTCTGGAACATCTCCAAGTGAAGAAATAGTATGTTATGTCTGGATATTCTGTCTCTGGATCAGCTTTCCATGCCGGCACAATTTACCAAGGAGGGGCGCTATGTGAAACGTAATAAATGAATTACTGCTCTCACAAGCAGCAAATGACTCACCAGACATGAATCCAAACTTCTGGGGTACAATCAGCTTAGACAAAACACGGTCATGTTAAAGCAACTGGCTAAGTGTTTGAATATTATTTTATCAGTCTTGACAAGGTGGTCAATATAGAAATAAAATTATGGCAGTGAGAGGAGAAAAGGGTTTGTTTTTCTGACGTTTGGTAAAACAGCAGGTTCTGAAGGGTGTCACCATGCACTCCAATTGCAGCTTTTGTTATTCATTCAAGACATACTGTGTATGTTTTTCAGACATTTTTATGTCCCCATTTCCTAACTAAGAGGTTTTTTTCTATATTGGTATATATTTGACCTATAAAGAAGAAATAATTGGTAGTCTATTACTATCTATGTTAATGACTTGATGAAGTTTTGAAATACAGCATCTCAAATGCCATACTGTTTATCTAGTTCTTAATACCTTTGCTATTTCCTATTGCTATTTGATGATCAGTTTTTGCTGGAATATGTTTTGCAATTACAATAAGAGATTTAATGTTGTTTTGAACTCTGCCAAAGTCTGATTAGATTTTCTGTTTTGGCCTAAGTCATTTCTTTGTGCTTCAATTTTCTCTATATAAAATGCTCAGATTGGAGGGCTTTAGACTGCAGATCCTGGTAATTAACTGCAAGTCTGATTTTTAGTTCAGCATAAGGTTAACCAGCTTCCATAAAGCAAAATCCTATTTATTCAGAATGAAAGGATTATAGGGAAGACATAAAGTAGCAAAAAAAGTAGTTTATATACAAGTCTGGGTTACCAGGGAGTCATCAGCACTGACACAGAGCCCCTAATAGAAAAGCAATAGGTAATACCCCCTTCAGGGTTCAGAGGAGTTTTGATAGCAATTCCACATCACTCCCAGATCATGGAAGAAACTTCTCCACACAGATTCACTGGCTTCATTTATCAGTCATTGTGTAATCTCCTCAGGAAACAAACTCTGCTGCTTCTTACATCCTTAGGAAGAAACAGTTTTTATGAGTTTGCTCTCCACCTGGAGGAGGGCCCTGAATTCCTGCTGGAATGTTGCAGATGGGCACTGCAGCATCCAAACAAAGGCACCACTACCACTGCTGCTGGCTAAAAAAGCCTGAGAGTGACAAAGCTGAGTTGGGAAGAGAGTATTTAAAGACATATCCTGTGCTTACACCTTTTTCTGGACCATTCCTCAGCACCAGGGAGGTCACTGAACCCCACACTGTGTGTTTGGTCTGGCCCTGTACAGATATTTTTATGTTCTCAGATATATCTAGCAGGTTATTTATCAGTATTTCTGTACCAGGCCACTCACAAGACCTGATGGAGGCTGTGCTTGGTCCAGCATAGTAAGAAACAAGCCCAGGCCTGGAGATCTTTACAGGCCAATTTGACAAGAATGACAAAGGTTAGGAGGGAAGTATGAGCCGAGTGCAACGGTGTGATTTGTACAAAGATAAAGAGCCAGAGATGGGAGAAGCCTCAGGTTCTTGCTGATTGTTTTTTCTGTAGGTCAAGCAGCTTAGATTTTACTTCTCTGATGCAGCTTCTTTTATATTTACTAAGAGTTTTACTTCAAAGTTCTGATGCGTCTCCTCTTGTAGCCGTCACCTTTTCACATTTATTTGCACTCTTCTGTATTAATGAAAGCCATAACGTTCAAATTATATCATCTTAGTTAGGATGGGTGAAATAGCATAAATGTTTTTGTTCTTTCCTTGGATCCTGATTCAGTTCTAACTATCAGAATGTGTTTTAATCCCGATATTGCTCAAACCCAGTATGCTCTCAGTGCCTTTTCTAGATAGAAGGTTTCTGTTAAATTGGAGGTACTCTGGTCTTGTAGGACTGAGCAGTTACTCAGCCTCACTCTGCCTGTCACAGTGCTGAGCCCTAGAGAGCTTGAAAACCTGTCTCTTCATCCAACGTGAATATCTAATTCTTCATGAATCTATCTTTCACTGCAGAGAGGTACAAATATTTTCATCAATCCTGCAAACATCTATCAAATAGATAGGAACTTTCTGAAAATTAGACAGGTTATTTAGTCAGTCTCTCTCTCTTTTTTTTTTTTTTTTTTCATTTTTTGGAGTTTTTGGGGGGGTTTTGTTTTGTTGTTATTGTCTTGATTTGTTTCTATTCTCCAACTACTTGACTTTTTCTGTTTATTACTCTTTTTTGCCTCTTCTTTCTCCTCCTGTGAAACACTACTTGTCTGTCCCCTGGTAATGTGGAGAATTTATGCCAGAAGCTGCTTCTTCGAAGATGTGTCTATACAAAAATTCTCAGGTGGGTATTGTTCTCCCTTGATGTGTGTAGTCCTCTCTGCAAAAATAAGAAAATTGTGCTCTGTCATTCCCAAAGACCAAGACAGATTTCTCTTTTTTTGAAGAATATATTTTAAATCACAGTCACTTTGAAATCTTGTATTTTCTTTGTACCTGCAAACTTCCCAGCTCTCCTGTCTGACAGCAGCAGGTAAAGCTTTTCCCCTCTAACCTTTGAAGTGAGTGAGGGAAGAAGTGCAGATGAGAACTGAGGCAGTGATGGGAAATAGGGGTGATTAGAGGACAAGATGGCCTTGGCTTGCTTGGGAGGCTGTGGAGACACAAAGCAGCTCCAGTGCAGAAGTCGTGTTTTCCATGTTGAGCTCTGGTGGAATTCCCAGCTGTGCCAAGCTGGGAATTCCACCAGAATTCCCAGCTGAATTCCACTAAACAGCACCTGCAGCAAAGAACAAACGTGTCCTCCTTCCAGGTGAGGGGCAGCAGAGACCTTTGTCACTGGGCATGTGTGGAATAAAACACTGGATATATGCTAGGGCATGAATCACAATGATAAAACGCTCTTATTCATGCTGTCCCCAATGCACATTGAGAACTTGGTTTGAAATAGCTGGGAAAGTACTACTTGATAATAGTCCTGGTGAGGAATTAGCTGTAGGGACATGGACATGCTGGAGTTGGGACCTCTGTCCTTCAGCTGGACACACAGTAGAGCCAGAGCAGCTTTTAGTTCCAGGAGAGCTTGCAGGCATGCAGGTAACTCCAGTCAGAGAACTAAGTTTAATTTGATTTCTCCACTGCTGATCTGGGTACACAGTTATCACCTGCATAAAAATGGTAAAAAGAGAAACTGAGATCCTATTATGATATTAAGTGCTTGATCAAACAGAAATACTTCTGGTCTCTCTTCATACACACCAAAGCCCCAGCAGAGAGGAAACTACTTTGTAGTCTTGTCACAACAGAAGAAAAGAAAGCTTTGCTTGTTATGCTTTTTGCTGGTTTTGAGTTAAAAAAATTAGGGCATCTGAGGTTTGCTAAAATATTTGGGAATACCTTGTCTTTTAAATAATAAATGGTAACAATGATTCCTACTGCTTTACAATTAAATTACTTATTATGTCCATTAGTAATGATATTTCAGATCTATCAGTTAACAAAATATGATGCCAAAGATGCTCTCAGCAAGATGAAATTTTAAGTTCTGGAGTGAAATCTGACATCTTCCTTGGCTGTGGCCCCACCACCTCCTCCTTGTTACAAACCACCTCAGTAAAGTGTGAATAAAAGGTGTCACTCCAAGCCACTGTAAAGACCTAAAAGTACTCAGATGATGTGAACAAGAGCCTCAAAAATAGGTTTTACTGATGTTTGTCACCAAAAAAAAAACCCTAAATGATCTTTGTCTAAGGTATAAGCAAGACCGTTTCTGCTGCAGTTTCAAATGAAGATGATAGATTTTACTGTTTGCTGTTCAATGTCAGCATCATCACCTAGATGAGAAATAAAGAAGTAATAAAACCTCAAGTTCTTATAAATCTTGGTGGTTAGAATTGAATTTTACAAAGATCAGCATATTTGAGTATTTT
The DNA here is from genome assembly GCA_013400575.1 of Peucedramus taeniatus. Taxonomy (NCBI): domain Eukaryota; kingdom Metazoa; phylum Chordata; class Aves; order Passeriformes; family Fringillidae; genus Peucedramus; species Peucedramus taeniatus. The sequence continues at coordinate 695,288 of WBNO01033426.1, forward strand.
TTTTATTGCTGAACTAGTATAATCAGTTAATCATCTTAACCAATAAGCATATTAATGTCTATATTTCCTGTGTTTCAAATCTTTGTTTGTTTTTGCTTTTACCAATATTATCATTAGATACAAAGTAGTAAAACTTTGGGGGCTTTTGTGTGTGTTTAGAAAGAGTTCCTTAACATGCAGCAGTGTGGTGATGTCTTTGTTGGTAAAAAAACTAAGAACATTGGTTTGGTCATTCATGTTCATCTTAAAAAACAAAAAGAGTTTACACTTTAATATTGTATCATATAAATAGACATCTATAGCTCTGCATACATTATTAATACTGCTTTATTGCCTGCTTTATTGGTTTCACTACTGCTTTTCCTCTTGGGAAGTCATGTAAAATACAAAGGCTGCACAAATGCCCATGTTGAAAGAGCCACTATATACAGAGCAAATAAGATTGCACAAGTACAAATATTCACTGGAGCAGCTTCCTGCAATTCATGTAACATAATAACAAACAGTCCACAAATACAATCCTCCTAGCAAGTAATATTATTCCAAGTATTTAATTTTTTTTTAACCCACGACACTTGTGCTTCTATTTGAATATTGAAGAAAATTTTATTCATGTATTTTCTGATGAGAAAAACAGAATTTCTGTTGGGAAGAAACAGAGAACTTTAAATGTGACTCAGGATAAGTAACACAGCTGCCCAGTAGATGCTAAAGGAGGGTCTAGAACTGAGTGTCTGGGGAAAGAAACCACCAGAGGCAGGATTATTTTGATAAATTAACCTCGTGTAAGCCACTGATTTGGGGCTTAGGAAAGCTGAAGCCAAATGAAGGAAAAGGGCCAGTGAAGAAAGAAGCCCTGGCCTCAGAAAGCCCCTAGATAACTTCAGTTGCACATCCACCTCCTCTGCTACAGCGTGCTCCCTTCAGCTGCTGCAGAGGGTGTTCCTGGCAGGATATCCCAGGTGTTTGCCTTTGTGACCTCTTCACTCTAATTTCTAAAGGCCAATACTTTTTGATGCCCCAGGATTTCTTTTGATATTTAAAAACTTATTATTGGGGGTTTGTGTGCCATTTTTAATAAGCTTACTACATTGAAAGTTTTTCTCCCTCCCACATGCCACACAATTCCCCAGCTGTTCTTTCTACTCTATTCCCGTTGTAGCCTTCTGATCATCTGAGCTTTAAAGTTCCTGCACTAGACCTAAATGTGCTTCTTTAAGGAGAGTTATGAAATTTTCAGGACCAACTGGTCACATCAACCCTTCCAATGCTTTGTTTCTGGTAGCTGTTCATTCAGCTGGCTGTCATTTGGTTCTCTTCATGCCAGTTTTCTACCTCTGTGAGGATCTCTTGCATCTCTTGTGAGCCCACAGCCCATCCTTTTTGTGTAGTGCCCTAGGAATGCTCCCATTCATTGGAGAAGACCTCACACTGGCTCTCTACAGGCCCCAAAAGCTGCTGTGTGAGTGCCTTGTCTTCCAAAGAAAACTCCTGACTGCTGCCCTCATTGGTTCCTGGGCTATGGCAGCTGGCACAGCAGCATTTCCTACTTCAGCCTCCTTGTTTTGGAAGGGTAAGCGACTGCCTTCCTCAGGATTTGGAAAGGTGGCTCACTTCCCTGGCAGGTCTTCCAGCACAAAAGGAGTTTTCTGTAATGAAAGAGAAGCAGGGCAGAGCTTTGTAAAGGTCTCGGTGAGGCTGACACCTCGTGCTCAGGAGCAAGCGTTCCGACTCCTCATTCCTCCCCCTGTCAGCATCGATAAGCCTCTCATACCTGACGTGAGCTTTTATTGCCCTTGACTGCTCTCCATTTATACAAAGGTTAAATCTTCCCCTCTGTCTGTGCTTTAGAGCAATATGCTATTTAGAAAACAGTGCTTCCATTGAATACAATAAAGGCAGGCTCATCTGGTGTAGTTGTTGGGGCTTTTGGGGTTTCTTTTATTTTATTTTCCTTCCCCTCGGCAATAGGTCATGGAGTAGGTGCAACTTAAACTTTTCATGTTCTGACATGCTACAATTACCCCTGCAACAGGGGAGACCCAGGAGAATCAGCACAGTGCAAATCTGCTGTATTTAGAGATCTGCCCATCAAAAAGGGGAAACAAGTTCCACCTTTAAAATGATCTAATGGCTGTTTTGGGTTTTATGTTCCCTATCGCCAAGGGGATGCTTTTCAGGCAGCAGTGTCAAACAGCTCACTCATCTAAGTGTGAATGGAGTTTGTCTTACTCTTCATTGCAGTAGGACAGAAGACTTTGGCATCTCTGGAAGAGTGAAAAATCCTCTTGTGTACTTCCACAACTCTTCCTTGAGCATAATCCCAAAAGGCCTGGGTTTGGTTATTGGTTGTGAAATGAACCTTTCTAGGTTTTCACAAGCACTATCCATGAGTGGAACTGCTATCCCAGTTAAAGTACAGTATTTCTCTTCAGGATGCACTGGTTCTGTGAGCTTGAACAGTTTTTTGTAGGAAGAGGTGAGGACAGAACTTTTTAAATCATTTCAAATTACCTCCTAGATGCCAGAATTATACTGTGGCATTTGGATGGCTCTCCCTCCTCTAACAACACACTGTGTATGTACCTTTACTGCCATATTCTTTCCTTTTCAGCTCCCTGAAGCCTTTCTGCCCTGCTTCTTTTTCTTCCTGCAGGAAACAGGATCTTCAGAGGGTTTTCTGAAAGCTCTTTGTAATATTAGCGAACATGTACAGGAAAACCCTCAGGTTATGTTCAACTCCTGGTATCCTTCACTTTAGATTTAAGAAATTCCCTTAAACTCTCATTAGTGAAGACCTTCTCATTCCTATAAAAGTTTAAAGAAAATCTTTGTCTCATCAGAGATTTAACACAGCTCCTCAGCATGGCTGGAGAAAGCAGATTCTTTGTGCTTCTCTGTTCATTCTGGAGCAAAGACAATTGTTACAAAAATGTGTCTATTGATGTGACTCTCCTGTTCCCTCATCACTTTTCGACTTATTACCTTTTCCTCTCTGCTGCTTTCTGCAAATCTTTTAATTGATGGGAGGGGAAAGGAAGGTTTTGATTAAACGCTGATGAATCCAGGCAGGATTACTTCATTTCCCTCTGCACCGTGTGAGGCGGGACTGGCAGAGCACACTCTGTGTTCCTGCTGCTTTCTCACCTCATTTGGCCCCCTTTACAACAGGGGCATTTCAGTCATGTGTTTTTAAGCAGAGTGGCATAAAAGAAGAGAATTTAGGTATCTGTGTGCAGCAAAGTTTATTTAACTTATTTCTTTGTGAATTTAAACTGTTTATGGTTTGTCTTTTTCAAGTTCTCTCTTCATAAAACTCTGAGTTATGCTAAAAGTTTAGAAACCCTCTCACACATAATTAAGATAAGGAGACAAGAAACTTAAATCAGGATGAAAAGAATGTAAAAGAGTGAGAATTTACCTGTTATTATTTTGGAAAGCACACAGCTAGCTTCCATTAGAGAAGTTTAGGGGGCTCATTATGCAATGTTAAGGTTCTTGAGTGAATCTTACAAATCAGATTCTATTAAAAAGTAGAACGGGGGAAAAAAATGTTCTGTGTACCCTTTGTTGTTCCTGAGCTGACAGCTGCCTTCCCTATCATCTCTGGGGCTTGGTTATTAACTCCTATACATGACAACCTTTTTTTTTTCATTCTTTCTCCTTGGTTTCTACCTTCTTCTGCCTTCTTTTTCTTTCCTGGTTTGTTTTGTTCTTTTTACTTCTTTTCTTCTGTGTTTTTCCTTTCCCTTCCTTTCTCTTTTATTTCCCCTTTTTATTTTCCTCCTCCCTCTCCTAAAACAACTGTCAGTCTAAAACTAACATCCCATCCTATGCCTTGCTTAAAAAAAATCCTCTTTGCTTTGTAGAACTATTGGATGTAGATGTGGTTTCAATGAATTTAAACCCAACACACACAAAAAGTAGGGCCCCAGCACCAGCATTTCTGTGGCTGTTCTGTCTCCTTGAATCCATGGCTGTGACTTATGGGCTGTCTCAGACCACTTTTAACAATTTGGGGTCTTAAACAAGACCAAGTTGTTCTTGTTTAACACCCATTAACTGATGTTTCATAAATGATGTGAAATATAACAGCTTAAATCTTCCTGAAAAGCCAGCTTTAGCCTTTTTGAATTTGCTACCAAATACTTGAGTATTGAAAATCTCAAATGCATCATGCTGCCAGAATTGTAGAAATGTTTTAATCATGCTGTGGTCAGGATTCAAAACTGTGGTGGTTCAGATGTTCATGATGAAGTTAGTTTTGTGTTTCAATCAAATCATGAGAGTTTAAGCTAAAGAAGGAGAAAAAAATCATGGCAGGGTTTTGGGAGAGAGAGGGATAGTTCTGAAAACTCAGAACACAGAAAGCTGGAAGAAATCCCACTAATGAGAAGTGCAGGTACGCTGTTCTCAATGAATAATGTATCAAAAAGAACCAGTGCTTTTCACATTGCCTTATAAATAATGGGGTTTATCACGTGTTGGGGCCCATTCACAGATAAATAAATCAGTGCATGGTTAAGGAGCTGGTGCAAAGTTCCAACTGCAGAGTTTTGCATTATAAAAGCCAACTTTCATTGACTGTGAAAAGTGACCTCTCCATACAGGCAACAGCGATTTTGATGGCAAAATCCCCTAAGAGGCAAAAGACACTAAATGTTGTGACATTGGTAGCACAATCTCCCTCAAATTGATTTGCTTTTTGTTGATCCTGGTTCTTTTTTTTCAGTCTTGCCTCAAAGTGAAGATGGATTTCTGGCTTTGTGGTTCATTCTTGTCTTAAACGTGGTATAACTTAAGTGTGCTACAACTGTGTTCAAATGTGCCAGTTATTTTTCAAACAAATTCCAAAATACTTAAAAAATTAAGTTATTTTGTTGGGCTTAGTCACTGGAGGTTAGCTGTTAGAGCTTTTTGTTAGTAACACAGATGTTTAGCACTGTTTTTTCTTATGAAATTTTTCTCAATTCCATCAGTTCTTATTTATTTTATTTACTTAGACCCATTATAAAATTATGTAGAACATGAAAGTTTCCAAGGGCCTTGTTTCCTTAATTAAACAATTAACTTGCCATTTTGGATTTGATCAAGAAATGATTGAACATGACAGACTGTCTCCCCTCTGGAGCACATAACTGTGTCAGGGTCAATCATGTTTCCTTTGGAGTCAGAGGGAAAGGGGCTTTCTCGTAAATTAGAACACGCTCCTGATTTACAGTAGTAAATACCATACATAACTGATTTTGTAATGTTCTTATAAGATTAAAAAAACAATCCATAGACAATTTAATATGTCAGCAAGGTGGTTATTTAAAAATCAAATTACAACAAGCTGAAAAGGCCCATCAGCTGAGTGAATTTTTTCAATGATTAAGGGAAATGAGAAAATAGTAACTAAAGTGGAAGAGCCTGGACAAAGGGATGGAGCTGTAAATCCTTGTGCTTCACCTCAGGATCAAAGACATGTTGGCCTTAGGCCCTGCCATGTGGGAAGAATGGGGTGGCTGCTGGTGTTTTGGAGGCTGTGGAGGAAAGGATTTCCAGGCTGGCCACTTCTCCTGGCAGAGGAGCCCTCTGCCATGGATGTAGTGCACCCTGAAACCAAGTTTGTCACCAGGCCAGTGCTGCTCTGCTGGCCTGTGTCACTGGGCCTGTCAGCAACAGGGGGTCACAGAAATCAGCATTAAAACAAAAAAATGCAAATTTCCAGGGCGTTTAGGCATCTGCCACCTCACACAATTTATGTGGAAAGCAATTGCTAAGCGTCCTGTGGATAATTTGTTTTTGCTTGCTTCAACTTCCTGCTGCTGAAGGCATTGTTGATTTTATTCCCAATTTTATTATAACTTAACTTTATTATGGTTTTAGACTACTTGCTAGAAATAAATGTGTTCCTTATGCACTACTCTGAAATGAATAATTTTTTAATGGTGCTTTTACCAGGAACCCAGGACTCTCTACAGCCTCTTGTGCTCTCCTGAAAAGAACACCCATCATATTGGCAGTTGTCCATAAGATGTTTGCAGAAACTGAGTGATTTACATATTGGAAACTGTTCATTGATACATTAAATAACATTTTATTGTGGACGTCTGGTCTGCTAAGAATTTGCCAAAGTTTGTATCAGATAACTGCAGCAATTCAGATTTATAGAAGGAATCTGTTCTGAAAATATGTTAAAATACTGCCTCTCTTTAATTTCTAGCTTTTAGACATTAATGTGCAAAAGCTGTTCTTATTAAGAGTCTGAGTCTTCCCTGCAGAACAGCTTCTTATGTTTGTTCCTAGGAACCTTATAAAGAACAAAGAACTTTCTACATCTCCATTTATGATTTCAGTTATATCCAAAGCAAAGAATGAGCCTGTGCTCAAATGTGTTAGGGCTAAACATGATAAATAAAAATTAACCTTCCAGCTAAGCCAATCTATGGCTGTGCACTCTGTAAAATGACTAAAGTGAACACATATGCTTGAGCCTGTCTACAGCATCTGTAGGTTCTATAGGAATAATTTAATTTCACTCTATTTCAAATATTCATTAGTTTAGACTTGTACATTTTGCATATAGAATAGATTAATGATTTGTTTTGGCTATTTATTTTAGGTGAAATTCAATGGACTGTTCTTTTATAAAAATAAAAATGTGACTCAGCCCAAGAAAGAGCAGGCTTGCCTTTTTTTTTCAAAGTTGATGTTTGATGTACTTCTAGTTGAGGCCAGTTCCAGTATGTGTTACTACATCAATGCTGAATTGTATTTTGACATGTCACTGTCAAAGGGCCCAGGGTTTCTGTCAATTGGACTGTATAGAGCAGTAATTAATTCTGTTATAGAAATGTCAGTGGCTGAGAAATTCCTGAGCTGGAGCTCAGCCTCTGCACTGTCCATGTTTGACTGGCACCAGTTTCCCTCTAATAATAAGGAAAGGATGCTGGCTCTGTGTGGCTTTTGGAGAACACAGTGTAAGTTGTACTATTGACAAGGACCAAAAGGCCAAACCCTGATTTGATATACACAAAATAAATGAGTTGCCTCTAACAGGGGTGAAAAACCCCACATTTTACACATTTCTGGGAGAGACTCAGCCATAATGAGCACTAATGTGGTTCCAGCCTGCAGGTGCACAGTGTGATTCTTTAAAGTAAATCTGGTTTCTGACAGGAGTCTTTTCTGCCTATACCCTTTCAGATCTGCCATGCCAGTGGACAAGAGCCCTGGTGCAGAGTTAGCCCTTGGAATGGTTGTTTTGTGAAGCCATGTACAATTTCCCCCTGCAAAATGACCATTTTCTTGGGGTAGGTGTCATATGAGCTGGGATTCTCACCCCTTTGTCACCTCAGTTATAGTTCTCTGAGAATTTTTCACCTTTCCTGATGAAAATGATGCCATTTAACTATTGCATGAATATGTTGGGTAACTGAAGTACAGGTGGTAATAGGAATTTCAAAACCAGTCTGGCTTGTTTTCGCTCCATTTTCGTGAGATTTAAAAGGATGGCACCAGAAACGCAAAATGGCCAATGCTCCATGTTTTAAAAACATGTCATTTAATCAGCCCTCAGACAGCAAACAGGGCTGAAAGAGTCCTAACTAGAACTGTGCAAACTATTTAAAACCCTGCCCAGACATGGTGTCAAGTTATTTCATTTCAGGCGTTATTTCAGTTTGAACCTTTCCATGTGTTCTCTAACAAAGCGTCAGTGGTGTGAAAATTTACAGCCTATTTCAGGAAAAGCCAGGCTGATCTCTGACTCTCTATGAAAGCCACTGACAAACAAATATTTTCTTTCTTTTTTTCTCTTTTTGGTAGGCCATTTCAGCCTCCGTCATGTTAAATGTTCCTTTGACTCAGGAAGAGTTTTAATTTACGCCAGTCGCAGTATTCTGAGCTTAATTTTTTTTCTAAATTAACCAGCTTTGTGAATATCCCATTGAAAATGGAATCAAGGTGTGAGGAAAAGAGCTATGAGTTCCTCTTCTGATTTGAAGTTGGTTTTATTTTTTCCTTTAGTTGGGATTTGTTTTACTTTTTTGGGGAAGTGGAGGAGTGCTTTGTTGTTTGTTTTAAATTTTTTATTGTGATTTGGGTTTTATTGTGTCTTTTCTGGTTTTATTTTTGTTATTTTTTGGTTCTGTTTGTTTTTGTTTTGGAGGGTTGTTTTTTTTTTTTTTTTTTTTTTTTTGGGGTTTTTGTTCATTTGGTTTTTTGGTTTTGTTTTTGTGGGGTTTTTTTTGTTTCTGTTTAAATCAGATCAACTCAACTGCCACTTGTCAGATGTGCTCTGATAAAATGTCCTTAGCAAGGGAACATTTTCAGTACAATCACATCTTTCTGATCTTAAGAGTGGAATTCCTTGAACTTTAGGCAGAAAAGTGGCTTAATTTGCCTTCTTGATCAGCAATAAGCAGTAGCATTGCTGGATTTTGCTGGATGCAGGTTGATGGTAACTAGGAGACAAATGCCATCTTGGTTCCTGAGATACTTCTGGCATGTGAGGGATAAGGCAGAATGGGTCTTATCTTTCAGCAAAGGCAGATGTAAGTCTTGATTTGGGAACAATCAGGACCCTGCTCAGTCTTTGCCCTTTTATTTTACCATGTGCTGAAACATTTGATTAGCAGCATGTCACTTGTTGCACTGTTAGAATATTTTTGGGTTCTGCTTTTCCTTCCTCCTCTTCTTTTTTTGTTCCTTAATTTGTTGTCTCTTTTTCAGTGTGGTACTGTAGGCTTTCAGGATCTCATGATAGTTAAAGTATTTACTGTAGAGTTATTTAAGTTTTCCAGCATGACTGAAGACATGCATTTTAATAATCTAGTTTTTCCTGTGCAGCTGGCTGATTTTTCTGCACTTAGCTCTGTGGCAGAGAAATGACTGTGTCGTTGCTGTGTCTCAGTCAAAGAGTTCCAGAAAAACTGCAAGCATATTGTTTTGGCACACGTGGAGGAGGAGAATAGAGCTGTGTGTGGTGCACACAGTTGCACCATTGCTGGTTCTTCCTCTCAAGCCCAGGATAGGTGAAAGTGGCTCACTGCACAAGGGTTGTTTCTGCCAGAGCATCTCCAAAAGGAGGGGGAAGCAGAAGGGTCTGTGCTCACTTAGGAAGTTGAATAAAACTTGTAAAGTGTAGTAGGAGCAGATTAACCAGGGCACACATCCAGCAGCTTTGCAACCATGCTTTCATCCAGGACTGCTGGAGGCAGTTCAGTTGAAATAGCTCCTGAAAATACAGACGTCTCCCAAACTACTTGTTTAAAATCTGCCTCCAGTAAAATTTACTCCCCACAGCTCCTATTACCTCTTCTATCTGGAGCTGCCTTACGTCCTCCTTGCCTCCAAGTATCTCACTGGGCATCACTGTTGATGCACCATCAACAGCAGACTGCTGTCTGGTGTGTAAGCCCTGGGGAGCCTGTAGCCTCACGAAGACACTGTTTACAGCCTTTTCATGGGTTCACAACTGCTTTTGTGATACCAGGAGCTAAAACCTCCCGTCATTTTAACATAAAATGCAATTTTGTTGGGTGAAGTTTGTACCCCTGTGCCAGTATATTTTCTAATCTAAACTTGAATCATTGATCAAGCTGGGAGTGAATCAAACAGTGAAATTTCCACTAATAATATAATCTATCATTGGCATTTTGGAGCCTCAAAAGCTGAACAGTGTGTTGAAAATTTGGCAGCCAGGCTTTTGTATTTGATAACTGCATCGAGCCCCCATACCAAGGACTCCTCTAAGTGAGGAGAGGAAAGGGTAGGATTTTACATTCAGTATGTGGAAGTGGGCTTTTTGTAACTGTTAATTCTAGAAGGTTTCAGGCTTAATGTAAGACTGCCATAGAGTGGTGAGTTTGTTTATTCTTCACATTAAATTCTACTGCAAGCTATGCAAGGGCAGTCGAAAATTTTCCGACAGCAAGTTTTCCCATCACAAAATAGCAATTCATTGAATTACAATATGTGTTGGGACAGGGTTGAATGGTTAAGACATGGCTTTCTGTGCTCCTCTTTTCTCAGAGGAAGTAGCCCTTGAGATCCCGATGTCAGGCAGCTGTTACAGCAGGCTCTGAGCTCAGCAAGCATTTCCAATCTTCATTCTCCCACTCCCTCTTCCCCCTCCACTGAAATTGTGCTCCCTGTTCACAATATTGCTGAGCTGTCTGTAATGATAAATGATGTGCCTTTCTTTAAATTTCCTTTCTGCTCAGTACTAGATATTGGCCGGCTTGGATGTGTGTTCTGGGTGGATAAATTACTTTGGCAAGTCATAGAGAATTTATGCACATGGCAACAGATGGACCCTGTGTGCTAGAATTTTCCTCTGTTATTCTAATTATGTAACTTGATTTTACCTGAGGCAATTATATTTTCACGAGCAAAGATCAGTTGCTGATTTTTGGAGTTTTGTTTGGTTGTTCTGTTTTGTTTTATTTTGTTTTCCTTTCGGTTTGGCTTTTTTTTTTTGGTGTGAAGTATGAACCTCTACACTGAACGAAATTTTGGTCTCAAACCTTGTTATAGGCCAAAGTAAAACTGGGCCATTACTCAGCTGCACATCACCCTTTAGTGAGCATCGATCTCTTCACATACATGACTTGTGTTGTCAAGTGGATCTTCAGAGTTTCAGAGAATAGAGCCCAGGGTTTGTTTCTTGATGAGGATTACTGGTGTATAGTAAAGATAACTGTACAGAACATTTGTGAGGAATTCAAAATGTCTGTAACCAGGGCGTGCTAGAAATGAAAATGGTGTTGTTCTTAATTTAGAAAATAGTCTACCTTTGATAGTCAGGAGCTTTGCTTATTTCATCCTGTCACTCTGCTTTTCTTTGTTTCAAAGGAAAGTGAAAGTAGAGCTTCGTGTAGAAAACCAAAACGATTTAACACCAGAGCACGAGCTGAGGAATGGATCTGGGACTCAGCTTCCACTGAACTGCTGACACCTCTTTGTCCTTGCTTAGACTATGTCCTTAGTTGTGCTTTGGTGACAGCATATTCTCATGCAGCTAACTCTAAGAATCCTTTTGAAAAAATAAAGCTGCTGCTCTTTCAGTTAGGATTCGGTAGTATTTGGTACCTGTACAAATAATTAAAATAACTTTTAAAGAAACATAAACAGATGTTTTGTTTACGAGTTGTGATTGGTTAGGACTTCCAAAAGCCGTTACATTTTCTTTTAAATCCTGAGAGAATACAGGAAGCATATCTGAAGATGGGGAAGGGAAAGGAGAGTCAGGTTGTTTCTTCTCTCCATCGTTTATGTTTTATTCTCTTGCCAGGCTAAAATAGTTACACTGGAGGCGAAGGCTGGGGGAAGAAAATCACCTTTCTCTAGGATAATTGTAGAAATGGATTAGGGTGCCAAGCCCTTGGTGGGGGTCCCCTGGGGCAGGCACAGGTGGAGATCAGGTGGCAGTCAAGGACTGGTGGCCTGAGTTAAAAGTGGCCAGTGCCAGCTTCTCACAGCTCTTCTCACAGCACTGGGAGCCACCCTGGCAGCAGCAGTCCCCAGAGTGCTGCACTCAGGGCTCTGACACAAGCTCCTCCTGTGACAGTGCCCCCATGTCATCTTCTAGGGTTGGAGCACAGCCTAAGGACCTTGGACCCTTGCTCTGCAAGCCCTTGAAGAAATGCTCTGCTAAACAAAGCCAGCTGAGCATTTCCCTGCATCTACACAAAACAGAAAAAAACTCTATCCACACATTGCAAGTGATAGCAGTTTTCTGCTTTTTTTTTCATTTTCCCAGTAAATATCCTATTCAAATGCAAGGTATTATGCAAACATATTTCTGTCTGAGTAATATTTCTGTTATACCAGGATAGCATGTGCCTGTAGCTCCCCCTCTCCTGAAATCCACAATTGCGACAACACAGTTTTTAATTCAAACAGTAAATCCCCACTCCTATAAATCCTTCCCTGCAGCTCCCCCCTCTCCTGAATAACAGTACTGTAAATAAGTGGCTGGTCTAAAAAAGAGTAGGTGGTGCATAATATTAAAAACAGTAACTTGTTGAGCAGAGCTATTTTAAAAAAAATCTGAGTGCCACATAATAAAGGTACTATCAGCAAATACCAGCCTAGCATCTCAGCTAGCTTTACTGGGCTGTGAGTTATTGCTGTGGTCAATAGATCTCTTTTCTGTAGCATTCTGCTTATGTAGGTGATAAATCTTACAGTCTTATGGGAATAGGGTCAGGCTTCTGCTACTCTGCCCCATTATTTTTCTCCTACATCATTTAGAAAACTGCTGGACTGGACCGTTTTTGGTGCAGTGACTTTTTGTTCAGGTACGTGATAAATTTTATTGTGCATATTAAATTTTACCTCAGACCACATTTTAACGTCCATCTTGATAGTGAAAGAGAAAAAAAATCTTAAGCAAAAGAGCAAATAAACATCAGAAGCAGAAAACAAATGCTATTTTCAATTAAATTTTTAGATGTAAAGCATGAAAAGAAAAAAGTTTTGATTTTGGTCATAAGGGGTTTTTTTATATTTTTTCGACTGGAGAATGAATAATCTAGTAGTGGCATTCAATCAGAGACATTTTTAGTAATTCTGTAAGCTCTGAGAATATATTAAGAAATGGGTAGTTTGACATCCTTGCTGTTAAAGAGAGAAGAAAATGAGGTGACGTTAAGCCCTGATGGACAAAGCATTTGAATAATTCTTGATTTTGGTGCCACCCCTCAGTAGAGCCACCTGCCAGGAATCACAGCTTCTCCCTAGCTCCTGTGTGTTCCCTCATTTCCCTGGAGCTGCAGGGATGTGCTCCTGCCCTGTGGGAGCAGACAGTGGGAAGAGCAGGGCAAAGAGGAGAGTGCTCTGCTTGTAGCCCCTGCTGTGGGTGAGCAGAATTGTTGTCCATGTTCAAGCAAAGGGACAGGACACAGCCAGCAGAGCCAAGGTGTGAAGGGCACACATTGGTGTCACAGACATTTCCAGGTACCTCTAGCACCCGGTGGCTTTAGCACCTTGTTGGTATCAATAATTCTGAGTTACATGCCTGATGCCACAATGAAACATCACCCTCCAAGGTGCGTGAGGGCAGCACGTCCCTGCAGAATCACCAGGAGAGATGGCTGGGCAAATGTCTTTATTATTTATTTATTCTTTGGCCACATGTGCTGCACCAGAATGCTGAATTGCCTTTATGGGAGCTTGTTTGAGAAAGCAAGGACTGCTTTTATTTTGAACTATCAAGTCTGAAGAGTACATAAGAACAGTGTTCAAATAGATAACAAGGTGCAGGAAAGCAATAGTCTGGGTTGTACTTGGATGGCAAAGCAGTAAATTTTTGCAAGAAAGTATCAGCCCAGACCTTGGAGAAACCCCCTAGTTTTAAGGATAAAGAAGCAATTAAATAGGTTACCAGCTAGGAATTCTGTCATTAGAAGTCCTACAGGAAAAGAAAATGTCAGGGAGAAGTGGTGTGCTTGCAGGACCTCCGAATGTCCGATCACACCCTACTTTCTTTGGATGTCCATGATATCCATAAATCTTTGTATCCTGAGTATCCTGTATCCTTTGTTTCCTGAGTATAGTTTGTTAACGCTGGGAAATTGGTTTAAGCAGCTTTGATGATTTTTCTACTCCCTGTGTCAAACAAATATTTTCCCTTTATGACTAGATTTCTTCCTCCCAGATTTGCTGTTCCCTGGGCCTTCCAGGAAAGTCCTCTGCTGTCCTCTTTAATCTTCCACTCCACAGTGCTTTGATAGTGACTGTCTTGGAGAGGACAAGTACTTCTGTTAGCAGTCCTTTTTTTGGTGCCTGGAGTAAACCCTTCAGATGTCTGTAGGAAAGCTCTGTGGATGTAACAAGAGGTCTTTGATCACATCTTTGTTCATTAGTCCCCCGTGCCAGTCTAACTTGTGGGTTATAGGCAGTTGAGGAGCAGCTGTTCAGCTGGGGGAGAACTTGTCAGCCACTGTTTCCATAAAGGAAAGGTAAATAGCTATAGTGCAGTTCACTGGATGAACTGAAGAAAAGAAGTTCATGAACTTGGTGTTGGGTTTTTATTTTTTTGTTTTTCATTTTAGACCTGCTGACTGAAAGTTTTTAGTTTGATGGGTATTTAGCCCTTATCTGTAAAACCTTCCTTCACCTACAGCCCTGTGCGTGGTCTTTATGGAGCATTATTAAGTGCAAGTACTTCCTTCACAGGATTACTGCTTGTTAACCCTTTTCTCCTACCATTGGCATGGAAAGGTACACATGCAAGTGGTAAAACCTCATACAGAAAATGTGCAGCAGTCTTGGGGTTTGGGTTTTGCCTGGCCATGCTTAAAAAAAAATTTGTAACCCAATTTTGCAGAGCACTGACTGCATGAGAGCTGTTCTCTGTGTGCTAATGTGAAATAAAAGCCTTAGCTGTGAAAATTGCTGCCCAACTAGAAAATAAATGTGTGCACCACACTACTCTTAGTTTTTATTTATTTTTAAATTGAATAAACAACGCACAAAGAACAAAGTTTTCTCAATACACAAAATGGTTTTGTATTTTAGGTTCTAATAAAGGCAAGACCAAACAACAACAGGGTTTGCTTTAGTATTGTTAGATGGTAGAGTAGTTCTGATAGGATTAGAGGGCAGTGGGAGTGGGTCTGTGTGATGAAGTGGTCTCCAGCAGCTTTGGAAATGTCCCATAGCATAAATTGCTTAAATCTGTATCAGACTGATGGTGTCCACAAGCAGAAGCCATGCTTTGTGTATGAGGGCTATGCATGCATCTTCAGCTTGTTTCCTTAGAGGATCATCAGGCATTTGCCATACACAGGTGCAATCCCATGTAGTAAGAAATTAAAATGCCAGGAGTTGTACTGCTACTACCCAAAGCTGCTCCATCCCACTGGTACTTTTAGCCACATGTCAAAAGATGTTCAATTTTATAGCAGTAGCATTTACTTTGTGGTCCTAAATGAATTTTTGTTTTGGAAACCTCTACTTACACTACTGTAGCACAGAGCCAAGGAAACTGGATTTGTTATTAAAACTGGAAAGACTCTGACTAGAAATAAATCATAGTTGTAGCAACAAGGCTCACTAACTGTTCAACCACTACTATCACTTCATAGAGCTGGTCAGTTTTTTCCATCTCTGTACCTACTAGATGGCCTGTTTTAATCAAAACCAAGTTATTAAGCCCCAGTGCAGGAGCAACTGGTGAAAAATATTTGACATGGCTTATAAAAGGTCAGCTTAAAATGGTCTAATGATCCCTTTTGCTCTTAATAAGTATGTATCTTGTTTCTGAGTTTCTTGTTACATAAGAGCAATGCTGCCAGTGAAGGGTCTAGAGCACAAGTCTAATGACGAGTGGATGAGCAGGCTGGGGTTCTTTAGCCTGGGGAAAAGGAGGCTGGGGGAGACCTTATCATTCCCCAAAACTCCCTGACCAGGAGCTGGTGGGTGAGGTGTAGGTTTGACTCTTGTACTAAGTAGCAAGTGATAGGACAAGAGGAAATGGCCTCAAGATTTGTCTGGGGAGGTTTAGGTTGGCTATTAGGAAATACTTTCTCACCAGACAGGTCATCAGTCACTGGCACAGGCTGCACAGAGAAGTGGTGGACTCATAATCCCTGCAGGGCTGTAAAAGATGTGTAGAAGTGGCACTGTGAGACATGGGTTTGTGATGGCCTTGGCAGTGCTGGGGGAACTGCTCATGGTCTCAGAGGGCTTTTCCAACCTGAACAAATCTGTGATTCTGTGATTGTTTTCCCAGAAGCTTGTGGGCTGTGAAAGGACATGGAGACAGAAACATGAGAGAGGGATTGTCTTGAAGTTCTGAGGTCTGATCCTGTGAAAACCACTGGTAACTTGCTGAAAAAATCAAATACTTTTGGCTCTACCTTCGATACACTGTAATCACTCCTTAAACATGGACTTAGATTTAGCCCGCTAATGTAGAGTTGATCTTGCCTCCTTCCAAGCTGGAACTCTGTCCATGTGCCACTTGTGATGTGAAACTGTCAGACACAAAACCTGGAGAATGCCTTGTGTAGGGCACTGGGAAGATTAAGCCCATCACTGGCCCCACTCCTAATGGTGTGAAATTGGAAGAAGGTTTCTCTTTGAGCAGCCTCTTACCGTGACTGGCAGAGAAAGTCCTCGCTGTGCCTGGCTGTCCCCAGCCACACACGAGGCACTGGAATGAAGATTTCCCTTGGTTGCCTGAAGAATATACCAGACTCTGAGCCAGAGGCTCTACCTTTCACTGTACTTCTCACTGTTTTGGCTTTTCTTTCCTTTGGGAAGCGATTCTCTAGGTTTTGATTAAACAGGCAAGATTAAAGTGCAGACACAAAAGAAACTCCTTAAAATTTTTCAAGAACATTGATGATTGATTCTTAAATTAGAAGACCTTGCAGTTTATTGTATGCAGGAAAGAACAAACTGTTGGAAAAGATGATGCTAAAAATAACGAGCATTTCAAGTAAAAGAATATCTAAAATTCTCTGACGTTTTCTGCCTGAGAATATCATCATATCATATAGAGAATTTCAGATGCTTTGCACTGGCAATCTTGAAGCCAGAATGACAGAGCTGACATTGAGTTCTTCGGTTTTCCTCCACTCAAAAATCCTCCACACAAACATAGGTTTTTTGTTTCGTGAAACATCACAGAATGAAAACAACAATAAACACAGTCAGGAAACAGTTGGTTAAATTAACTGGATCTGTTTTGTTTGTGTCAGATGTTTCATCAATCCTAAGGGTAGGAATGCTGTCAAAGAGCATCACCTAGTTCCTGGAAAATGCAAGGAAGTAGATTGTCTATGACTATAGGTGGCAGTGGAATAGTAAATCCTTAATCACTTGGACTGTAATGGACATATTGAGAAAAATGGGCAATTGTTCTCAAGATATTCCTAATAATCTTTATAAAAACTGGCCTAATAGTACAATATAAATCATAGATCAATTATTTATTCTAGTGTCTCTAAAATTTTTTTTTAAGTGGTTTATGTAAGTATCAGAGTGAACAGACAAGTCACATATAAAGCATATCTAAGAATCCAAATTTTCAGAGTCAGGAAATCCTATCAAAAATGTGATTTAACTAAAAATAAAACTAATAATGCTGGTCCTTGGCCTACTTCTATCCCCGGGGCTTCAATATAGTTATATGTTAAAACTGGCTTCTGAAAGATTCTTATATTCATTTTGACATCTAGTGGAATGAAAAATTGGAAGATATAACAGTGTTTTTTTTTGTTTTTTTTTTCTTTTTTCAGGGCTAAATTCCATCCTCATTCTTTAAGAAGCAATGCAACTTTGGATATTGGTTTTATAGAGTCACATTTAATGGTCTCCTCTCACTTTGGAAAGCAAAGAATACCTATAACATAAATTTGAGCACTCTTGTTTTTCGGGAGGCTACATTAATTTCTCTAGAGAATGACTGCATCTAAATGATGTTCAGATATTGTCAGGATGCTTAGGGTTTTCTTTTCTTTCCTGTCACTCTTTTGGACTATGGAAATACTCTAAACTCTATAAATAAGTTAAACCTATTAACCGATAAAATTTATTCTGCTGATTTAAGTGAAAAGATACCAGAATTTTACATTTTATTTTAGCAATCTTTCGTACTCTTTGGTCTCATGTGATAGCTTTTAACCTCTGAAAGCATTCCTAAGAGATTACTGGTCTTGCTCCTCCCCAGTTAGGTGTTATTTCTTGGGAAGTGTATGAACAGCCTCACAAAACATTAGAAAAATAACCAAAATGAGTATTATTGGTTTCACTCACTGAACATAAGAAGTTCAAATACGGAACATGAACCTGAGACCATGTGCATTAGTTTTACATCCAGAGAATTGGAAAAGGCACATGAGACAAGAGACTCATGGCAGGAGACACTCACCTTGGTTCCTTTGCTAGGGGTGGCCTCAGTGTGCATTTTCAGAACACTGAGGACAGAAGTTCCTTGCTGTTGTGCTTCAGTTTGGTGGCTAGCAGGCTCTACTTGGTTAAAAATGTGCAGTTAAAATGTCTTCTGCAAGTCTGTCCAGAAATAATGAGGCATTTATGTGTACATTAATTATAGATTGAAACTCTATCTCAGACTGGAAAGTTTCTTTTTTCTTTGTAGTGTAGCCTGTGGGCTATGGAGCTCATCTTAGAGCTACTGTGACAAGTTAAACACTTTGCTTTCTTACAAGGACACTGTACTTAGTAATCAGTGGAATTGTTCTGTTTGTGATAAGTTTATGTTGATATAACAGGTAGGGTGTAGATGTGTAGATTGCTGGTTTAGTAGTCAAACAAAAAGACACAAATGAAACATTTTAACAAATAGCTCAGCATGGGAAATGCAAGGTGGCTTTGTTGCTCTTTTATCCTGCTGGTTTCTTTACAGCTATGGTACATTTGCAGTAGTGTGGTAGTGTAATAAAATTATTAAAGCTGTATAATCTAATGATTAGAAAAAAATTCTTAAAGCGTTTTCATATTCCTGATACTTTCCTTCACACATGTGTTTAATATTTCATCAAAAAGAGAAACAAAAAGTTTGTACTACACTTGAAAAAAGAGTAAGGGTTAGCCCTTTTCAATTATCTAAAGTAAAAACTGTGTTTCAAGCTCCTTTTGAAGTTGGATCTTTCAAAATCTAATCTTCTAAGTGCTCATCTCTGTTAATTGGGTAGGTACATAGATAGATACCTGTGCAGTGGCATGAAATATATGAGAGAATTATAGAAAGAAGCAAATTGTGGATAAATCAATGAACCTTTGGGACTTTAAACACTGCAGGTGAAAATCCTGGGTTTTGTCTTTCATTGCCTTCTTTGAATGTTTTGTTTCTTTATCTGTAAGCTGCTTGTGTGCAGAAGGAGATCATAACGTTATCATAATTCTGGGGTTTTTCCTACTTATAAATAAAAAATTGAGATTGTTCTTAATGTAGCAGAATCCATTTCCATTGAATTGTAATACAGTACAGTTGAGTGAAAGCCCAAACAGACAGTCAGCAACAAAGTGTGGTCTTTAAGGTCTCAGACTCTGGGGAATTTGCTTAATGAAAGCAGGACCTCACCTTTCCCACGTTCTACCTGATTTCTGAGGTTGTGGATATGCTCAGCTTTCCTCAGGACAGCTGGAAGATTCCCACAAAGGATGCTCTGCCATTTTACAAATGCTCTGCATTTTACAAACTGACACAGCTCTCATCAGTGTCTCCCTGCTTGGCGTGGAGGTTTTAGGAAGGGCTGCAATGTAATGCAGTGTTCGGGCACATGTGCCAGGGAATCCTCTTTGGGGCTGTCTCGAGGTTTTAATGATATTAGTTTTCAAATTACATAAGCAAAATAGGAGGTCATTTCTGTGTGGAAGATACTGGAACAGCAGGGAATTAACTCAGTGAGTCTGAAGATGCAGAACTTTGTGTTTAATGGGTGTTAAAGTTGGTGTTGTCCTCGTACCAGGCTTTTCTGATATTTTCATAACTGATACAGTCTCCTTGGAAGCAAAAATCCTGTTCCCTTAAGCTAGGCTGTGTAAGTGCAGCCAAGGTGAGTGTTAAATTGGGAAAAAATAGGGTTATACCTTTAAGAAATAGTGTTAATATTGTGTTAGACTCCAGATGCTCTTTATCATATAATCGTTATCATAAAAAGTCTTAATGTAAAAGATCCTAATAGAGTCCCACAGTGTCTCAGGAGCAACCTGGATTGGCCTTTGCATTTAAATTAGAGAATAATTAGATCCAGGAGGAGAAAAAATGGTGTGGTGCATTCTGCTTTTCTCTTCTAAGGGAAATGCACACACAGTCCCAAAACTATTAAGTAGGCATTGTGAGAACATGGAATACATTTAACTCTGTGGAATGAAAACTATTTATTTTGTCATGCATATCAGTATAAAAGTGCTGCATTGTTCTTATCTGTTCTCATGCTCTCTTTAGCAGTTAGGTGATGTCAAAAGAGTGATATGGAAAAGGACAGTGTCAGGAATTAGTAGAAAAAAAATATTAAGTTCCTGAGTTTTCTTGGGAAAAGTGATAATGCTGCCTACCTCATTTAACATTACAGAGAGAATTTGTTAATTTGCAATGGTTCTGATTTTTTTTTTCCTCAATATTTTATGTTATCTTTGAGACTTTAAGCATGAAATCCTGAATTGCTTGGTGTCAGCACAAAAAACCTTATCTCTTCTGAGGTTTCCTTACATAATTCCTTACAAAACAATGTTCTTCATTATTCTTTGACAATGCCATCTGCGAGTGAAGCCCTGCTGACATCTATTGCCTCATCCTGCCTGTCTGACACACCTGCTGCACATGAAGACAGGGAATAAGAAGTGAACTGTGACACAAGAAGGGTTTCAGCCCTGCTCTCTCTTTACATTGACTGGAGTAGGTCTGACATGCTGAAGGTGAACAGTGTCAAATCCAAGTGTCTGCCCTGGCCTCGCCTGTGCTGGTGTGACACAGTTATCCTGGGAGGTTATGTTATTCCTAAATAAGGATCAGAACTTAGAAGGCTTAATGGGGCACAAAGGATGCTCTGTGCAACAGTTTTTCAAAGAATTTTTGCCAGGCCCTGTGTACATCGTCCCAGCAAACTTCTAGTGACCACAGCTGTGTTAAAATCAAAATGCAGCTTGCAGGTCCCTCAGCAAGGGCTCACAGTTTATCTGTTTCAGTATTGCTCCTTGGAGAATCTGTTCAGCCTTTCCTGAGGTAGGCAGTTACAGGAGAGAGGCTTAAATATTTATGGTGCCTTAAAGCACAGAAAAATTACTGCCTATATCACCATCTGTATCCTGTTTCAAGGAGCAAAACTCAGAATTGCAATAGAGTGTGGCACATTTTGTGTGATAATGAGTATTAGAGAAGTTTGTGTTTGAAGTTAGAACACAGGGCTAATGCAGAGGTTGTTACTGCTGTGTTTTGTAAACTCCTCTCTCTCTCTGTTCTTTTCAAAGTGCTAATACTTTTAGACATTCACTGGCTTTCCTGAAGGTTGGGAAATAGTCGAGTGTAGTCATCTGGAGCTGAAATATTTCCTATTACTTGCCTGTAAGAGATTTATTTGGACATCCTCACTGTAGTGAGAAAATAGCTTGTGTATGTGCCCTTAAAAAAAGCAGTCCATGGAGAATATACCTATATTTGTATGACAGATAAATAGTTCCATCAGGATGAAGCTGAGCTTAACCTTGTATTATAATGTTTTTCTTATTCAAGCTCTGTTTTAAGCCAAGCAAACTTCTGAAAACATCTTGAGAATGGAGAAGTTTGTCTCCATTGGGGTTTTCTGTTTTGGGGATCAGTGGTTGCCTGCAGTGAGGGCTGAGTGTGTCATGTTTGCATTGGGCTCTGGCAGAAGGGTGTGGAAGGGAATGGGTGAGGTGACTGTGATGCCTTGTGAAGAGTTAAATGTTCTTCTGGTTCTGGTCTAGGGGTTTCCCAGATGCCTTTTCCCTTCATGGTCACCAAAAATTGATGCCTTGTGAAGGCTGACCTAGAACAGAGACTAGATGGAGCTAAAGAATAAAGTAGGGATTTTTTAGGAGGCCTCAACAGATCCACCTTGGTCAGCACAATCCAAAATGGTCACAAAATGGACAGCAGGTCACAGGGTCTCTCACTTTTATAAGTTCTGGTCCATTTGCATATTGGAGCTAATTGTCCAATTAAAGCTTTAGCCCATGCAGTCCCATCCTTCTTGTTTTTCTCTCTTCAGTCCATGTTTTTTATGCTCTTGGGCCTGAGATCTGGATCGGCTGTCTGTGGGTCCCCAGCTAGAGAAGGAATTGTTTTGACTACCTATTCTGTGAAGAGAGCTCACCATCCCTTAATATGAAGCCAAGACTTACACACTAAAGCAGAATAGAATCTGAAAAATATAAAAGCTAAAACCTGAGGCATCAACTGTACAAAGCTGTTCTTGCTACAGCAAAGTGAAATGGGCTCTCAGGCTGCCTCCTGGACAGAGCTGCCTCCTCTGCTGTGTTCTCTGTGCTGCTGGGGTGGCTTTGAGGGGCTGGAGTTGAGCCTTGTCCCTGTGTTGAATTGACTCCATTTCACAGGGGTTCCCATCAGCAGGGCCACTGGCACAAGGGCCTGTGCCTCTCGAGCTCACGGGTGCTTTGGGGGCTGGACACAGCTTTCACTTTAAACACATTTCTGTAAAGTGGGAAAAGTCTGGAGCACCA
This sequence comes from Peucedramus taeniatus, assembly GCA_013400575.1. Taxonomy (NCBI): domain Eukaryota; kingdom Metazoa; phylum Chordata; class Aves; order Passeriformes; family Fringillidae; genus Peucedramus; species Peucedramus taeniatus. The sequence goes on from WBNO01033426.1 coordinate 717,455, forward strand.
CATTTGGCAGTTTTCTCTCATGCTACAATTTTATTCCAAATGAAATATGACAACACAACAGTTGCAGTAATTACAGTAATTGACATCAGAGAGTTCAAGATGATCATGTAATTAGCTGCTTTATGGGAGAGAGATCACCACCATCTCCCTATTTCCACGCTTCTGTGGTCTTCAAAGGTGTATTAGAGAGGACTGTAAAACAAAGCACTTTTACCTGAGTTCTGAATACAGTTCACAAAGGTTGGCTTGTGAATTTAGAAACAAAATCAAACTGCCATAAGAAAAAAAAAACACATTGCCTTTTTTCCTAGCTAGGAGAAGTTGTCATGTTGGTGCTCTTGCAGAGCCAGAACATGATGAGAGAGGTTGTAATTGGCAGAGAGATAATTCATTTGAAAACGTCTCTTTTACTAAGGAATTGCAGGTAATTTCAAGAGAATAAATTAGATGCCATAAAGAATCTTTACGGATGTCTTTTCAAACTTTCAGTGGGAGAAGGCGAGGGCAAATAGTCTATTGAGAATTTTTATATAAGCTGTGAACAAAACACATAAAGCTCTAATTGTTAGGAAACCACTGTGCTCTAAACGGTTCACATATAATAGGATCATTTCTATGCAGCTTCAATAGGACATTCTTCCATTTTCTAGGAAAGAGACTCATGGCATGGCAGAAGGTTTGTTCTTCTTTGTCTACAAAATAATTTTCTAAAGAAAAATGGCAAGACAAGCCTGTTTCCATCAGATTTACCCAATTGTTGATTAGTTGCAAAAGGAAAATAGATACTTCTGATTTATGCAATAGTAGTAAATCTTAATTTTAAAAGCTAAATAAAGAAAATCTGATGAAATAAGATTATTAGAGGTGTGCACAGATTTGGAAGCTTAAGACAGGATGCAATTTTCTTTTTCTCCTTTTGTTAATGACTGAAAGCACAATATAGACACCTAAAACAAAGTGTGGGATAGTGTCAAGTCTCTTAGTCCGAAAGACTTTTCGACTACATAGAAAAAACCTTCTGGTTTAGAAATTCTAGTTAAAATCCCTTGGCTGTTTATACACTTCATGTACTTTATTAGGATCTGCAGTAAACTTACAAATTATCTTCATCCTCAGAGGAGTTAAAGCTTAACTGAAACAAAGCTGAACAATTTTATCCAACAGTGAAGTTACCTCTGCTTTGAGCAGGAGATTGGATCATGATGACATCTTGGGGGTCCTCTCCAGTCTGAGTTACATTGTGATTCTCTGGTTAACTTCAGTATCTTAATTCAAAATGTTATTTTCTAGATTCAGATTTAAGGGTAATAGGCATTAATCACTTCTGTGATCCACAGGAACTAACCTCATGATTCCGAGTGGATACTTGCTAGGTAAAATGTGTCATAATAACCACTAGGAGCTTGTTTATGTCCATAATGGAATGAATCTGTGTTTGGAAAGATATTCCTTGTGCTACCTGACACTTCAAGTGCTGCTTTCTTTTTTGATGTGGCCATGGGGAAGAAAATAGATTTGGAAAGGGAAGCTGGAAATGTTCCTTTTTCCAGGTGTGAAAAAGGAGCAGGTGGGTGATAGGTGTGGCTGTTTTAGTACCTAGGGTAGCCCAGCACTAAACACTGTTTCTTGGTGTGCATGCACACACTGAGAGCTCACAAACCAGAAAAGCAGGCATCTTCCCAGTGTGCATTAGTCATCTGAGCTCATAAGAATCCAGATTCTCATGGATCTACTTCCTCTTATGGGAACCAGCTTTGCTTTCAGATTATGCAACAGGAATTGGCACTTGAGTGCCACAGCATTTAAAGGGCTTGAGGTTGTAGCTTAGTCAAAATTTCTCGATGAAATATGTAGCAGAGAAGATAGCTGAGCAAAAATATCCCCAGCTTGAAAAAAGCTGCACCTTTAGAGTTAGAAAATTAGAAATGAAATCCTCTTCAAAGTGATAAATGCACTGGAGTATTAAATAGCCTTTGAAAGGACTCCTCCCCTGCACCCACCAAAAATGTTTCTCAAGGGAGGGAAGTTGATCTTCTCTTCCATGTTGTTTATTGTTGCAGGATTTTGCTGATGCATTAGCTGTGAACAGCTACAAGTGAATGTTTTTCAGATGGAGTTTCAAATGGAGAACTGTGCATTACAAGAACAGCAAAACAGCATTCTTTGTTCATCTTAATTCTTTCAATACATTGACAGAGCTATTGCCCAAATGACCTTCTCTTCAAAGTATTGCAAATGATCTGCAATACAATCAAATTGTTTCTCACCTATCTGAGAGATGGTGTCTGGTTTTTTTCCTCCTACTTCTCCTGTGGGTACATAACTTAAAGGTTATTATTTTGCCTAGCTGTTTTCCTGAGCTCATTCTTTCTGTGTGTAAAGGACTTGTTTTTATCAGACCATGCTGATCACAATTGAGTGTGTGTGGCTGTTACAGCATGCTCAACTGCTCCCATGTCAGGAACACTTTTAGAATTTTATTATAAATCATAGTACCACATAAAGTTAAATTATTATTTCTTTAACTTCTTTGGCAAGTTATTTTCTTCTGCAATAATTTTATTTAAAAAAAAAGCGCTGTTTAAAAAACCTGGCTTAAAAATACTATACAATAAATTCCCCTTTTAAAATTGCATTAAAAAAATAAAACCCTTGGCAATCTCGGCCTTCAAGCCGATCCTGAGTTCCTGTCAGTGTTGCTCAGTGATTTCTGGCTTTAAAGCTCATGGAGAAAGCTTCAACTACTGGCAGGATTTTCTGCAGCCTGTGGGCCAGGATCAACACCCTCCTAACAAGCTATGCCTGAGTTGCAGAAACGCTCCAGTGAGTGAGGCTTTGTAGGTAACATCGCCCTGGTGCCAGAGCAGTTGCAGACTCTGTAATAAAGTAGTTGTATCAGAAGCAGGTGTGCATTGATTGTCTAGATAGGATTATGAGGCACCAAAACCAACTCCATTTAATGGATCCATTTAATCCATTTACTGGATGCTCTAGTGAGATTCCAAGCTCTGAAGTACTGTGATGTGATGTGAAACTCCAGACAAGAGCTCTGTGGTAGAGGAAGTTCCATATATGAAAGATTTTTATACTTCAAAATTGGCTTGCTTCTGTGTTGGAATGAAACTAAATATCCTTGAAGTTGTAAAAAAAAAAAACAAAAAAAAAACAAACAAAAAACAAACAACCCAAACCAAACAAGCTCACTCAACAAAAACAAAAAGTCCAAACAACCCAAAAAAAATTGAAATCATATTTATATATATTAACCTCTTTAAAATACTTGTCTGTTGTCAATGGTTTTAAAGCTCCACAATGCATTTTTTTCGTGTGCTTTCACTTTTCCTTTTGCTGTGTAGCTCATGTGCTCGAGTTTTCCCTTTATTCTGGTATCATTTTCCAGGATGACCAGGGGAGCCTAATCAACTTGAACTAAACCATTCATTACATCACATACCCCTATGGAGTTCCTTTCTGAGGAAACATGAGTGATTCTCACATTGGAGCTGGAATATTTCCAGTCCTCTGAATGCAGCACCATGTGGGAAAGGCATTTTTCATTTTTCAGTGTGCATAGGCCCCACGTGCCCAAGCCAAACCCAGCTTTCAGGGCTGTGCTTTAGCAGCACTCACAGCTGGCAGCACAAAACCAGAGCTGCTGTAGCAGGAGGCAGCCTGTGCAAGCCTGAAAAGGATTAGCTTTTCCTTCCTTCCATTTTCTCCTTTCTGAATGGATGAACATGGTAAAGTAGTTATTTCCTGTGGTTACATATTATACACAATTATGCCACTTGTGTGAATTATTATTTTTTTTCCCCTAGAAAAGCCTACACAGCTTGCTGGGGGTTTTTGTTGGTTTAGGTTTTTAATTTGTTTTTTCTACTCCATCATAATGCTGCGTGACTGACAGGAGCTTGTCTGCCTTTGAAGAGTTTACAGGTTCCCAAGCTTCAAGTTCCTTCTGCCCAGGAAAACAGTCATGTTTGCTATGACAGATATGAACTGGCCAATACTTTGGTCTTATTCTGTAAGTTTTAGGTGAGCTATGATGTAATTACAAGTTTAGTAGTTTAAAAACTTATTTATTTGTCTGAAGTCATCACCAAAATTTGGTATCTAGGAGTCAGATATGGCGATGTTTCTTCCCACAGACAGCATGAGGGGATGTTTTTTTTTTTTGTGACAGGAGGAAAGAGCAATCAGGAAATCACCTTGCCCAGGTACCCTAGTTTGACACAGTGATTAACCTCTATCTTTGAAGAGCTCACTTTGTCTCATCTCTAGATCCTGGTCTCAGCTCTTTACTTTAGGCCTTCTCCCAGAAACACAATGGGAAGAAACCAGGCAATGGAATAGCTGAAAAAATGTGGCACCACTAAAGCGTTTGTGGCCATATCTACAGGGATTTAATTGTTCCTTCCACAAAGTCTGAAAGAGGATTTAACCAATCCGTTGACATCAGCTGGGTCTAGCAGCCTTAGCCCTCGCAGCATAACAAATGTATGGAACTACATCAAAGACATAACACTTTCCTTTGATTTTGGTTTAGCTATTTCCATTTGAAACAAATGTTCAACACAGAGCACATTGCTGATTGCTGAAACGTGGTGATCCATAATGCAAGTTGTGGGTGAATAACAGCCACAGGAAAGAGTAGTTTTTGTCTCATTTGTTTCATTATGCAGGTGTGAGCAACATGGACTCTGATTGCCTTTGGAGCAAAAATTATTAGGAAAAAAACTATCTCAGCAAGAAACATGTAATGGGATTTTGTTGTGGATTTTGTTTTGTCATTAGGTGAAATGTTCCTACCTTTTAGTTTCAGAGATATTCCGCTGCTGGCCTTGATATTTGCTGTATGAGTTGTGGCTCGGGTGGCAATGCATTTCCACAAGGAGACAAGGTGATAACTCTTCTGACTGGTTATCGCTTTTTCAAGAATAAATCTCAAGGGATGGATGCGAAAAAATATCACTGGATCAATGGCAATCCAGGCAGAAATGGTTGCCTCTGCAGACAAGGGTACTTTTCTGTTTTTCCTTTGTTATGGCAAACATGGTCGTTCATAGTCACTGTAGATTGTGCAGGGCATGTGAAATGAAATGCAAAAGTAAAATAAGAAAAAGAAAAAGCTGCAATCTAGGGAAGTTGAAATTTGAATTATAGTGGCTCGTAAAAGCTGCAGTAAAGACCATGGCTCTGGTATAAAAACACAGGAAGGAACTGTCTCTTTCACAAAGAGATTTTAATACTGGATCCCAATCCTACAAAGAATTACACCACTCCTAAACTTAATACATACATTATTGGAGTCATCAGAACTCCGGAACTCTGAATTGCAAACTTTATTGCCAGAATACATCTGTGGAGATAAATGTCTTGTTGAAGTTAATGTGAGTTTATAGTTGTAAAGAGTTGTAGTAACAGATCTCGTGTGCAGTCAAGGCTATGTGGACAAAGGGGCTGGCTTTGCATATTATGAGGCAGCAAAAGAGCTGAAATAATCTCAAGTTAATTCCTTTTTTCTGTCAGTAGTCTCTATATTTGCCTTTCTAGGCTTGAACTGTTCCATTGTGTTGTTTTACTCTGGCACCTCATTTTCTTTATCACTAGTCATTTTATGTAGACAAAAGCTCAGTTTTTGCAAGCTGCTTTTGGGGAAGACTTGGTATTGGAGTCAACTGTCTAGACTGCAGTTCTTTACTACCAAGCCCAAATGAAAGGTTGGTCCCCCAAGATTTCACCATGCAACTCTTCACTGAAAACTCTGTCTTACTGGCCTGTTCTTCCGCAGGGAAGAAGTGAAATGATTTATTTTCCATTTCTTCCTCTTTTCATGCAACTTGGTGCCACTTTTGCATTCCTCTGTCTTTTCTTACATTTAAAACAAACAACAACCAGAAGATCTCTACCTCACTGTGTTTTAACTCCTAGAATTCCATTTTTCTGAGATGATAACAGGTTTCTGTGTTTAGCTTGAGGCTCATATTTTTCATTAAATTTTACTTAAGCAATACTATGTTCCCTGACATTGTTTGATCCAGCCCGTGTCTCTAGGCTGTACAGTTATGGTGTCTCTCTTTTCAAAGGTGAATTGAGTGTGTACAGGTATAATTCACATGCTATGAAAATTGTTAAATCTCTTAAACTCCTTCAGTATCTTGCTAATGAAAGCTGCATGTCACAGGCCTTAGTAAGAATCCCTCCCTTGTGTACTTTTCCATGGTGTCAGGGTCAGGATGCAGGACAGGTTGCTGTGAGTGGCCACACGAAAGATCCCTGACGTTCTGAGAGGGGAAATGCTCACCTTTGCTCTTTTATTTTGGTGTTCTGGAGCCCAGAGTGTCATCAAAGCACAGAGCATGCTTGCAAGGAGAACACCAGCACATGCAGGCAGAATTGGAATGACTGAGCAAAGCTGAGATCAGGAAATAGATTTGATGTCCAAGTCAGTTGCCTCAGATGTGTTTGGAGGATTTGGAGTTGTTTAACACCCATGTGTGGGGACAGTGAGGGAGGCAGTCCCGGGGAGGGGAGGTGGTTGAGCAGAGCCATAGGAGTTGTACCTGCTCGTGCCCTTAATCAGGTTTTGAGGGCTGCAGGAGAGGAGCCCCACTCTCATGGCACTGCCTTGGAATTTGGCAATGTAAGTAGATGTTATCCTGTACCCAACAAAGAGAGGATTATGAATCTGACAAGGCTGGGCATATGGGATAAAACAATCTTATGAAAGACTGATCCTCTTTACTAATAGAGAACCATTGGTTGCATTTTTATCTTTTTTTTTCTCAAGCAGCTGTTGAATTTTTTGAAATGAGTCTCAGTGTAGACTTCAGTCTCTTTGACAACTCTAAAGAATGTAAAGTCAAAACTCAAGGTGACTGAATCATCTTCAAGTAGCACTTGAGCTATCAATGTGTTGCAGAACACAACTTTTCCTTTTGCCTGTGGATTTTCAGTTTTTCTCCTCTTGCATAAACTTAGTTGGGATGCTGGGAGAGATCATGTAAAAATAGCACGCAGAGTGTTCTCTGTATGCTCTTGAGTGTTACTGCTGACAGAATTAAGTGATCTGTGGGAGCTTTCTTAAAAAACAAGTCTGATCTTGTACCTGGAGTTCTGATCCTTTCTGTGCAGAAAAGGAGAGAATCCTATGAACACTAATGGAGAAGTAGTCAAGGAGCAGTCTGGTACTGCAGGGCAATGAAACTTGTGAAAATTCAGGCTATTAACACATGCCTAGTTTTTAACTTGTGAGGAAAAGGGATACATTTCAGATTATAAAAATCAATATAAGAACAACAAAGTATACTAAATTACTTGTCTTAAATCTAGTTGCTTTTAAAGTTTATCCATTTCTTCTTAGATCTCATTGTGTAAAAGCCAGCTCTATTATTAGCTCAACTGACTTCTGCTGATATTACTTCCATGGATATTTTATTCCCTTTGTAAAGGCCTTCAGAAACAGACTCCAAAGAACAGTTAGTAGTCTTTTATATAGTAGATGAGGGAGAAATATATTTGTTACATATCCAGCTTTTTTGGTTTTAATTAACAGATCTGTGCACTAAAACCCATGTCCTTTGAGTCCTTGTGTAATAGTCCAGTGGTTAATCTTGCAGTATCTGGCAACTGTTGAGATTCCACCAAAGCACTTCTGAATTGAAAGAAATGTGTTCAATTTTAAGAGTTTTTGGCCATGGTAAGTCAGTCAGCAAAATTGAACTGAGTAAAGCTTGTTTTAACAGTAACACCCTAGGAGCTGAATCTGTCTCCAAATTAAAAAAAAAAAAATAAATAATAATAATAATAATAATAATAAAACAAAAGTGTAAATCCAACCAGAGGGGTTACATTGCCAGGACCCTGAGAGCACCAAGAGGCTTTAATGACCCTGAGCAACACCGACCATCAAGTCTAATAGGAGAATATAGTTAAATGCAGTTCTTAATATGCTAATAAAAGCTATCTCTTCTCATTGAATAATGCACCAACCTTGAATCAGTGTTATTATTAATGCTTGGATACATTTGACAGTTTTATCCCCAGCTTCTTCTCCCCAATTTCCCCTGGAGTACCCAGCACTTGGCACTGGTGCTGCAAGCAGTAATGCCCCTGTTTCAGCCATGCATTGAGATCATGAATGAAATACAAATTGAGTGTTGTTTGACACCAGCTGTTTCCAGATGTCCTTGTTAGCCCAATTATTTGATTTAGCAAATGCAGCTATGGTACTTTACTTAATACCACTGAATCTGGCTTTCAAATCCCAGAGGGGGCCAGAAATACCCTGTTGGTATTCCTTCTGCACATTTTCCAGCCACACCTAAAATTGGTTTTGCACATAGAATTGACAAGATTAAGTTATAATTAGCTGTCTTGCTAGATTTTGATTGTATCTGTGGGAGAAGAAGAAATCTTTCTGCTTATGAATGAGTTGACTACTCGTGCTCCTATGCTTGGCATGCAACAAACAGTTCTTAGTGGCTAAGAGTGTGATATTAATGATTCAAGCACCCTTGATATGTTTAGGCTCAACACACCAATGCAGCACACACAGAAACACTAGCACTAAAGGAAAGAATTTCCAATAGTCTTTTCTATCTTATCATCAGTACAATAAAAAATCAGCAGTAGATCTCATGTATCAGTAGACAGGTAACGTATTTCCCCTCTTCATCCTCCTTCCCCTCCCCCAAGACCATCTGTTTTTTTTTAATAAAAACTGGTTTTATTTGGTAAATATTTTTTATTTATTTTCAACCTATGAGCTTCCTGAAAACCATTTTATTTGACCCTGAGGATTTTAAACTCCACTGTTCGGGGATTTTTCTCTGGTTCTGCTGAGAATTTAGAAGAGATCCACTCTGAGGGAGGATTATCTGCTATCTGCCTAATACAGATTTTGCTGCTTCTCCTGAAGTATTTAGTGCTGAGGGCTGTTAAGAGCCATCTTATTGAAATAGATGGGCCTCAAGTCCAGTCCAAAAGAAGCACCTATATTCTTATTTGTTGCTGTCTGTTACACAGCATCAGCTTCTCCTTGAATTTGCTAAACAGGAGCACAGTAAGTGCCAGATACAGGAATAGGTCTAGAATTGAACAGAAAGCTGCCTGGCTTTCAGCTGTGGGAGGCTTCCCACTTGGATTGGAGGATTCACATCCTAAACATTTGTACAACTGCAGGTCCTTTTGTGGAAAGGCTTGGGCTGGGGCAGGTACATGCAGGAGCCAAGTAATTGCTCTGAGCTTTAGCAGAGGCTTCTGGCTCTGGGCTGGAACTGTTCTGTCTCCCACACACCCTAGCTGCTGCAGAGGAGTCATTGTTGAGGGCAGTGTGAGCATCCTTCCTGTGCTTGGATGGATTCAAAGCAATGAACTTCAGATCTGAAAGAGAAACTGGTATTTTACAAACTGTAGGTACTCGAAACTTTGGTGACCTGTTGTCTTATGTTAAAAGCAATCATCCTTTTCCCAGAATGCAGGAGTGCAACTCACTGTTGGTGTGTCAGATATTAACATTCTCTGTGCTGTAAGAAGGCTGTCTAGAGGGCTTTAGACTTAAAGAGTTGCCTCTTTCCTTTCTGGTTACTACAGTAGCTCTTTTCAGAGATGCTCTGAATGGGACAGGATAGTTGAAATTGGCCTAATAATAGAAATCTGAGAGTTTACATAAAACCTTATATTTTTCTATTTATTTTGCTTTGATGCTTTTTCTTTCTGGACTTCCCAACTTTTTCTCCGCTCTCCAAGATGTGTTTCTGTTTTAGTCTTGAGTTTTAACTATTCTTGAACTTTAACTAGTCTTGAAAACTTAATAACTGCTTCTGTGAACAGTGAAGCCTTCCTCTTCCTCCATCAAATCCTAAACCCTTTGGATGCCTGAATCCTTCTTTAACAACTCTTAACACATGCATACCTCTCCAGTTTGAGGTAAACATTTCAAAGCTTAAGGTAAATTAATATTAATTGAAGGTAAATATTTCAAAAGGTATCACTCATTGAGCTTTTATTTTATTTTATTTTTTAATCAGGACTTTAATAGTTAAAATACTGCTGAACACTTTAGGGGGAAGAAAAACACTAGAGACTCTCAAGGCTTGGGTATTCTCTTGAGCTAATGATTTCTCTAACTGAAAAAATGGGATTTCTTTAATAATCTGCTATTTTATTGAATGAAGGGAGATTTGATAATTTCTGGAACACAAAGAAAGAGTCTTTTCTAAGGGAATATTAATATGAGAATGCAATGCTGCCACTCAAAGGAAGGGGAAAAAGGAAGGTACTGCTGATTAGATGTGTCCACAGAAATTTTGCCATCTGTCATTAGGACCTCTGGGAATACTGACCCCTTTAATTCTCACCTATCTCAGTTACAATTCCTAGAGAAGAGCTTCTCTTAAGCTTGTGATACAGTGAGGACAAATAAATGCCAGGAGAAGAGAGAATTGACACTTTTAAAAAGTGTTTAGTGTTTTAAAACACCTGTTCTTATTCTGTACCACCAATGGAAAGGGGTAAGTGAATTTTGAACCTAGAAGAAAATGATCTCTGGTAGTACAACTCTTCATTGAATCAGGGTTCTATATTCTAAGAATATTTACTTTTCCTTACTGGCTTATTCCTCTTTGTTTGTTTGGTTTGTTATTTTCCCTCTCTTGGAGTGGATTAGCACAGCTTGGGCTGCATAGAGATGGTGTGAAGAAGACAAAGCAGAACAAAGCCAGAGATTTCTTTCTCTGGAAAAAAAACCCTCCCACAATTGATGCAGCTGCTAAAGTGCTTTTCCTTCTCTAATCTTTCTGACATCTGCAGTTGCTGAATCGAAGCAAGATATACCAGTACTTCAACAGATCTGTTCAAGGGACTCTGTAAATAGATAAGATTTAATTCAACTAATGGAGGAAAAAAAAAAAGGTGAGGACAGTAGTTTTAGTAGACATTGCCAGCACTGCTTGCTTTTTTTTTTTTCTTTATCCCTCCCTTAGCAAATGCTATTACTGTAAGAAGCAGAGCTGATAGATTTACTTCTTTTGCTGTTGCAGTTTAGGAAAGTTCAAGAAGTCAGCTATCAGATTCTGGGGGCCTTACAGGCAAAGGAATTTCAATTTCAAAGTACAAGAGACAGAGGTCTTGAAACAAAAGATCATCAAACACTAATAATTCCTGACTGTTGCTGGAGCTGTGGAGTGGGTAGGAAACTGTGCCTCTTTTTAAGGGGCAGAGAGTGTAACAGTGAATCTTGCACTCAATCCTTTGGGACAATATAAGGGTGATACCAGGGAAGTCAGATGTAAACAGATTATTTAAGGCCACTGAAAAAAAAACCCCAGCATGTGCATTCCTGGGAAATTGCTGAAATGTAAGAGGAGTTGTATGAGAACTTCCAAGCCCCATTTCCAAGGCAGCTTGTCTTGGTGAGTGCTGCTGTGGTGAGAGTGTGGTGTCCTTCAGACCCAGCTCCAAGCATGGGGAATGTTCACTGGTGATGCAGGGTGGCACTCAGGTGCTGCTAAATGTGTGCATATCTGCACAGACATGGCATGCACACATCTTATGATTAAACTGCACAGAATATTCAACACTACAAAAATCTGAATTTTCACCTTTGAAAGCTATTGCAAATTTCACCTTAATTATCTAACAAATTTTGCCTTCCCTGAAGTGCAGTTAGGTGTATTTTTCAGCAAATAAACTATTTGTCACAAAAATTGAGAAACTTTCCTAAAGAGTGACCTTTAAATCTTCTTGTGTTGCTGCTTTCCCAGACAGGCTTTCTCAGCCTGTAGATTTACTTTGCAGATTTGTTTGTAGATTTAGTAGACTCACTGTGTTCCCAGTTGTATGATGCTGCATTTGGCTGTATTAAAATGCATTTTTTAGGTTGCAAGTGATTCACGTCTCTCTGCAAGAGTAAAAGCAACCTGCCTCTGCTATTTACTACTCCACAAAGATTTGCAGCAGCAAAGTATCATACCAGCAAAAAGTGCATGATGTGGTCCTACTGTGGACAAAAATCCACAATAAAGTGGGATCGAGCTCTTGCTTTGACCTAAGACTGAAATTAGACCAGTTCTCTTGTTTCTTCTTATTAACATCTACATCTTGAATCCAGTCAAGCAACCATTTCTTTCGTTGTCTTGTTTGTATTTTACAGAGAAGTTCTTAATCAAAAGTAGAGTTAAAAACCAAGATATCAATGTAGCTGCCCCTATAACTGATCTAAAATTTCTTAAATAAGCAGACTAAGTAAATAAAATGTTTGCAACAGCATCTATGTGGTATGAAAGCACTGCTGTGTGATTCTTTTTGGTTTTGATAGTGTCCCAGAACAACATTTAATGCTTTGTCTACTGCCAACCAGAGAAGGAAGTGACATCTAGTTCTTCAGGTAAAATTTAACAATAATGCAATTTGAAATAATCTTGAAATACTTTTGACAATCACTGAATCTTTTAGCATTAATGTTGTTAAAAAAATAAAAAAATAAAAAAACCACCAAAAACACAACCCAAAAATTCCCAGAGAAGCAAAATTATAAGCATTGCTAATTCCAAAACCTGTGTAACTATTCCTGCAAGTCATTGGTGTAAATTCTCTAGGTTTGTCAATACAGAAGAGTTTGATTTAGAAAGTGGTCCCCACTACTTTTTCTTTTGACAGAAGGTCTGCTCTGTGTTTTACAGACAGCCATAAAAGACTCCTGTTTTTTATTGCAACTTGACAGCACCGCCAAAAGGCTCTACAAACCTCCCAGATTTCTTTTATCCAAATTTGATCTTGTTGGGAATTAGTTCTCTCTGATGCTGGCCTTGTTGGTGGGTGGGGCAGGAGGTGGAATTGGTGTCTCCCCAAAACAATATGTCATTTTCAGCTGGCAGCAGGGTGGATTCCTGCAGGGGAAGGATGGGACAGATCTGGTCAGACAGAGCTCTCAGAACTGCACAGGCTGGGTGGCTTTTGAACAGAGCAGAAAACAAACCTGTAGGTTTGAGGTTTCCCTAGGCATGGAAAGGAGCTCACAATATTTGTTTTAACTCAAAGGTCTGCTGGAAGCCTCCAGGAAGGAAGATTTAAGAAAAGGAGTGGCCTTGTAGGGATATCATGGGCTCTTGGTGGCTTTGTTAGTAATTTGTTTTAGTCTGTTTCCCCAAGTACATCTGAGCTCTCTGTATTTTAAGTCATTGCTGACTTATTTTAAGTCAGTGGTTAGTGGTCTTGCAAAGCCTGCTCTAGTATAAATCCATAGTGTTTCTTGGTGTGTTTGCTTTATGGAGAAAAAAAAAATAAAGAAAGCTTAATATCCAGACTCCAAGTGATTTAGGGTGGTATTGTATTGTGTGACATGTTTATATGATAATATGTGAACACCTGTGTCTGCTAGATACATTTAGAATTAATAGCACCCTGCACTGAAAGATGACTTGGAAGAATTTATTGCACTTTCTTCATGGGGCTGAGTGTTTTGGAAGGGCAAGGTGTTCTAATCTCTAGGAATGGGTGAGAAGTGTCAGGTCCAAGGTTCTCAGGACAGAAATTACAGGAGCAGTTCCATCAGGCGTGTGGGCTCCAGGAAAAGCCAGTGGATGGGATCAGTGGGAATGTTCCATAGATGGGATCAGTAGGAATGCTCAGTGGATGGGATCAGTAGGAATGCTCCATGGATGGGATCAGTAGGAATGCTCAGTGGATGGGATCAGTTGGAATGCTCCAAGGATGGGATCAGTAGGAATGCTCCAAGGATGGNAGATGGGATCAATAGGAATGCTCCATGGATGGGATCAGTGGGAATGCTCCAAAGATGGGATCAGTAGGAATGCTCCATGGATGGGATCAGTGGGAATGTTCCATGGATGTGGATCAGTGGGAATGCTCTGTGGATGGGATCAGTAGGAATGCTCCATGGATGGGATCAGTAGGAATGCTCAGTGGATGGGATCAGTAGGAATGCTCCAAGGATGGGATCAGTAGGAATGCTCCAAGGATGGGATCAGTAGGAATGCTCAGTGGATGGGATCAGTAGGAATGCTCCATGGATGGGATCAGTGGGAATGCTCAGTGGATGGGATCAGTAGGAATGCTCAGTGGATGGGATCAGTAGGAATGCTCAATGGGTGGGATCAGTAGGAATGCTCAGTGGACAGTAGGAGTAGGAATGCTCTTTCAGTTTGCATTGGCTGTGGTCCCTGGGATATGCATCCATAATCCTGCAGACACACAGAGCAGCAGTTTGTGTGTCCCACGTGCACCAGCACACACATGGCAGCTGCTTTGCTTCTCACCCTGAGTGTGGGGCTGAAGTGCAGCTTTGACTGCTGAGGACACTGTGCCATAACAGCAGGGACACTCCCCTGCAGCACACTTGGCAGGCTGCTGTGAGGCAGCCAAAATAGGCTGGGCTTAGCTCTGTGATAATCTGGCTCTACAGATCCCAAAATGAGGTGAGCTTGAGTACACCCAGCAAGGCTAAAGGGAGCTTGGAAATATTTCCACTGTACTGTAAGCATGGAAATAGATGGTACCCCAAAGAAAAGAGAATTTATATCCTGGTTATCAGTAAATTTCCCCAAATCTTCACATAGGGCAAATTATTCAAGAATTTTAATCAGGTGACTGGGTTTGTTTGGATTAAAAACCTTTCAGCTCTGTTTTCTCACAGCTCCCATGTTTGTGTGATTGCTTCAATTTGCATTTATGGGTCTAACATATTGAAGTATCAGCACTCAGATCTAAAATCAGCAGTGTTAACACTATGCACTAGGAATTTTTATTTAATGAAAATACTAATTTTAAAAAAATATATATAGACAGTGAAATAATGAGAGAACACCAAGGAGCAAAGAGGCCACGTCATTTTTTAAATCTTCCTCTGCCACTGATGCCTATGGGAGCCATTACAATCATTTATTTTCTTTATCAATTTATTTGTTTGCCTTTAGGCTGCAGAGAAAAATAAGCCCCCAACCTTGTGAGGCTGTACTAAGGATATCAGCAACATTCATTGCTGCAATGTTTTTTGGGGTGTTTTGTAAATTTGTCTAAAGGACTGATAAGCAGGGGAGAAATAAGCCACTTTTTCAAACCTGTTCAAGTCAGAAAGGAATAGTTGGTGTGATTTTCCTGGTGATGCATCATTTTCCCCTTCCATTTCACTGCAGTGATAACTGCAAGGTCTGTGCAGTCGTGGTGCAGCTGGGGAGTGAAAGTGGGGTAGAGGAGCTCCTGTTTTCATTTTAGCTGAGCATCAGACAATGGAGCAAACAGGTGCTTGGGGCAATGCTAAATGTCCAAGCAGAGGCCACCACAGCCTGGGGAAGCATCTCTGACCCAGAAACCCTGGCAGGGATGTGATGGTGAGCTGCAGGGAGGAGCTTGCCAGCACTGTTCCCCTCACTCACAGATGGAATCATGGTGAACAAAAAGCATCATCAGTACAAATGGGTGCCAAGATTTGTTTTGTCTGTCTAACCCTGCCAAGAACAAAATCTTTATCATCTTGGTTGTCCCAAGTCCTATCCAACAGCTTTTGACTTTATACCACTTGAGTTATTATTCTCCCCTATTATTTTTTTCTCACCTGACTGTAGGTCACATCTACTATTTAGCAAATTCCTTGTGTGCTGAGCAAACTTGTATTTGAGGGAATGTTGCTTCTACCCCACGTGAGACTCCCCTGGTCTCATCTCAATATTTCATTTTTTAGGCCAGTCAGACTGAAGTTGGAATATATGAGAGTTTCCCTCATCTGAATTGTGAATGGGCATGGATGGAATAGAATATTTATTTGTGTTTGATCTGTATATTTTGCATCATTTGCAATGAATTTGTATGGAATGCTGCTGTTTTAGTACTTAGATGATAAACTTTTGAAAAATGACAGTCCATTCACTCATGCACCAGCTATAATGTGATGCATTGCACAGGCCAGCCCTCTCCAATACTGAGAATTTGTAGTAAAGAGGTTTTCTAGTCCTTGAGGCACATCAAGTGTTTTCTAGCACTTTAAAGAACTGTATGTAAACAGATTAAAAAAGAACACCAGATATTGTGGGTTTTAAACCCTCTAGTTCTACTCCATCAAATCAAATATTCCCCTTTTTAAGTGTTTTATTAAAAAAAAAAAAAAAAAAAAACCCAAAACCCAGTGAATTTCAGATGAATTGTGTGGGTGTCCAGATTCAGGTCTTTGTGCCAACAGGACTGTTTATTATTTCTTCATACATATTGCAATCAGCCACCTACACCAAAGTGGTCATGGGATAAAAAATGGTTCCATTACAACAAAATCTCCTACAAAGTCCAAGTTTGGAAGGAAGGTCCAGCTGGAATTAAGCTATTGCTAGCTCAACTTTGGTCCCCTTTTTGCCTTAGAAACTGGGGAACACAGGTGCCCTTGTCTTTTTGTTACAGGTGCCTGATCTCAGAAGCGGTGGGGCAGGGAGCGCAAAATGCTCACGTGTTTTTGGTATAAAAAAACCCAGGAATGATGGAGAGACCAGGGAAATGGGTGGTGCCCATTGGAGCTTTGGAATGTGTGAAATGCTCTGTTGGTGAGCACTGTTAAGTTAAAAATTGAGGAAGGCACAAGGATTTGCCAGCTACCTCCAACACAAAATATCCCACAAAGTCAAAATAACAGAAAAGGTTATTTGTTCTAAGTTTATAGAGATGAAAGTCTTAGTTTATGACTAAGACTTGGTAGTAAAAGCAGGTGTATAAGGCAGTTGATGATGTTGGTAATGTGGAGCAATATTTGCAGTAGGAATCAGGGGATTTTGGTACTTAGTTCTGCCTTTGATTCACTCTGTCAGACTTTGTCAGCACAGTGTCTTTATTTCTACTGTGATAAAAAGTGGCTGATAAATGTGCTCCTAAAGATCTAGTGGATTTTCAAAGATTTTGGGACTGTAAAATTGGCAGATGATCACAGTGGTATGATCATTTGTAGCAATATTTTTAATTTTGTCTCTTCATAAGGAATTTTACTGCTTTTTCGTCTTTTGAAAGTTAATTTATTTAGGAGTAAATGTTTCATGATGCACCCATAGGAAATGTTTATTTACTTCTCAAGGTTTCATTAAACCCCAAACTGTTATGTCTTCTGTGCTGATGAGACAGCTTGTCTCATTCCTGGTCAGTCACTAAATCATTCATGTCAACCCTTATGTTTATGTAACACCACTGCACACAGGGCTGAAGTTGGAGTCCTAAAGCAGTTCTACAGTAATTTTTGTATGAGATGCACTTGGGATTTTTCAAGGGTTTGAAAAACTGGCATAAATTATTTGGATCAGCAGAGGCAGCAGCAGGGAGCACAGTCCCAGCTGTGCATTCCCCAGGCACGTGTTCCACAGGTTGGGGTTGCCAGCCTGCCCTTGTAGGTGCAGGGGCCCATCACCTTACCCCTTGTCCTGAAACAGCTTCAAATGTTTCATTTAAAAGGAAAAACTAGAAATTGTGTGAAGGTGGAGCAATAGAGATCCTGCACATGGACTCAGCCTGGATAGGCAGGCAGGATGAGAGAGGCTGGATGTGTGGGCAAAGTGTTAAACTGGGCTTGAGACACTCAAGGGGTTCCTCCCCTGGCAGGAGCTCTGGCAGTGCAGGCAGTTCATGCTCTGTGCTTGGGGGGCCTCTGCAAAGCTGAGATTATGAAGTTCCTCTGTACTCATCCATGGCTGGCATGGTCTGGGGGGAGGCTGAGCTCCCTCAGAGAGAAGCTGCTCTTCTCTGTACCTTCTACAGTGCCACACATCTCTATAAACTTAGAACAAATAACCTTTTCTGTTATTTTAACTTTGTGGGATATTTTGTGTTGGAGGTAGCTGGCAAATCCTTGTGCCTTCCTCAGTTTTTAACTTAACAGTGCTCACCAACAGAGCATTTCACACATTCCAAAGCTCCAATGGGCACCACCCATTTCCCTGATCTCTCCATCATTCCTGGGTTTTTTTAATACCAAAACCACGTGAGCATTTTGCAGTCTCTGCCCCACCACTTCTGAGATCAGGCACCTGTAACAAAAAGACAAGGGCACCTGTGTTCCCCAGTTTCTAAGGCAAAAAGGGGACCAAAGCTGAGCAAGCAATAGCTTAATTCCAGCTGGATCTTCCTTCCAAACTTGGACTTTGTAGGAGATTTTGTTGTAATGGAACCATTTTTTATCCCATGACCACTTTGGTGTAGGTGGCTGATTGCAATATCCACATTCCAGGATGGTTCCATCAATGTTACCCACCCCTTATGCTTGGCACTGGGTACAGTTTGGATCAGTAATATATCACAATTTTATGGGATGGAAGGGAGTATCACCAGGTTTCTTTTTTCTTGAGGACAGAGAGTTTGATTAATTTTTTCCCTTCTCTTCAAGGTTAGCACTTTTCTTTATATATATTTCAAGGTATGGAAATTACTCACTTGACAGCTGTGGGTAAAACATGAAATTTTAGATAATGTTTTAAATTCACCAGAGACAAACCTGCTTCAAGGTAATTTATAAATTAAACTAAATTCAAATATTGTCTTGTGGCACCTACCTGTAATTAGAAAACTTTCTTGAAGAGGAAAGAGATGGCTGGTATACAAATGATTTTGCAGCTAAAAATAGGACTATTTAGAGTTGGGTGATATCAGGTGAATCACATGTTGAATGAGCTTTCTTCATTTTGTATTTATGTTTTTCCCTGCTCACCAGCTTGACTAGTTTCAAGCTTGCTATGAAAAAGTTAATGAGAGAGAGTCAGAGAGTTTGCAGTTTCTTTGGTGTGATTTTGATTTCAAAATTCTGTCTTCTCCCACCTCTTTTTTCTCTCTCTGTTATGGGATCACAGATTGGTTTGGGTTGGAAGGGATCTTAAAGCTCACCTCATCCTCCCCCTGCCATGGGCAGGGACACCTTCCACTACCCCAGGTTGCTCCAAGCCCCAGTGTCCAAACCCATCTCCTCAGGGCTGCTCTCAATACTTTCTTTGCCTTTTACCTGTCTTTTTGATGCCTGAAGGGAGGAAAAATAGTCCTTTGAGAAAAAGTGGGATGTTTTTATGTTTTGGGAAATGTTGTTTCAGATCTGCTTTATTTTTCTTTCCTTGAGTTTGATCCCTACGGTTTCATCAGCCCACAGTGCTTGTATGGAGAGCAGGGAAATGCTGAGTGAGGCTGTGCCTTAGCTCACTTCCAAGACTGAGAACATCTGATCTGCCCTGCCCTGCTGGGCATTGGCCAGCCTGGCTCTCCCCTCTCCTGCACTCTTCCCTTCCAGTGTATTTAATTCCGTGCACAGCATTCCTATCTCCCTTCTTGCCTTTCACCTGCTCTGCCAGTTGCTTTCTTTTGAGCAGTTCCTCACTTGTCACTGGCTGCAGGGCCAACATCTTTAGGAATGGGGTCACTGGAAACATTTGGTTTTTGTCACAAGCCCTGTAGCTGCACTGGTGCTCCTGAACAAGGGCTGTGCTGCCAAGCAAAGGCCACTGCCTTTCCCAGTTTTACAGTTCTGATAAAAATTCTGAGCACTGAGAGATCATTCATTCAAGCACATAAATCAGAAAAGAAAAGAAACAAAATTATCCTTTGCAAGTAGTAGTGTGCTGTAACATGCCTCTAACAGATTGCACCTTTATTCAATTTCTTTGTAAGGGGCCATGTGTCAAAAGGCCTTTTCCCTAGACCTGCTGAAATGTTAAATGGAAGGACAGCAGATTTCCTTCACCTTTTACCTTGAAGCAGTAAACATTGCTGCTAGGAGGTGACATCAGTCAAAAACTGTGCCAAATCCAGGTATGGCAGGCTCCAGGGCAACCTGTACTCAGTAGGTTTCTAATTCTGACCTGTAATTGCAGTCATTTTCAGAAACTCAGAGCTTTCCAGCTGGGTTTCCCACAGTCCACAGAAGTGGAGAAGTAAAGCTGCTGTGGTCTTGCAGCTGAAGGACGTGAGAAAAAGATGTGGGTAAATATCTACCCTGGGTAAGTAGGAATTTGTAGCATTTGGGTAGTTTTCAAGTGGGAAGGACATTATTCCTCCATAGCTTATTGGACATGCACCAGCTCACGTGTCCTCTGCTCATGAAGTGACTTAGCACAAGCCAATCTATGAGGCAGAAATCCCTGAGCAGCTGCTCATTACTGAGCAAAAAATAACGTTAAATTATTTGCTCCTAAATATCTTCTCCTCACTAAAACTGTTTTGTAAGATTGCAGTAGTTTTGAAGGAGATAAACACTGTGGAAAACAAGTTATTGGGGTTTTCAGTTTGAAAGAGAAATGTTACACTTGTTTCAAGAATTAAAATGAAGGTACCTAAAGTTTTTCAAGATTTTTATTTCAGAAAGTTTATGTTTTAGCAGAAATTACTCCAATAAACCAATTACTTTCTCTAATGTGTGGTATCTGGACTGAGATCACAGGTAGAAGTGTCTGGTGCAAACACCAGGGTTTGAGCATTTCTTTATTTTTGCAGCACAGCCCTCAGCTGTCAGTGTGTTTTTTGTATTTTGCCTTAATAAAAAGTCTTTATTTCATCATCTCAACAGTTTTGCCCTCAGAAAAAAAAAAGCTTTGCCTACTGTGTTGAATGGAGGACCTGGAGGACAAATGATCCTGCTGTGTTTAATATACAGCCATCAATAACCCCATGAGTTACCTGCAGACTACATGGGCAACTTTATGAAGGTGAACAGGCATCAGTGTGTGATGGTGTCTGTGTTGTTATTGTATGTTGTAGTGGAGGAGTATTAACGAAGATAAGTTAATTTGTTCTTTATATACTGGAGTGAAGGGTGAGGGGCACACCTGAACCATGCAGCTGTTTTCCAGATGTCAGCTGCAGAGGCGTTTCCAGGGACATCACCCTCAGGAAGCAATGTGAATGCTGGGGACTCGTAGGCTGACTTTGGGACAGGAAAGAGGGCTGTGGGAGGCCAGACTTGAGGTGCTGGTGGCACACAAGTGGATGCCTCTGCGAGGTGTGGTTTTGCTGGGGCAGGGGATGGAGGTCACTGCCTGGTGCTGCTGGGTTTGGTTCCCAGCACAGGTAGCAGCAGTTGCATTTGGCTTGCTAGTAGTGCAGAAGCTCTAGAATAAGGCTGTAAAATGCTTTTCTTTTTTTTTATTTTTCCCCCATGTTCCTTGGTTCCTTATCTTCTTTCGTGTGAAGGTTTGGGGCTTAAAGGAAGGACAAGTGATCACAGACATGAAAGTCAGCTCTAGTGAGAGAGGAAGTGATAACACCCAGTACTCTGCTGTATTGCTCTGTATCATGCAGTCTGTTTTTCAGGTTTTTTATCTCTCCTTTGGATTAAGAGGCTCTGAGGCACAAGAAGGCTTGATGTATTTGCTGCTGCATAGAGATGTGTCTACAGTGTGTTGGGTAAAGGAGTTACTGAAGAGCAAGCAGACACATGTCAGCTTGCCCTCCTGCAGCTGATACAGATTAAAAAGGAGGCAAAACCCAAGAGCAGGAGCATCAGCTATGTAGACCCCTAGGGGCTGCAAGCAGCTCAGGGGACCTATTAATGTCCTTGCACAAGTTAAAGCTTGGTCGGTCATTTGCCATCACATTCCTGAAAATGCTCCTCACTTATCAGCAGATAGTGTGCAGATCTGGGGAGGGCAGAGCCAGGGAGCCATCAGGACATCTCAGAGTAGATTCTGCCAGCAGGTACAAACCATCCTGCTGGAAATGTGCCTTGGCAGCTCTTGAGAAGTCAAAACAAGCAAACAGAGCTGGCTTTGGAAGGAAGGGCCTGTCTAGATTAGGGGCTCTGACTGCTCTCCATAATCCAAGTGTTAAAAAAAAAAGTTGTGAATTGTGGATGCGTTTGCACCTGATGTGATAAGCATGCTGCTGGGAACAGGTTGTATTATGGACAACTCCTGGATTTAGGAAACATTATTTCTCATGGTTTGCTGCCCAAGGCTAACTGAGTAGTGGCAGGCCAAAGGCATCAAAGGCAGCTGCAGGTAACTTAGATTTTAGGTAAGTTTCTGAAGCTGTCATCAGAGGCTGCTCCCTCCCAGTATGACCAGCATGACTCCAGAACAGCTTGGGCTTTTCTTTCAGCTGCAAGGGAGGGTTTCAGCTGCTTGATTGTCTTGTTCATCTGTGCTAGAGAGAGCTGGACTGTCCACCCACTGCACAAACAGAAGAAAACAAGTCCCATTTCACAGATCATATTTGTCTGACAGCTTCTTGTGCTTTTCAGTAATTTTAAATTTATACAATGTCTTCACACATACTGCATTTTTTGATTCATTGTATAGGAAATTACTGCAAGCTGTTTTTTCAGTTTTCCTTCTAATACCTACACAAAACTCAATTAAAACTAATACCAATTAGCTGTGAATGACTTTTGAGAACCCTATTAAACAAAAAATACGAGCAGATGAGAACTATTTAAAATATGGGAGTATGTCAGTTTTAACATCCATTATGTTGCTGTATTTCCAAACCATAAAAGTGACAAGAATGGCATGCACTGTGTAAAAGAAATTTGTTATGGTCACTTAAGAAAATGTTTTTATTAACTGCTGGAAAGTCAGATATTGATAGTAAATATTCTTTGATATGGAGTACAGATTTTCATGAACTGACATTTCAAATTTCCCAATTTAAAATATTTGTTCCTGTTATAAAGTGTTTTGCTGCTGCTGCTCCAAAGTCCTTAAAGTATTTTTAAATGCTGTAGAGGTTTGGGAGGTGTGTGTAGCTGTTACTACCTTGCTCTCTGAAAAGGTAAAAATTGTGCAAAAACTGAGTGCTGTGTTCAGAACATTTGCTAAGAGATTGAGGGAGTAGGAGTCTGCCTGTGTGAGCATATTAAGCCATACCAAAGGTTCAGCTAACCAGCACTGGTCAATAAAAGGTGGCCAGGGCAGACAACAAGAAAAGTACATGAGTAGAAAAAAAAGACCTTTTAAGATACTTTCCCAATCATCTGTGACTTACAAATTTTTGGATGCTTGTAGTTGTTAACCCTGAATGAGATTTTTTTTTTCTCTGAATATATGAATATACTTAAGTCTTGAATCCATGTAAAATTTCAACACCAACAGAATCTCATGGGAATAAATTTCAGTAGCTCTTTATAATGAAATGTATCGTTTAAATGGTCTGATCATAGGTTAAATAGCTTTGTTCTTTTGAATTTCAAATTTGCATCTGACACTGGTTTCCTATTAACCAACTCCAGTTGCTTAACTTATTACAGAAAATGTCTCAACTGTGGTCCTGATTTTTAAACATGAGCTTATCCCTCACCCATGTTTTTTTTTAATTTTATTTTTTTCTCTCTTCTTCCTTGTTCTTGCTGATTAGAAATCAGCTTGAAACTGAGCAAACCTCAGCCACGGTTTCTGGACTTACGGAGTGGAAATGGCAGGAGTTGAGGAGCACCTTCAGAGCAGGTTGTACATGGCAACAGCCAGTGCAGAAACACATAAAAAAGACATAATAGATGAACTGCAGAGCAAACTGAATTAGATACACTTAGAGCAGTGTAATGAACTGGTGCCTTTAGTAATTAGCCAGGGCTGAAGTGATCTACTGTGGATTATATTCTTTGACTCTCTAATAATCTAAGTCCCATTTCCCCTGGTTGACATTTACCAAAGGCCTCAATTTTCTGGTGTTTCATAGCTCACTTTTGAATGCTCAAAACCTGGATGTTAATGTTGAGAGCTTCAGTTTAAATTGTCCTTTCTGCAATTTTGTACGCTTCTAACTTATTACAATTCTGTCCTTTAAGTCAGATACATCAGACGTTATTGCAGACATATTAGAGTATAAAACTTGTCTGGACTCAAAAATGGTAATAAAATTGAGATCCTTTTCCATGGAACTGGCTCTTTATGGACCTGTTTTCCCAATGGAATATCTACCAGCTTCTTCAGGGCTTCATTAATGTCCAGGCCAATATCAGACGTTTGGTGCTGGATACATTCTGGTTCCAGGCTGCACATGTACAACATAGGTGCACCCAAAGGGGTGACCTCAGTGCTGCTGAGACATCCTGCTTCACATTCCCAAAATCTCTTCCAGGCCTCACTCTTTTTTTACTGTTTTCGGTTAGCTGATTGATTTTGTTGGTCACTTTTTTCTTAACATTTTACTTCTTTTTTTGAATTAGAAAATATGGTTCAATGTGTGCACTTTTATATTACTGCAAACTTCAAAAATTAAAATAATGCAGCTTTAAGTAGTTTAAAATGACAAAAGCTTATAAAGGTTGAAATGTGCATCTAAATTTTCATTGTTGATGCTTCCTTGTGAAGAATTGAGACACCTTGAATTTTAGAGTATTTTCTGAAGGTTTTGTTTATTACTTTGAGGCCTGTAGTCTGACCTTAATAGGGGAACTGATATTCTCATCAATTTGTTGCCTTTGAGAATGGAAGCTCGAGGTGAGGAAGTTCAAGTACCCTGATGGTCGTGTCAGTGTGTTCATGTTTCATATTAGGGGACCCTGACTCTGAGAAATTCAAACACTGCTGCAAGTCATGAGTAATGGCAGATAATTAGTTAAATGTATTTACAGGTTTCTATTTGTCTCTTTTAGGAAATCTTTGGAATCTTCATCTCCTAAGTCTCAGGCTAATGTATGTCAGGTGTTGGCATCAGGATTAGGACTTGAGCAGTCAACAGTTTTTTTATTTTCATCAAAATATGTCTATGTTGATAGTATTTACCAGCACTTATCTGCATAGGGGAAAAGGCTTTAAATGCTGCTGCTTATCTGGTCTTTAGCCCCATAGCATTTATAGCAAAGATGCTGTTAGCTGAGTTGTGTTATTTAATCTGGTTTTCAAAAGAAAATGTCAACCAGACCAGCTCTAAAAATTAAACTATTCCAATGCCTTTAGGACTTCTTTCTTCCATTGGCTTCAAATGAAAATAAACAGAGATTTTTCTGTTCTTTATGGAAATCCATCTGTTCCTGTTTCTCTTTTTGTGTGATTTTGAACTATTGCATCTGCTTTTCCTTGCTCCTTTCCAGTATCTGTCATTGCTCTTGCTTCCTGTTGCATTTCATTTCTTCCTCTCTTCTTTTATTATTTAAATCACTCAAACCACACGAGTTTTTAATGATCTAATTTTCCAAATGAACCAAATACCTAACACTGTTGGGATTTCCTGTCATTTTGCCTGAAAACATTCCTCTCCTTGGCACCCATTCAGTGACTTGCAATACACCCACAGCACTTGAAACAAAGGTTACATCGCTTCCCTGAGGTCTCTGCTCAATCGTTGGTACCTTGGCAGCATTCACAATTAGTAGTAAATACATTTCTGGTTGCAACTTCTTCTCAAATTTAGCTCCTGGAACACCACCTGGAGGATTGTGTTGCCTTTGAATTTGCCAACTATTAGAAAGGCAACTGTCAGAGCTGCTCTGGGTTTTTCCCTCTATTCCTACAGCTGATGGACTCTCTTTTATACTGAGTTCCCTTACAAATTAAGCTGGGACAATTCTTGATTGTCTGTGTTAGTTGAAGGTATGGACTGTTCTATATAAAGCTCCTGTAAAAGATCATGAGAGGGGGATTGAGCAGGGAAGGGCATATGGCAAAATTGACCGGAGAGCTTATGGATGCCTTGAACTTAGTGTGAACCTAAAACACCCCCAGCAGGTCACTGTGCTGGAGCTAAGGGGCTTTCTGGTCCAGCAGAGCTACCTGAGCCCAGCCAAAACACCTGAGGGTACTTGAGTTACTTTGGGCTGCAGAGGTGAGCATGGCCTTATGATGCTCTCAAAAGAGAGAATAGCAGGGAATTGAGGGAGAAAGGTGAATATCTCATCTCATAGGCCTTTAAAAAATGCCAGTTTTGGCAATAACAAAGCTGTGCCTTCTGCAAGAAAGAAAAGGGCTGGGTGGCTCCTGTAGCTCATGGCTGTGCTGCTAAGGGCTTGGGCTGGAGAAAGCAGCTTTGGGCTGAACAAAGCTGTAAAAACCAACATTTCAGTGGGGTCAACTGTTCCAGGCCCATGCTCAAACACATGCCCCATCATGGCATAAACATGACACATGTCAAATGTTTGCTTCAGATGTCTTCAGGCTGCAGAACCTACCTAATTGAGTAGGTTCCCATGCATGATGATGGCATGTGGTGGAGCTATACAGCACATGGCTGACTTGCTAAGAAATATCTTTCAAGAGCTTTAAAATTCTTGACTCCCTCCTATGACTTTTGGACAGTGCATGAGGTGCATAACATGCATTATTATTCCACTTGCTGATTTCTAGTTTCATACAGGAATATTCAAATTTTGTTTGACTTGCTATTTCTGGAAAATGACACAGTGGAACTTATACTTGGCTTGCTCTAATTGTTTCAAGTGGAAGAGGCTGTTAAAGGAGCATTTTTCAAGCCCAACCTTTGCTACAGTAGCGTATTTTATTCCATTCCTATCACAAGTGCTTGAGCAGGTATCCTGGGGAGGTAGGCTTCTCCTCCTCTGGAGTATTATTGTAGAGGCATGTAAATGGAGAGTAGGGATTTTAGGAGCCTCCTGCTCAGCAGTAGATAAGTTAAAATCCAGAAAAAATGACCACTCTGATATTTTGTGAAAAGAGAATCTGAAAGATGTACAAGAAAAAAAGTGAACTTTTTAAAGCATGAATGAACATTAGCAATAAGTGAATGGTCGTGGAAGCCTATTCTCCTTTGCTGTTCAGCTGTTTCAAACGCAAGCAATCACAATGCAGAGCTCTCTGTTTCACAGCCAGGACATACCTGCTGACCCAAACAGCAATCTGGGACTCTTAGAAAGTTGTTTGGAGGCAATGAGGGGGGAATTTCATCTGAAAACAAATTCATGTTTATTAATGAGAACAAGGTATTTTTTCCTGCTGTTTGAAGGATGATTGATATTGGAGTGATTGCTTGTGACCATGAGGCACTGCTCTACCTGCTGCCTTGCTGCTGACTCCTGGGACATTTGCCTTGCATTCACAGACAGCTTGGCACTGGGGATAGCCCAGATCACCTACCAAATATCTCTAGTGAGAAGTGCCCCTTTGAAGGAAAAACAAAAAAAAACTTATTGGTGTTTTAGAATGCTAGCTGTTGAGAGACTTCTTATTTTTAAATGTTTGAATTATGTTGTAATGGTTTGTTTTACACCAAGTTCAAGGCAAAAACTTTTCTGTTTGATGTGGCTGCTCCCATCTCTCATGGCACTGCTGTTAATATGTTGCTGTTGATTTTCAGTGAAAAGATAACAATTTTGCATATATCTTCAACCTTAAAATGGAGTATCATCATAATCCATTTTTACTTGGCAAAAGGTAGAACTTAGTTACCCAGAGTTAAAATATTGTTGGAAGAATTGTTGGAGTAAGGCAAAAGTTAAGATGGTCATTCATCCAGAACTCCAGCCAGGCTCTAAATGAGCCATTCTTTATCTCTGTGTAGTTCAGATCACTTTCCTCCCTTTCCCCTTGTTTAGCTTTGTGTGCTTTCATCTGAGACTGAAATAAAAAGACCTAAATTCTGAAAAGATACATGTAGCGCTTTTTCAGAGACTCAGTAGAACTGGAATAGTTAGGAGCTTGTTTTGGGCACTTATCCAAGCCCAAACAAATCTCTACATAGTCTGAGGAACAAGAACTGAATTGCTATTACAGAAACTGCTTTCACAGGTGAAAAAGAAAACAGCCAGCAAGTGAGATAGGCAGAGTAAAACAATTCTGCCTTTCCCAGCTGAATAACAAATAAGTTTTTTCAGCCTCTAGCTTTTTTTCCTTTACACTTCACCTGTAAAAGCTGTGGGTTTGGGAGAAATATATTTTAACTGAACTTAGGAAAAAAAATAGTTAAGAAATATCAGATCACTCAAGACAGTCCACACAGCAGCAGGGCAGAGAATGGAGCTTAATTTGTTGTCCAAAGTAATTCTACAAGCCAGTTCCTGATCTGGAAATTTGGTTCATTTTGCTGTATGCAGAAGCAATCTGAAATGTTTCTTTACCCCAAGTCTGTGTATTCTGTACAATCATTTACTCAGGGAGTGAATGACTTTGGTGTGCACACGCTTTCTGTAATACATTTAGAATTCTCTGCTCTCATTGATATTCTAGTTTAAATACTATGAACTTGGTCAAAGTAAGTTGTTTCAAATATTTAAGTACAAATGTATAGAAAATAGTTGGCAGTTCTTGCCTCCTTTCCCCTTTTGTTATTGATGACTCTTAAATTCATCCAGTCTCTTCAGGGAGCATTTCCTCATCTTGGTACAAAGACCCTGGCTGCTGCCTGGCTTGAATGGAGAGTTTTGTAATTTGTGTCGGAGAGAAAATCCTGTCTTTGTGACATGCCAAACCACATACAGAAAACCTCTAGGAGAC
This sequence comes from Peucedramus taeniatus, assembly GCA_013400575.1. Lineage (NCBI taxonomy): Eukaryota > Metazoa > Chordata > Aves > Passeriformes > Fringillidae > Peucedramus > Peucedramus taeniatus. The sequence continues at coordinate 745,795 of WBNO01033426.1, forward strand.
ATTTCTGGTTAAAAGCTGTTTGCTGACACTGTGGGGAGGTACATCTGCAAGTAAGGAATCCATGTGTGTGGGGGTCATTGCTCCCAATATCCTCCTCCTCCTCTCAGGAGAGGCTCTTCCCTGTGGGCTGGTACCTGAGCAGAGGGCAAAGCAGGATCCCTGCTTCTTTGGTCTCAAATTTGGATGTTTTTATATAATTGCCACATACTGCACCTTTAGTCTGTAGCTTTAAATATGCCATGTTAATGCTAAAGACACAATCATGGGGTTTTCACTTTGCAAGAGGGGAGAATTGTTTCAGATTTATTTCCTCTGCCAGTGGCTCTTCTATACGAACACTCAGACTATGCAGGAGGAAAAATCTCCCAGTAGTCAGTCTGCTGCTGATGGTTAAAGAGGCTTGGAAACATCATAAAGGTCAAAAATATCGTAGCTATAAATGGAAGTGTTTAAAGTTGGAGAGCGATTTATGGAAGAGGACAGCATGAATTGGCACTGGAACCATTCTTTTCCATTATTTCCCTAAATGACTCTTTTAGTAGTGTTGAAATCAAGATAATCAAGTTTGAAAATTAATGGGAAGGAACAGCAAATAATTAGGAACAATGCTATCAAGTAGGTAACTGCTTTGACTACTGGCATACCTGATTCTGTAGCTGCAGTGAATGTGGCTATAGAATGAAAATAGGAGTAGATTCTCTTTCCATTCTGTTCCCCCCACTACCCTTCTCCCCCAAACTATTAAAGTGTTTGATATTTTTTGTTTTGTTTACTTTATTATTAATGAGTGACACTGAGAGAAGAGTACAAAGACTTTTGGTGGCTTTTTTAAGTAAAACTAGTGGTGTTGGCTTTTCATTGTGGCCTGGATGTAACCAGCTATCATGCTGTGTGGCCCGTCCCTGTTTCAGAGAATCCTGAGGGTAGAGGTCCATTCCTAATGGACTATCAAATTAATATGACTTTTTAGCACGGTTGTCTTTTGGGTATTTTTTCTCATCATTAGAATTTTTTCCTTTGGGAAAAAAAAATCACTGATGTGAGAAACTTTGGGAAGTTGTATGGGGTTTAAAGCGTTGTAGTCTTGAATGCATGTTCCACTCTGGATCAAGTGTCCTGTGTCTGTGAACCACGAGGCTTTTTTTTTATTTTTTTCCACTTATTTTTCCGTTTTTAAAGTGCTGTTCCTATCTTGGGCCCCTGTCCTCGATTGTGCTGCCATTTTTTAACTTTGTTAGAAACACTCTCACTCCAATTGGATTATTAGTGTAAATGGCAACCGGCTGAGAAATCTTTTCAGCCTTTTGAGGGCTTTGAAAGGAAATCTTTCATGGCTCTTTGTATCCCACACGGCACACGAATTGTAGAGCAGCCTGCTGCAAGTTGTGTGTAATATTGGCCTGTGATCTAAATTGGCTTAGGAATGCAGTGAGGATTCACAGACAGCGTGGGGAATCTGAGAGGAAACCTCCATCCCTGTGCATTGTGCTGTGCTGTGGCTGCAGTGCAGTGTCTTCCAGGCTCTGTCACTCTTCCTGGGGACACAGGAAAGTGCCAGCTACACTTATTTCCATGGGACAAACCAGGGACACACATGAATGCAGCAGAGCTAGACTGAACTCGCAGCAAATTCTGGATCTGCTTCTTCCCATCTTAACTTTAGTTCTTCAAATAACTTAATAATTTTTTTATGCTGATGATGCTGTTTTCTTTATCACCATAAATCATTGTTTTATGCTGATGACACTGTATTTCTCTATCACCATTAATCATCTATAATGCTCGAGAAGGAAATGTTAATGAAGAATACAATTTATTAAATGTCACACGGTGGGTGGGCTAAAAGGTGGATTAAGTGCAAACCTTGTTATAAACAGGGCCAAAATAAAGTAATGACCCAAACAGACTTGTAGATCTGGTGTGGGAGGTACTGGAAGAGGTGAGCAGGACAGGGTCAGTGCCTGAGACAGCAAGGGAGGGTTCTGCAGAGTGGGACAGCACCGGGAGAAGGCTGGGACAGCTCGGCAGAGTGGGGAGGAGTTGTTCTGGAAATCAAGGGGATTCCCTTGCTGTGTACAGTGTGCTTCAGAAAGTCCCAGCTTCCCACCTGGCGCTGCTCTACTGCTCTTTGGGAAGCCACGGCAGAAACAGACAGGAATTGAAATTTAACTCTCCTCCCCCTAAGGCTCCCCTGCTCTTTGGAAGCACAGGATACCCTCTGATATTTCCCTTGTATCACAGAATAACCAACTCTTGCAAATCAGGGAGAAGGATTTGAATGGCAGGAAGGCTGACAAAAAAAATGCCTCAAGCCATAGCTATTACTTAGAGAATGTTTTAAATCTTAATTCAGCTCAATCTTTGATTGGCTAGTTTGTCTCTGCTATAAACTTTAAAAACATGTTAGTTACCTGTTATTTCAGAGATTGCTTCTATACCCTGTCCACTTGTAGGCTGCTTGTTTCCCAGAAGGCACAGATTTCTTTTTAGATTTTAATTTTTAATTTTTGCCATATTTTGATTATGGCGATATTAAATGGGGTCAGTGCTCAGTCAACTGTTAAATAAATTGCAAATTCTACAAAACACAGCCAGCAGAGTCATTACTAACTGTAATGCTGAAACTTCAAGCAAAATTACATCTGGCTACAATGCTATTCAGATGCATAAATTATACAGCCTCTGATTATCTTAAGGAAAATTCAGCTATTAAACTTATTTTATGGGCACAAAACAAGGGGAACTGCCAAAAGGAATCTGTGCATCCTAAAAGTCATGAGAAGAAAAATAATTGGCAAACCTTTTCCGCCTGCAGTTTTATGGAATGTTCTCTCTCCCTCCTGATGTTCAATCAGCCTCCACCACTGGCACAGACGAAATCATACAGTGTCAGAACTGGTGGGGGAACACAGCCTGTGTAGCTTTGGAACAGCAGGTGGGTCAAACATTTCAAATCTGACCCCAAACATCCCCCACCTTTCATGGGGACCTAGGGGGGGTGAATCTCCAGGGGAGAAAATTGTAATTCAGTGCGGAAAACAATAAGGATGCTTGATAGTGGGGTGTTGAGTGTGCTGCAGAACTCCTGAAAGCTCCCCAGCTGCCCTGGAGCACACGAGGGACCAGCCCTCCTCATGTGCCAGCAGGTCACTGGTGCCTGACTCGTGTCTGGGGGTGGGGAAGGATGAAGAACAGGGCCTGGAGTGGGTGATGGCACAAAAACCCAACTGGCATTAGATCACACACCACAGCTGTGCCAGAAACCCCTCAGACCCAGGGGGATGGCATATTGCTTCTTTCCTTGTTCTCCCACACCCAATTTTATTTCAGTATTGCCAGTGTTAAATTCAGAGTTACCTTTGAAGAATAGTGAGTACATTGCTTAAAACAGCCCTGTCACCAGATTTCCTGAGTTGCTTCAATATATTTTAAACCATTCTTATATTTGACAAGTAATTGCCAAAAGAGGTTATATGCCACTGACCTTTATCAAAGTCTGATTTTTTCCATGCCTTGTCTCACAGTTCCATCCTGTAAAGACATTCAGGGAAGATAATTGCTCCCTAAACTAATTGCCTTCTCTGCTGTTCTTTTCTGGCCTTCTGCAAGACAGAGGAAATTTTGCTATTATTTGTTCTTTGAACTGATCTGAGCTTCTCAGACTGGAGATAAGAGAAGGTACCCCAGTTCTGTTTTCATTCCTTCCTTCCTTCTTGTAACAAGATTTATGATTCAGGAGCATTGCTGCTTTCTTTCTGGAGTATTTCTATGTAGAATTTTTAGAGGAAATCATAATTTTTTACCAGTACGTGGTGTTATATCAAATATAAATATGGCTAACAGGAGTAATGGATAGTGCCTGTGAGTACATGAGGAAGTACTGCATTTCTGTTCCTAACATTATGCAACCTGGATCTGTTTTTTCCTCACTGATTAATCATAACTATTCAGGATTTCAATATATATTGATTTTTAAGACATATTTGATCTATGAGGAAGGGAAGATTAATCTTGTTTTAACGAAGCTCTTCTGTTTAATTCAGCTCTGTGATAGGTTATGAGTGATACACTTGGTGGTTGGCACAGTTTTAGTCAAGCCATGAGCCACTCCTTGGCTGAGGGATATTGATAGCTTCTAAATATGAACAAAATTATTAATGGCACTGAAGCATACCAAGGTTTTATGTAAATGGTTGGTGTCAGGATAGAGATAATTCCCGTGGTGTTGCAAAAGGAGTTGATTTTTAACACTTTAACATTGCAATTGGAGGAGGCTCTGTCCCTCCTGTGAATGGTTTGAGTGTGCAGTATGGCTATGGTAGAAAAAGGAGAATAATATTCTCTGAAAATAGGAATACACTGAAGGAAAAAATATAGAGAAGAAAACTTTCCATTCTTGACAGAGGAAGAATGTTTCATGTATGAACAGATTAAAACAAAAATAAGTATGACCACATCTTGTAATTGTAAGATTCCTCAGCCACTTCACCTCACTCTTTGAGAGGGTTTCTTCACTCCCTTTGAAAGGTATTCAGTATATTGCATTTCTTCTGAGCTTTATTTACTCCTTTTCCAGTATTAAGCTGAAATTATTCCACAAAGGTAGCTCCTGACCTAGTGTTTTGTACCACTATAGCTGACAGCCTTTCCACTTGGAGATTTTAAAGTTAGTAGAGCTACACTGCAGACTTTCACTCTGTGTGTGTGAATGTGAATTGCAATCTTTTAGGAAAAAATAAACATTTTGAAATTAGGAAGCTCTTTAGAAGCACAAATATGTTTGGGTTTTTTTAAATGCAGTTAAAATGCATAAACATCTTCTGTGTATTTCCTGTACTTTCCTATCTTTGGTTTTGTGACCCTTAACAGAAATTTAAAAGGAAATTGAAATTTAAATTCCTTTAAAAGGAAAAAATATTTCTCTCAATTGAGTGATTAAAAAAAAAAAAATCAAACAAAAAACAACTATTACAAATTCTGTAAGCAGTGGATTATAAATCCAATTTTTTACTCCCCCTTCTGGCTGTGGTTTTAAGGAATGCACAGACATGGAGAGCAGGACTAAGATTGTCAATTTGTTATCTGAAAAGGTTTTAACATCTATTTCTAACTGTGAAATGTGTCATCTAGGGAGCATATAATTTCTTCTATTAAGATGCTCTGTGTATATAATTTAAAATAACAAAGCAAGCAGATATGCCAGTGTTGTGGTGTTTTTCATTTCAAGCAGCTTAGGAAGAGAACAATTTCTGTGTGCTTGGGATTGCAATCTGATAGTCCTCCTCACATGGAGCAATGGTTTATTACTTAAATGTTCCTGCCCAGATCAATGTGTTTGCTGAAGACACAAAGTGTGGGTCAGACAAGTGAAGTCACAGGGCCAGCACACTAAAGGCTTATTAGCAATGTCAGGTCACTAAACAATGCAATCACAAAGGCATTTGTTGTAAAATGCCACTTCCACAAGAAATGCATAAAATTCCTCTGGTATAGCACGAGATGCAAGAGCATAAAATAACCAGGTTTTCTAAAGCAAATTAGTGTCTTCCATCTGTGTACACAGAGGTGGATTTCAGGATGAAGCCTTGGCACTACAATGATTTTTAATTTTTTCTGGGGGGAGTTGAGCACTTGTCCATCCTCGCTGCAGACACTGATTTGTTTAAGAGCTGTTCTGCCTGTGTGAGCACTCCCATGTCCTTGCAGGTGTGGGAATGACTTGGGCACAGCTGTGCCAGCTGTGGATTGGCTCAGGAAGCCTCATTTATTGGAGACTGACATTATTAAAAGTGTGCTGTTTGATCCATTAGGGAAACCACTGTCAGTTTGGGAGTGCCAGCGATGCTGAGGAGTTTAAATGTTCTGAGAGCCCAATACTCATCATCTACTTCACTTACAGACTGCAGCAGTTTTAGATGCCTGGTTGCTTTCCCAGATTTTGTTTCCTTTCTAATTAAGTCAGACTTGGGGATTTGAAATTGAATTGGTGTGAAATACACAATAAAAGTCTGTAAGTAGTTTAAGACTGGCAAGGCCTGGGCATGTATTTAGCTAGCATGGGAAGTCAGAGGAACCTGACTACAAGACTCTGCAAACAGTTCTAATGCTGTTCTCTATCACTTTTTATTCTGTAAATGACTTTTGTTCTGAAGTGAGATATGACTTCCCTTCCTGTAGTGCTGCATGAAATGAGATGACAGCAGCATCACATCCTCAAATTTAACTACCATCATCACCATTGAGAAGGAAAAATTGCATGGCCCATAAAAGCATCCTAAAGCTGGTTGCTTTAGGACAAAAGATGACAGTTGGAAAGTGAACTGTTCTCCCAAGGAATATAAACCACATATTCCAAAATAGGAGGTATTTTTGGGTTGCAGCACTACTTTGTGTTTGTTTCAGAATGAGCAATAAATGGAAACTGCAGATCAAATCTACCAACTCTATTGACGTTGTGGCTGTGTGTTAAATGGAAGGAAGACAGACCTTCCAGGTTTGCCAGAAAGAATAACTGAGGAAGTAAATTATGTGACAACAATATCACTTAGGAAAGGATAAAGATGAACATCTCTGATCACAGTGTAAGAGATATGACATTGTGAAAATAGCAGCTATAAACCAAAGAGGTCTAAGGAGGGCAAGCAGTGTTTCAGATAAAAGTGTGAAACAAGGGTTACTTGCAGTGTAAGGAGAATGAGACACTGAAGAGCTGCTGCCTTGGGCAGGGGGGCAGAACAGTTGAACAAATAAGTATATGAAACCTTCAGTTTCTTATAAATATTTCTCTGTCTTACAGTTAAAATGACTTTTTTTGTGAGTTTCTTGCAGCTTTTAAAAGATGGGCAGGAGCCCATATTTTAGAAAATTTTCCACAATGCCAAAATTCATGTGGGGCTTCTAAACTATTGCCATTTTGCAGTGCCTCATTTGAAGACCATAAAACTCCAATATAACTAGACAAGCCATTGCTGTGACACATGACAAAGCTGGCATTCCCAAACAACATAATTTTGTATGCATTTAATTAAAATACATATACTGTTTGCACATTGGGCTGAAATCAAAAGCAGTGCCCACACATTGATCAGAAAATGAAGCATGGCAGTGGTTAGAGCACAAGGAAATAGGTTATGGCTGTGACAGTGCAGCCTGTATCAGTGCAATGCAGGGGCTAAGGCATATGCTTAATGCAGAATAGTTTTAAAGATTGCTGGGGTATCAAATTCAGATCACTCTCCTATCCTTTTGAAAGCATTTTTCTTATTTCATACCCCCATAATCCTTTTAAATATGTATAGATTGTGCTCAAGTTATAAGGTAGAATGATTTTTACATGTATAAAAATATGTTGACTAGTGCCTAAATGCTGGACTCCATGGCTGTCAGTGCCTATTGTATATAATTTTCCCAGACACACAGCTAGCCTTAGGCTGTGGAGGTAGGAGCTCTGTGTCAGAAAGACTTTGACAAAAGATATATAGCTTTTAATTTGCCCATGGAACAGAGGGAGCAGATTTATGACCTAAAATACAAGGCTGAGAATTGGCTGTATACTTTCAGCTAATGGGTAGAGAAATGAGGAGATTCACAATGGCTACTTCATGCACAGGCTGCCTTTTTTGCATGTTGAATAAACAGTCCAGAAAAATTTACAGGGCTATAATTTAAAACAAAAATCAGTCAAGTGGTAGACCCATGAATGAATCTTCTATCTTCCACCTCTTCTTGGGCTTACAGTACCTTGTAAAACTGTAATTCTAGCCTGCTTTACCTGATTACTTTGTTTGCATGTGTATCAGGCTAGATTATTAGCATTTGTTTATTGGCTATTTTTCATTAAGGGCCTTCACAGACATTAAAGAAGCTCACAAAATTGTGGAATTCTCAATACCAGTTCCACAAGTAGTAAAAACTCCTGTCAACTTTATCTGAATGAAGTTGCACTGATTTATGCTGTCTGAGGATTTGGCCTGCAGAATTGATCTTGGGTTGTAAGAGAGAAACTCTGATGGTGTCCTCTGTTCTTAACTCCTTTGACAAAGATAGCTTTAGAAAACCATTTTGATTTTGTGGATTTATCCTTTGTCCTGGCTGTCAGAAGACATAGCAGTTTAAGATCAAAGGGGAAGAGATTTGAAGATTAAACATCTTTGAACTGAAAATGTCCTGCAGCCCCATAAATTCCAGCAGAGATCACTGAATCGAGAGTGCAATCATCAGCTGATTTGTGTTAATGATGCACTGATCCAAACCTTGGGAGTGCTGTGAGCTCTGTCCTTCTACCAAGAGTGATGGAGGCCTGTCAGGGATCCCATCCAGGGCTCCTGGAGTGCCTGGACCAGCCTTGCTGAGGCTCCCTGTGCTGCTGTGCACGAGCAGGACTGGCTGCACAGGATGTGCTTTTCAGACAGACAGATCCCGGTGGCACAGAGCTCCCTCCTCACAGCAGTCTCATGGTGACACTGATCTCATCCCTGTGCCTGGAGCAAGGGGTGCCAAGGACATGGATCTGCTGTTGGGTGTAGCCAGGAGAGCACATGAAGGGGACACAGCTGCATCAGCCCTTAAGCAACCTGGTCTAGTGGCAGCTGTCCCTGACACAGCAGCTGGGACTAAAGGGTCTCTGAGGGACTAAAGGGTCTTTGAGGGACTAAAGGGTCCTAAAGGTCCCTTCCCTAACTTTCCATGATTCCATGATCTGCAGTGACAAGGACCAAACAACCACAGCTCATCATTCCTGCTGAGGCCTTGTTCTCTGCTCTGTTGTCTTTGCTTGTTAAAGACACTGCACCATGGAGGCTCTGCCTCATCTTAAAGAATGTCCAGAGGTTGATAATCCTGAAAATTCAAAATTGTTTATGTTTTGTTCATCAGCTTTCACCAACTGAATCTCATTATGAGGTATCCTGTTAAAGTATCCTCCACCAAAGCTGTAACTGCCTGGCTGAAAGGAGTCCTGGACTCCAGTAGTGATGGATGTTTCTTTGGAGCAGTTCTAAGGAATTACTGCTGTGAGGGAGCACCTGCAAAAGACAGAGACACAATGACTTTCTTTATTCTTTAATTCTTCAAAGATTTAAGAACATGAAAACAATAGGCTAGAAAAAAAAAAACTCTGGAAGGATTATTCTGATATAATCCTTATTTATTCTTTTGTTTCTCCATGTAATATTAGTATTTGCATGCTAATTAGTGACTAGAACTGAATTTTTTAGAAAGAAATTTATTTTTCTCATGAAACTTATTTTGGGAAGTACGCTTTCTACTACATTCACTTTTTATAGATAAGCAATCTACTTAAGCCTACACGCCAGAGGATAACATAAAGATGTCATTTGAAAATAAATTACTGCCTCAAAGTAGCTTCTGTAGTGTATTTGCAAAATGCCAGTTCTAGAAGGGCAGTGGAATTATTAACTTAAGATAAATGGCTAGAGATGATATAATTATGAATTCTGTGAGAAGACCTTGTCAGAAAAAAGATATAGATTGAATTTTTTTTTTGCTTTGTTAGCATAATCCATATGAAAAAAAGAATTGAGACATCAGAATGACAATGATTCATACTTTCTGTGACTTTCAATGATTTGATTATTTTTTTATTATTATTATTATTTTCTTACCAAGAGAAGCTTGGATATTCTTTGTAACTCACTAGATTTTAACAAATGCTGCATTTGCTGAACTGCAAAACTGAACTACATTTTCTGAAGTGAAAACAAAAATAAAATAAAATGGTTCTTCCTGAATTTAAAAGTGAGACAACCCTGGAGCAAATGGCAGCTTTCCAGTGAAATCCTCTTGGGATTTTGATAGAAGAAAGTAAAAATGAAAATTCTAGTACCCTAGTACCTGGGATAATGATGCACAACTATGTAAAATACACTTAAAGAGCTGGAGGTCAGGTTTGGTGGCATTGCCCCATATGGTTTTAAACAGCAGACACTTTAGGACTGTAAGCCAGATGGTTTTGAAATTACTGCATAAAATCCCTCTAACTTTGGCTAATTTGTCGTGATGGTTTCTAGAGTCTGATTTCCTTGTTCAGATGGAAATTTTCTAAACTGTCTTTTAAAGTTAGAATTTGCTTTTTTCCTGTTGTCTTCATATTCTGGCAGTTTCTAAATGGTGGGCTCACGAGCCAGGGCCAGGGATGGCAGGTTCCTGGGATTGACAGGGAGAGAAGTTTGTTTCTGTTGCAGAGATTTTATAGACTAAGCACTCTGCATGAAAAACGGTGGCATTTAAGTCAAACTCCTCTCTCATTTCTCCCCAGCTTTTTCTCTGTTCTGCATTTTAGCATTGAATGATTGCAAAGAAATATAACTTTGTGCATGTATGGGAAAGCTTTTATTCTTGCTTTTTGATTGTTGTGCATTCAGAGCTCTCCCACTGATACTCATTTCATTAGTAGGCATAAAAGTTGTCCAGGGCCCAAAGAAACATTAAAACATGTAGCTGTTACCGCTCTCAGGAGACAGATAAATGTCAATGTCAGTCAGAGATTAAATATGCAAAAGATTTCTTGCATGTACTAGAAACTTGATGTTACAATTAATTTTAAAATGAGGAAATCTTAGAGCAGAATAACAGAAAGTATATTGAGATCACATCAAACTCAGAAATGAACTAACTAATTTTTAGGAGCTTTTCAGGCTGTAATGAAAAGTCTGTGTACAATTGGCACTAATCAATGAGCATCTGAGTGCTCAGTCCAGCTAAAATCTCTGTGGTTCTATGAACCTTGCCCATCTGCATACAGTCTCTAAGTTCTGCTTTGGCCCTGGTGGCACACAGGCAGCCTTGGTGACAGGGACTTCAGCTCTTGAAATCTGATAGAGAAGAGCTCAGGTGGCTTCAGGAACATGCCTGTCCCCAGCCATGCCCCAGAGAACAGAAGTGTTTCTGGCATGGCACCTTGAGCCCCTACCAGGCACTAATACCTGCAGGTGATGCCTTAGAATTTTAGCTTCTATATATTTCATATATTTGTAATCCTGCAGTTTTTTAGTGTATAGCTCTAAACTTCATATCCAGTGTGAGCTGCTGCTTTCCCATTTTGGTCAGACACAATTCCTCTCCAGGCCTGGAACCAAGGACACCTCACTGCCTCAGCCCTGACAGAGGGAAACAAAAGTGGGTTGGGGAGGAGCAAACTTGGGGTAAATCACTTCCTTACCTGAGGCTGTAATTGGAAAATTAACCTTCAATATTCAAAAGGACCAAACTTATAAAAGTATGAAAACCTGTGACCCTGTTGTCCATTTTTGAGTGTAGTCCCTGAGGGGGGCTTTGTCTGCCCAAAATGTACCTGAAGTACCACTTTTTATTCCCTTAATTTTGTCTGGTCTCTGTTTTTAGGTAGTCCCAAACCACCTCTCAAGAACAATCCCTTTGGTCTCACACAGCCCCTGGGGAAGCTGCTGCCACCAGAGATATCTGCTCCCCAGGGAGAGTCCCCCTCCCTTCCCAGTGGCTGTGACTGCCCAGTGCTTCTGCTCCCTGATGGCACACAGTTCTTGTCCAAGGACTGGGGAAAAAGGAGCAGACCCTCAGAGGGGTTTCCTTGGGGAAAAATTGCCTTTACTGCACTGCAGCTCTTCAGCTATCATCATATATGCATGTATGTTCTTCCCCTCTGTCAGAAGAGGGAAAAATTTTCTAGGATTCATTTAAGAGCCCTTGAAAATCCTTAGGAAAATGAATGAGCAATTTCCATCCCAGTGGGAGGGGGTTTTCATTGGAATTGGCAGCTTCTAAACATAAAATACACACAGGGACACCCAGAGTCCCTTTTTGGAGTCTGGTGTGTCAGGATGGTGGAGGGGAATAAAGATTTGCTTGCTCTTCCTACCATATACATTTCCCTCCCATTCAGGAAATGCTGGCATGGCCCCTCTGTGCCATTCTGTCGAGAGGCAAGAAGACATTTTTAATAGCACTGTCGCTTTTCAACCAATCCAGTGACAGATACGAGTGAATAATATAAATTCTCTAGCCATTCCTTGGCATTTATTTCAATGTAAGTGTATTTTTTTTTCAAGTAGAAAACCCAATAGTAATTTATCAAGGGACAAATCATTTTTTCTGGGCAGTGGAGTCTGCAAAATCCCCATTTTTAAAGCACTAAATCTCCCTCCTTTGACAGGAGTAAGAAAGCATTAAAAGCTTTGATTTAGCTGGATCATACAAAATAGTTTCTCATAATTATCCTTTTGGATGATATATGCTTGTCTTTTTTCCCCTTCTTATTAAACCTGAGGTTTCCATTTTTCATCCAGCTGTATTACTAAATTAAATTGCCTTTTGTTGTATTCAAGTTAAGCACTTTGCCGAAAGCTTTCCTTGTTCAGGGAAATAACGTTTACCCAACGTGCTCCCTGTTTTACTGTTTAAATTTACTGTTTGCAATTTTTTGGTTTGCTAAACAATTGGAGGTTACTGTTTGTTTTAATAGGAATAATGAATCAGTGGAATTTAGTGTGGTATCTCAGAGTACAGTATCCGGGGCAGGGGGAGGGGAAAAGCTCCCAAGGAATTCTTATTTTGAATTGAAATGTAAATTGCCAACATGACAGAAAAAGGTTCTTGCATGTCCAGCTTTAGAAACTTTTCATTTTTATTGCTGCATGAAAAGGAACTCTAGTTGGCTATGGAATAATTCCATGGGGGATATAGTCACACTCATTGACAAAATAATAGAAAACAGTTCAATATGCTACTTTTCTTGAACAGTTTGCATCTGCACATTAAAAAATTGCTGTGAAAGCCAGAGGCAGCTTCAGCCAGAGTTTTAATTCTGTTTTTGCAAGGAGAAAGCTGCAATTTGGACTAAGTGGACTAAATCACATAAAAATCTATACCAAAATTTAATAAAAGACTACCCATGATCAGCATAGCAAAATAAGTTGCTCATTGAAAGATTTATGAGATGCTGTTCAAGAAACTACCCAAAGAAATTAATTCAGAGGCCACTCTTTGTCATGTACTTGTTTCAGGTGAATTGTCAAAGAGCACGGGATGTGTGGAGCAGTCTCCCTGACTGCTGCCCCCTTCTTGCTCAGGATATTTCAGACCCTGCCCTGGGTCTGTCATTGCTTGTCCTTTGCTCTGTGGCTGGGAAAGTCACTGTGCTGGAGTTGGCCTTCCCTGGGCTGTACCAGCCAGGCTTTACAGCCGTGGTGGCCACATAACAGCCTGTAACAACACACGCAGTTGTCTTGAACACTGACTCCAAATTTAATGGTGGTATGAATTATACAAGGCCTGATAAATATGGAATTGAAGGTGGTAAAGCAGGCCAGTGCAGCTTTATGAAAAATAGATTGTGTCAGACTGTGTGATGGGCTTTTGAAGAAGTTCTAAATGTCGTCGATACAGACCGACATGGCTGATGGAGATCCATCTGTGGGGTTGGTTTCTGTGGTGTAATTATCACTAATAAGTTAAAGGGGTGGAAGATCAGCATGAAGCCCCAGTGAGTCTGGGGGGAGGAGACTCTGAACATCACCAGGCTTTCCTGGTGTCATCAGGTGAAGGAGGAACTGGATTTCTGTGGAGAGGTTGGAGCAGAGTAAAGAGAAGGATCAGAGAGCTGGAAAAGAAAGCACAGCAATCCATATAAAACAAGCAAGACACAGAATTTGAAACTGCACCTACCAAGATTTACTTTGACACAGCAGGATGCCAGCAGGTACATGAAGGTTATGGCATTTCTCTAAGTTGTGGTGTTTTTAAAATAAAGACACAGATTACCCTGAGTTGGAATAAGAGGAAAAGAATAGGTGACTTCTGAAAGCCACGTGCAACTTCCATGATGCAAGGACTGGTGAGAGCACGTGTAGCAGTGGCAGGAGAGAGAAAACCCTGAGGGAGAGGGGAAACACACGCTTGTATAAATGTGGAGCCCCCAAAAAACAATTAAGGCACAGACGACTGGTGTGCTGAAGGAGATTCTCAAACCAGATATTGGACACTCAGAGGATACAGGTAGAGGCAGCAGAGCTGGCTCACACATTTATGCATTTGCAAGGTTTTATTGCAATGGATCGGGAAGTAAATGGGAAGACTGAAGAACTTTCAGGAGCACCAAAAGATTTGTGGGGTGTGTGAATGTGGAGCATGAGTTTTGGCTTGTTGAACAGGAAGTTATGGTTGTGGTGGCCTCTGTCAGCCCTGAAAATCTATGAATCTGTAAGTTCCAAGAAAGCTTTGAAAATCCCATCTAAAAGTCTCTGTTTGCCCTTTGTATCCTTCATAATTATTTGAAAAGACAGTAGTTTAGAGAGAGGCTTTTTCTTCTCCATCATATACTCTCATTTTTTCCTGATTTTCATTTAAACCCTGCTGCTATTAACAGATGCTGATATAACTTCTTGTCTTGATAGTTTCAGGCACAGCATTTGTTTGTTGCCAAACTGATCATATTATTTATTTATTTAATTAATAGTCCATAGTATATTGTCTTTTAATCTTTTCTTCCCCTGCAGGGCTTCCTATAAAATGCCTTGGAAGAGAATGCAAGATTTTGTAATAAGACATTGCAGGAAACATTGAGCTTCCTGTATAAGTTAGCCAGTAGCTTTTCTGCACAGTTTCTAATATTCTTGTGGTTTTAGTGTTAATTATGTGGAAGTATCAGAAAGGTGGAACTTCACTTCCAGGCAGCTAAATATTGTAAAAGGCTTATTAAGGCTTGTGAGGAAAGCACAGACCTGTGAGTCAGGGAAAGCTGAAAATTTCATAACACAGCATTTTGGTTTTGATGCTTTGAAGTCACAAACTTTTTTTTTTTTTTTTTTTTTTTTTTTTTTTTTTTTTTTATCTCAGGTTTTACAGATCATTTTAGAGCCTAATGTTGATAATAATTAGAAAAGTATGGGCACTTAATTTGTTTTAGGATTGCTGCCAGCACTGTGTGGATATTTGATGTGATAAAGGTGCACACATTGTTGCAGGTAGTGAATGCTAAAATTTATCTCATAGATGCTCTAATTGTAATTAGTACTCTTTCTTTTGCTAAGGCTTTGGACCACAAAAGTCTTGCCCGTTCTTTCCAAATTTAACATTTTTTGGCTTTTCTTTCTGGAAGAAAACCCACAAAAACACCCCAGCTCAAATATTACCAAAATGGAACTTGTCTGTGCTGCTCTAGACATATGCTCCTGCACTACTGATTACTTCCTGTTACAAGATTAATCAAATATTAATAAACTAATAATGAATGCCAGATCTACATAACTGTCAAGCTTTCTTCTGGATTAACAGTACTTCTCATTGAATTATCTCTTGATC
This sequence comes from Peucedramus taeniatus, assembly GCA_013400575.1. Taxonomy (NCBI): domain Eukaryota; kingdom Metazoa; phylum Chordata; class Aves; order Passeriformes; family Fringillidae; genus Peucedramus; species Peucedramus taeniatus. Next base: position 761,089 of record WBNO01033426.1, read on the forward strand.
TGCCTGACAGCCCAAAGCTGGTTATTAGTTTCTGAGTATTCTGAAATATCAGCAAAAAGGCAGTATGAAAGTAACAGTTTTACTTATTGAAGTATGCTGCATGAAACATCTACCTGGTTTCCAGGCTCTGAAAAAAAACACATTTTTTGCTGGTTTTGGGCTGGAATTTGCATAAGCTTTCAGATAGGAAACTCTAGCTTGTTTCCAAAAAGTACAGTTGTGATAATCCAGAGCTCTTGTATGATTCTGTTAATTAGGTGGTCTGGTTTCTATTTATTCCTGTTAGTAAAAGCATTTAATTATTAATCAGAAATATGGGAAAAATCTTACCTACTATCTCTGCTGGAGTATTTTGCTAAGCTTCCCAAACTGTCCTTCAGTTTGGAAAGGGAAAAGAAATTAGGCAAGACTAGAGGGGTATGAGACATTGCATGTGCTGAGGTTCTCAACACACCAATGTGTTGTTAACCACAGGGCAAAATGACAGGGGAAGGACAAATTGCTACTTTGCTTGTGTGCTAAGAAGATATGGTAGCAATCAGAGGATTGGATGGATGAGAAAATGGAAGGAGAAAACATTCCTGTTCCACTTGCCATGGGCAAGGCACTCTGTTCTTGAAGGAGGCACCTGCTGGTGTTGCCTGCAGACCTTGAGGGGTTTGTCACTGCACAGAGACTCTGTAGCCTTGGGCTTTCCTGGGGAGGATCTGCTCCTTGGGCTCTCCCAAGGGATATGTCAAAACCATCTATAAAAACACTTGAGAGCCTCTAAGTACAGGCAGGCGCACGAAAACTGAGGAACCAAGTGATTCTACAAATGAAGTGTAAATTTAGATGTACAGAAATTTATTTGGGCATGTCTGGAGACTTGGGGGGTTGGTTGTTCTGTGTTCTACAAACATGATTTAATTTTTTTGGAAGATCCAGGCAGAGACATTCTAAGCCCTACAGAACCCATGGTATTCCTTGTCTCAGGTGAAGTTCTGTCAGGTTTGCACTATGTATACTGTATTTTTAAAAACTCATGCTTTCCTTAATTATTACTCATCCTAATGTATTTTTATTATTGAAGAAGAAAGGGAAAAAAAAACAAATATCTCTCCTATTCTCCCCCCCGCCAAAAAAAAAAAATCCAAAATAACAAATGTCTCCAGAGTCCCCTGAGTGAAGTTCTACAAATGTAATAACATTTAGATTATACATATCCATGTGGTGGATAGAATAGTTGAGAATGTCATGCAAAGACTGAGGACTTTCATGGTCACTTTTATTTTTAATGAAATTATGCTCATCTGCACTCTATTAGGGAGCATGTAAATTGATTCAAATTCAGACTTTTTACAGTGCAGCTAAGACATGACCGAAAATCAATTCCAAACGCAGAACTACAAGGCAATGCAGATATTTATTGTCATGAAAGTAATTTCTGGCTCCTTTGTATCCCCTAGGTATAAGTTGAGGGCTTCATTCATTTCCTGCTGGGATTTAAAAAGAGCCACAAATGTTTCTGTTATTCACTGGCCCTGTAATTTAAATAGAAAAATCACTATGCATTATCACTGCTTGGCAGTCTTTTATCTAATTATTCAGGCCAATTCTTTTCTGTAACAGAGGAGGTTGAACTGATAAAAAAAAAAGGCAGGTCAAGTTGGAACTTCAAGAGACATTTATAAAGTTATTTATTCTAGTGGCTCTTTATGCCAACAGAGAGCCAGGCAGTATGGGGGACAATTCTGAAAGTTACCACCCCATTCTAGAGAGCCAGCAGCTCAGCTCAGCTCCTGTCATCAAGAGCTGGTGGCAAAGGGGATCCCAGCATGGTAGACTGAGACAAGAAAAGGCAAGGAATTTGCCTGGGGTCCAGGGAGGGAGACAGCATTTTCCCACGCGTTGCACCAATGGCTGTGTGTTCTGGAGACTGTTTTATAAATTCAGTATCATATAACTTACCACAAATGTGGGAATTTGGTTGTGTGTTCTGGATACTCAGTCATGTTCAAGTTTCTGCTCTGTATGAAGCTTCTCCAATACAGGGGACCTCTTCTTGGATACTTTTCCAGGCAAAAGCTTCATGAGTGGTCACCCTTTGCCTTTGGCCGCTCTGGGCCTAAACTCACCTTTCCAAGCACTGTGGTGCAAGCCTCATTTCCTCCTGATACATAAACTTTTTCCCTATGTCTAAAGAGGATGTTCTCATAATGGACAGCATTAAACAAGTCTCAGAGAATTCAGCTGGCTCACATCCCCGTGACAGGGGTTACTGCTCCAGACTCAGCAATCTGGAAACTTCAGTCAGATCCAAAAAAATCCTTACTGCAACTACTGAGTGCTTCCAAAATGGCACGTGGGAAAACCAAAAAGATGCTAGCAGTTGTTGGTTTTGATGTTGGGAGCTTCAGCATTTTGATAACCTTTAAAATCAGTCTTTCTGCAGTGTGACCAGACTTATGACAACAAATACAAAAATGAGAGGAATTGTCAAGTTTATTCTGAAATCTATTGTGAGGCTGTGATGGAAAACTCATATATAGAACCAATTACTTTATATATATATAGCATGTATATATATCCATATATATATATCCATATATATCTGTGTCAAGGCTTTCATTTATTCGAGCTTCTGAGGGTTTTTTTTATTCAAACATGCTTAAGTCTGTTTCTAATCCTAAAGCACTTGGGCTTAATTCTAAGTCTTACTATAGAGAAAAGTGACTAAAACTTGTTGAGTGCTTAAATGTCTACTGATACATTTGGATTTAAAACTGGAGATTAAACTGTTGTTCTTGAGGTCTTTTGATGTTGGAGGCCTCACTCCTGAGCCCCCACCTTCAGAGCAGCATCCTCCCTCTGGAGCACTGCTCAGCCCTCCCAGGGTCCAGCTGAGGTGCTTTTTTCACCTGGTGCTGGAGATCCAAGGGAATGAGTTGGTTGTGGCATGGCTTGAGGAGTTGTCATTTCAGTCTAAGCAAACACCTCATAGTTAAACTTTGCTCAATTAATACTTTAATAGAAAGTTGCTTCTAATGTCTGCAGGTGAGGTAGTCAGAACCTGCCCCCTCAGAGCTGCACTGATATTCATTTCAGAGCCATTTAAGAATGCAGAAATCGAGAACAAGAACTGAATATTAACAGTTGTCTATTAACTGCCTTAGCACATGGTTTTATTATTGAATTAAAAACACTCTGGCAGGCACAACTGGCTCCACCAAATGCCAAAAGGAGTTCTTAGGATGAATAGTAAAGACTTCCAGATGATGTAAGGAACATTAATTGGAAAAAGAAAATCATACTCTGGTTAAAACTGATACAGACTGTAATGAAATATCAAGGTCAAGACTGAAAAGATGTTTTTTTAAAAACAAATTCTTATAAGATAGGCTCATTTAAAAGAGACTTTGAGAAACATCAACTTCCATGTACATTGACTCGACTCCTGACTTTCATGGCTGACAGGAAGAAATGTTTTTTATTGACATTGTTGTGGGGTAACTCATCTGGATGATAATAATGATAATAATAATAATAATACCACTATTTGATAGACAACTAAACACACAAGAACCACAACTGATGTTGAACATTTTCCTTATACCCACATCAAAATTCTGATAATGTGTGTTTTCTTATACATACCTGCATACCTTGAAGGTGATTAGAGGGCATTTGCTTATTCAGAGACTCCCATTAAAATCAATGGGATTTTGATTATGCAAGTAATTATACATGAAATTTTCATTAACAGAAAATGGGCTATTATGTCTGGGTTTCATTTCCATTGAGTGTGCTTTTGGTGATTTGTGTGCATCCAGAAAGGAACTTTTTTCTCCAGATGTGTTAGTGGTGGGGCTCAGGATGGATACACAGGCACAGGAGCAGCAAGTGCTGCTGTGTGTCTCATTCCCAGCTGGGCTTTTGGTCTGCCTAAACCAGGATTGGGTTTGTGTCTGCTGTGTCACTGGCTGAAGAGCTGTGCTAGTCTAGAGGTCAGGGAAGAACTTTTTCCTATTACTCTTGATAATTGCACATGTCTACAACAGAATCCTCTCTTCATCTCTTCCCTCTCAGAAGTTTCACTTTATCCATATATTTTTTTTTGCATTCCTGTAGAGACACAGGTACAGCCACTCCATCAGGCTGTGACTTCAGCTGTTTGGCAAAGGGCTGCTCTTTGGTAGTGAAGATGGATTCAATCCATCTATTTTCAAAGTAAATTTTGGCTATCAAAGAACAGCTTTGCCATCTATCAACAAGGTAGATTTATCTATCTAAATTTCTCCTTTTCTCTTTCTTAAGAAGCAGTATATGAATCTATGGCTGCTATGATTCCACAGCTGGTTCATTCTGTGAACCATATATGCCTTTATCCAGGCAAATGTATAATAAAACTACAATATTTAAAACAATTATTTATTGGTTAACACAGAGAGATAATCTGGGTCATTGCTTACATAGCAGCATGTTCACTGGCCCTCAGAAGACACTCCAAGACTAAATACTGTCTCAGGAGGCATCCTTCATGACAAGTGTTGGTCTCCTAGGGTGAATCTTCATTGTGGAGCAGGTATTTATGGCATGTATTGAACTCATCAGATTCACCAGCATTCTATAGAATGAGAGAGCAGCCTCTCATGTCTGAAATCAGCACAAGATAGTTAAAAAAATCCTAATGAAATTTAAAAATAAAAATCAGCAGGATAATTTTTACTTGAATGCAAGTCAGTGTATTCCACTGGGTAATAGCCTGAAAATAGAAAACTTTTAATGTTGATGATTCAGTTCTGAGGATGCATATTCTTTCTCATCATTTTTCCCTTTTAGTTTAATAATGGTGCCTGGGAAAAGGGAGGGAGCTAGGATTTGCTGGGAATATTGCTCTTAAAAAAATTATAGTGAATTCTGACATTAAAAGAAGTGTGATAATTCTGATTATATAATAGTAGACTTAACAAATTCAAGAGGCTTTGTCTGTATAAATACCAAGACATTTCCTGGATTCTGTTAGGTTTTGTTAACATGACTGTATATATACAGTACAATGTTTAAAAGAAAAATTACTAAAAAAATATTTTAAAATATTAAAAATATCGAGGTTCTTTACATCTATAATCCTGTATTAAAGTTAAACTGACAAAAAGATCTGTACCCAGTCTATTATGAATACAGTGCTGTTGTAAATTCAGATAAATTTGACCAGTACATTACCCAAACATCAAAGTGTGGATGTGTAAAAGGCAGTGGCTTCTGGTCCCTCAGCCCTGGGCTGGAATTTCTGTCTCTCCTTGCTGTTCAGGCACTGCTTCCTGCAGAAGATCTTACCAAAGTACCAACTGAGAATTTGCATGCTGACTAGCAGAGGATTAAAATAATTTAAGTTATCCTCAGTCCTGCTCATTTTGAGTTGCTCTCTGGCTCCTGATTTGGAGGCTCTCTCTGACTGAGTGAGGATTCTTTGTTCCACAGTGCTGTGCTTTATGGGGCAGGCACATCCAGCCAGGAGCACTCAGACCAGAGCATCTCTCAGACTTGCCCTCCACAGCAGATGTGGAGGCCTCTCCTGGGGACAATCTTCAGGCTTTATGACATTATAAGATCCCCCAAGGACACTTGAGAATGTTTTGTGTCTCACTGTATCTTCATATTTTCTCTGTAAAGCTGGATGCACACCAAGCTCCTCTATCCTGAATCTTTATGGGATAGACTTATAATAAGGTGAGGAAGTTTCTACTGAGTTGCAATAATTGCAAGAGCCAAGTTCAAACCAGAGTGTTGTGTAGTGTCTGATTTGCTTACCTTTCTTACCTATTTCAGCACAGGGAATATAAATTTTATACTCCTAACAAATGACCAAGACTGAAAGTACATTATAGTACTGTACTGGGTGCATTCCTATTGTTCAGCATTGTAAAATGTGCTTTTAGGAGATTTTTCTGGAAACACAGTACTTTGTTGTTGATTTGTTTTCGTAATTTTTTTAAGCTTTATTTTCACCCCACTTTTAAATGTGACTAAGGTCCCTAACATCTTTTATTGCAGAAATGAATTTGTTCCAGTTATATTTTCTGTGCCTTTTTTGTCACCAAAGACTTGATCCCTTAAAGTAAGAGTTGTTTTTCCTTTGTTTTAGCAGTGTCTGATATGAGAGGATGACAGATAATTAATGACCCCAAACTAACAGAAGTCACTGTGGCCTTGGGATTTTGTGCACCCCATAAAAATCAGTTCACAGCTATGTGTTTCAAAGATTTGGATAGATACTTCTTTGACAGCTACACGATACAGTAAAATGGAGAACGTGTGTTTGGCCAGCAGAACTTTCTCCAGATTATATATCTCAGCAGTCAATGTTGCAAGAGCTGTGTAAAGGTAATTGATAGTTTTAGACCTTACCAAAATTCATCCTGTTGGGCTTTTTATAGAAGTCTGGGGAATCCAGCTGCTCTGCACCTTGGCTAGTCCTATAACATACTGTCACTATTCTTGCCTCCAGCAAAGGCAAGTTGAAAGAAAGGTAGATCATCCATCCAGCCCGTGGAACAGAAGAGAAATTGCAATGTGAATTTTGCCTCTTCAGTAGATCTGTCTTCCTTCTGATTTTTTTTTTTTTTCCTTTTCTATATTCGCTTCCTTAATCCAAAGGGGAAAAACCAAATCCAGTAAAGGTAATGAAACAAAGGCAAAGAGCCCTCAGGAATGGTCCCTGCTCTGTGGAATTAGTGCTAGTCAGCAATCAGTGTGGTGTGCATCCAGAAAGGATACAGAGGCAGCTTTTTTACAGGGCCAGGCTATTTACAAGAAGTAAAGCCTGAAATGAGTTACGGGAGTCATTTCCTCATGTATAGAAGAGAATTTTATCACATCTCTCTCCAACTTTATGTCTTCTACTTTATCACTAGAGTTCCTGCTGGCTTATAGCCACTGTCCCATTTTAATAAAGTAAGGAGAGAGGGCCTAATCCGGAAAATGCTTTAAGCCCATATTTAATTTTAAGGCTGCTGAAGAGTTGATGGCATTGGTGGAGATGTTCATGTTCACATAAAATGAACCATGCATGTGTTGAAAGGCTTAGCTGGACTTTTCCCAAAGGGGGTTGCTGAAGTCCTGCGCAAGTGTTTCGAGTCACACTTCTGAACATAAATGGAAGTTTCTCCGGGAGTTCAGAAACCTTGGGTAAAATACAGCACAATTCTCATTTGTCACTTGAATTTGACACTGTGTCCTAGAAAGGAGGTGATACTGCACAAAAGAGCTCTGTTGCATGTTTTGCTGCAAAAATTGGGCCATTTTGTTAAAGGTGGTGGACGAAAAACATGATCTGTTGGATACTTCAGGAGACGGATGGAAACTCTGAATGAGGTGTACGTTTTGAAGCAAAGCAAATTTTCTTGAAAATCAGAGTGAGGAAAATTGTCTCTTCTACTTTTCTAGTTTGATAAATCAGCATTTGGGAGTGTAAGCTGTGCTTTCTTTGGTATTAACAATAGTGATTCTCTGTGTATACTAAAGGACAAGCTGAATATTTCTTAGCAACTCCTAGGATGTTTTTGTTTGGTCATTTTTGCCTTGCTGCCTACACTATGTTTCAGAGGGACTGTGAGAAAATCATGGGGTAAACCTGCTTTTTTATATGCTACATCTTTGTATTTTGAAGGCCAAATAATTTCTCATCCTGTTTTGCAGTAGCATTCGTGCATGAGTGATACTTGGATTTATCTTTCTGTTGGACTCATTTGTGAATTCATTGTAATAAAGCATGATACAGTTTTGATGGTTTTGGAAGCAGGAAACCTGGCTGCTGAAATCTCAGAAATACTCATTTGATCCAGCTGTCCCCTGCTCTGCCTCCTCATAATCTGCCAGAAATAATGTGGATTTCCATTTTGCCTATGGAGGGTACTGAGCTAAAATTTTCTATAAGTGACATGAAAAGATTCTAGAAATCAAACAAATACAGTGTGGGTGTGTGGTGTAACCCCATCTGACACAATTAGTTTAAATTAAACTGTGATTTAGTCTAGTTAATATTACAGATTATGCCTTTTTAAAATAGAATAGATTTGTAACTGCTGTCCTATTCTTAACATAGATAAGTGAATTGCTCTTTAAAATACTATGTAGACTTTTAATTCTTTATTGATACTACTAGAACTCTGAATTCCTTTTAGAATATATGTTGCAGTGTAGTAAAATGTGATCATTCCACACACTGTATTGAATTTCATGGCAATTTAAATCCACTGAGGATATTGCTGAAATAATTTGATGTAGATATTTTTTCCAGTATAAACTGTCAGATTGATCTTTGTTATCTTAAAGTCTAAATAATCATTTGTAAATGGTTTAAAGTGATTTGTGAGTACTAATAGTCAAAATTCAAGGACTTAAATGAATACATTTCTTGTATTCTTCTTTCTCCTCAGAATTGACTTTTTCCAGAAATATGTGGCATCATCAGTTCTCTAAAGGAAATCCCAGGGAAAATTATTTTTGAATGTTCACACAGAAACATTAATTCTATGAATAAATGTCTTTTAAGGGAAAATTCTGATGGGTATGGTGAAGGCAAACATTTAAATTTGGCTCAATGCTATTTGTGCATCTGTACAATACTGAAATCTGATTTATTTTGCTCTTTCATTTGGAAAGCTAAACACTTTACCCTTACCTACATCTAATGCCTTTACATTTTGCAGAGGTTTTCCCAGGCATTTCTCACCAATGTTTGGCAATATGTGAGGTTGTGTGAAGAGCAGGGACTGTGGTCAGTGTCCCAGTTTGCTCAGGGGCTGCTGCTCACCACCCAAAGCAGGAACGGGTTCAGAGTGGTCGGGCTTGGTGCCTGTGGGTTGGGCTGGGCTGGTTGCAAGTTTGAGACAAGCATGTGGCAGATGAGACCTTGGTGAGAGGGAATGAGCTTTAAAAGGTGGGTTTAACCATCACAGCTGTGCCACAGGACAGACTCAGCAATTCTGAGTCTGTCAAGCGTGTGAGAAATGGCTGTAGGTGGAACCAGCTCTTACTGCAGGCAAGACCAGCCTGGGACTGTGTCACCAGAAAAGATAGGGATAAGATAATCTAGCCCCAAAACAGCCCTGTGAGCAAAATCCCAAACAGATGACCTTTGCAATTGCTTCTTTTCCATGGGCCCTCCCAGCAGGTGTGTGCCCCCTCTCCCCTGCCCCCAGAGCCCTGAGCACAGTGATGCCCTGGTGCTGGCTGGGGCAGCCACTGCTGGCAGATGCACCACTACCAGAAGCAGCAGGTACAGGTCATTTCCAAACTTGAGAAAAGTTATATCAGGCCCCATGGACATTAAAAGCCATTTTAGTCCTCAGAGCTTTCTGAAGAAAGCAGGTATTTGACTTGGTTTTCTCTGCTGCTGTAAAAGATTTATATATTTTTTAAATTTTATTGAAACATTATTTTATTTTCTACAGTCTTTGGTGGGAGGAAGAGATTTAGAAGGTTACATGAGAGAAAATACATAGCAAAATCACTGAGCCATTAGAGAGTTAAATGAACATGACCAGGGAAGGACCTGTGGACTCTTGGAACAGAGGTGAATTTCTCCTCTTCTCAGGAAAGACTGAGTTATCTAAAAGGTGCACTACTATCACTGATGATTGGTGGTTTTTTACATGGAATAGTTCCTCCTGCATATTTGGAGAAGCTGAAGAGCAATATGTTTTCAGACACACCATAAAGATCAATGTTTTTCTTTCCCTCTAAATCTTCCAAAAATCCCAGTTTGATCTCAGCATGATTTTGAAAGCTTTGATCTTTTAAGGTTTAATTTAGTCCAATGACAACATGGTTCTCCAAGGCAATTCACCTTTCCCTGACTTGTTTAAAAGAAGAAGAAGAAAAAGGGTGAAAAAGAAAGGCAAAAAACACTTTGTAAGTGAGGAACAAAACCTTCATTAGAGAGAAAGCATCTGAAAATCTCCTCTCCAGCAAAATAACCCTTTGCAATCCCATTAGCCTGCCATCAAAAATTTGTTCTCTGTGGTGGTTATACTCTCTACACACCCTTCTTAATCCATTTTGAAATACTAAAAAAAAAATCCAAATAAATAGTTTATTTACTGTTTCAGTTCAAAGCTAATACATTTAAAAAGTGTAAAATTGTTTCACAGTTGTGTAGGACAACCTTTGCTATACTCAAATGGAAATAAATAACAGTTCATTGTACCCCAGCTGAATCTTTTTTGTCAAACACTCAGATGCAGCCCTGTGTTAAAAATCTCATTATATCTCTTATCACATGGCTGCACGTTCAGTTTAAGTTGCAACAAGAATTGGCTGCAGTAGCCATGCCTGCTGTAAGATATGACCTTAATAATGAATGTTGCTTTGGTACCTAATTCTCTTTCTGTTTTCCATCCCTGTATGAGAAAGGGAAGGTGCTGGTAGGAGTCCACAAATATGCCTTTGCTCTTGGATTCATTGGTTCTTTGGGGGAGCACTGGGCTGTGTGATTGCAAACATGGGCTGCTTCATGGTCATTTGCCAATTGTCAAGGAACACAGATAGAAAATAGGGGCTGTGTTTTAATGGATGAAATTAAACAGAATAAGAGCAGCATGGTTGGAATGATGCTAATGTATTTATTTTGTGCCATTCTGGTGGGTAATGGGCCCTTTGCCCACCTACCCCAGCAGAAGTTTTTGCTGGACCAAGGCTTAGAAAGAGCTAAGAAACCATAATGTACTTAACAGATTATGTAATTCTGTTCCCTGGAGGGGGAAGAGAGTTTCTCAACACAGTTTGTGATAAGCTTGTTCCCTAGAGCATGAAACATTAATCTACATTACTAAAGCCTCTTAGCTGAATATTAGTTAGTGGCCTGTGAACCCACTAAGGTTCAGAGCAGGGTGAGTTGTTAGCAGAGGACTGGGGCTCAGTTTAGAGCTGCCTTGCAGTCCCCAAGATCTGTCTGTTTGTGCATTAATGTTGCTCAAAATGACAGCTGAACATGTTTTCTTAATTGTCAGGAAGCTGCTCCCTTTAATTTTCATTTTTTCACTTTTCTCATTCTTTTCATTGTCAATTTGATGCCACAGAAAAACAAAAAACAGCATCTCACCTTGCCACTGCCTTGGCAATGTGCTCTGGTGTTTCATCCCACAGTCATTTTGGCAAGTGTATAGAAAGGATTATATGGCACAAAATGTATGCTTTTGGAAGGAGAAAATTGAGGGTGGGATAGGAATCTTTGGGCACTCAGCATGCTGGTGTCTCCCGTGGGGTTTAAATAAAATTCCATTTGTCTGCACCACATATATTGCACTAAGCTTTTGAGGTTTGCAGCACACACTTGAATAAATGAGTAACAAACTGTTTTGCCTCTCAGAGTTATTGGGCTGAGTTTTTTGTCCCTCTCCATCTAACTCTGAAGCACCAAACACTGTAGCAGAAGACAAATTAGAATCAAAGAAAATGTTGTAATGTGCTCTCCATTTGCAGGGTGTAGATGATGAGCTCAAGCTCACCTGCATGTGAGATGCACAGGAATTTTCCCTCCCTCAGAGCAGCTGGACCTGCTGCAGGTTTTTTCCATTCTTCTACAGAAAAGGTGTGCAATAGGAAATGATCTGGAAGTTTTGCCTAACAAATCCCCTGCTGTTACAGGAACCTAAAACCCTGGGGGCAGCTTTGCTCCTACCTCCACCCTTTGATATTTTATGATTTCTATGCAATTTTAACTATTCTGTTGCTATTTGTTGAATATTAAATACTGCATTGAGGATTTAGTTCAGTGTTTTTAAGAAATACTTAATAACCATTTAATATTAATATTCTTCATCAAAGTCACAATTTTATTTTAAATAATTCTTTTTCTCACTATGTCTTAACCACTGATTGTGTTTTATCATGGATCTGTACTCGATATGATAGCTGGGAAAGTTTTTATTTTCTAATAATGAAAACTGAGGTTCTCGTGTTATCACTAGCATCTGAAAATGATAGTTTTAGACAGCAACAAGAGTAATGAGACTTTCAGTTTGGTCACAAGAGATGGCAAAACTATTTGTTGTAGCATTTTCAATTTTTTGCCCAGGTGAGAAAGAGAAAAAATATTCTGATGTGCTTTGACTGTCTGCTCTGTTCCCAAAAGGATTAGAAAAACCTCTTTCATATTAACTTAGAAGGGAAGGTTGGGGATGTTGTTTCACTGATACACTTCATACATTTCAGTACCCCAGGTCTAAATAATTTGGAACTTCAGGGATACATAAAAACAGCCCAGGCTCAGTGATGGCATCTAAGACAAATGGATTCATACCTTTTTTTTGTGCTATGTTTTGTCAAATTGGTAATGCATTTACAATAGCTGATTCTACAAGATATACAGCTCTGTGTGCCCACATATCTAACATAAAAATCAAATCCTTTATCTTTTCCCATCATTTGCTTGATGCTTCTCTCTTGGTCTTGCTTCTTTTCTTCTTTTATGGAATTATGATAACTTACTGCTTTATATAATTGTGGAATGCAAGGAAGACTTCACATAATTGAGATTTTAATTAATTTTGTGGCCCTAACTTTTTCATTGTGCCAATAATATCAAAGAGAAGGGAGAAATTTACAATCAAACGATAACAGTAAGTTTGACAAACTGTAAAGAAACCTTTAGTCTAAATCATTATTAGTCAAGAAGAGACCTTGACAGATCTATTTGTGGTTTTTTGTCTGGTACCTGAAAAAGGCTGTTTGAATGAGGAATTTGTGTATTTTCACATCACTAAAAATAAAAACATGATATCCTCCAACTGTTATCTCGGAGCAAGGCATTATGGATGTATTCAAATTCAAACCAGAGCTAGTTTTTCCAGAGTCAGGAGGCATCAGGTAAAGAGAACAACAGAGGAACAAATGCAGTGGAGGTGATGAAAAGCAGTGATCCAGGGGGGCAAGGGCTGGCAGGGCCATGTGCCAGCTGTCAGTGGAGCTGTGCACTCAGAGCTGCTGGAGCATCTTCTGCTGCTGGCCTGGGGCTCAGGCTGTGCTTGGGGACCAGACCAGAGAGAGGCTCCTGAGGACAATAAATCTCAGGAACACACTGAGAGCAGGGAACAGGAGATGCTGCTGCACAGGAGCAAGAGTGCAGCCAGCCCACTCTGTGAAACCATTAACTTCAGTCTCTGGGAAGTCCCATGGCTGTTGTCTCATCCTCAAGAGAGATTTGGTGTTTGAGAAGGGAACAGAGTCAGGCAGAGAGGAGCTGACAAGTGGCTGCCTGTGTGATCCCTCACTGAGAGCACTGCAGGGCTGGCTGGCTTCAGTTCAGACTCCAGCTGGGCTGAAGGTTCAGATAACTCCTGTAGAAAGAAAGGGGCTTCAGAGATGTTTTGAATGGTCAAATATGAGTTACTCCTAGAAATAACCACTGTACAATCTTAGCCTTGGACATCACATAACTGCATAACTACAGGTGAAATAAACCATAACTGGTTTGACCCTCTGTGTTAGAGGATTGGGTTTGTCCTCCTGAATATGTGATCTTTCTCAAAATTAGGTTCTGAAAAGGACCAGTGGAGCAGAGGAGCAGCAGAGTTAGTACCTGTGTAGGGTTTTCTGTCTGGCATTGCCAGTAGGTTTGGCTTTCATGTAGGCTTCAGAGAGAGAAAAGGAAACCTTAGGGAGAGGCTGACCTTGCCAAGGTTCCACGAGCGCTGCTGTTGTGTTCTCTGCCCAACCTTGGGGATATTGTCCCAGCAAGTCTGACCCCCTCAGAAATTCACACATCTCTCACAGTCTCTGAATGTCCTGTCACCTGCAGCAGGTGCTGTCACACACCTGAGAGGGTGGGACAGACCAGTTCCTGCAGCTGCACAGCTCTGGGGGACTGCTGTGAATTCCCATGGCCCTCAGACTGCTGAGCTCTCCCCAGTGCCAGTGCTGCTGTCCTGGTATTTACTGAGATAAATGCAGTCCACCTCTGCAATCTACTTCTGTTATTGATGTTTATGGGATTTTTGTGAAATGTCACCTGTTTGGGGTTTTTCAGTGTTCATATTGATGGTATGTTTTTTTCTGGTTTGACAGTTTTTCTTGTTAATCTCTTTTTAATTAAAAAACAAAACAAAGCAAAATGTTTTTCTGCACATGCCTCCAAGCATGGAATTGAGTGTCATATGTCTCTGCACCTGTCAGGGCTATACAATAGGTGACAAAGAACCAAAATGTGACACAATCATTATTGAGCTTGGGAATGTAAAAGGAATGGGATCTGTTCCCCTGCTTAATAGCTCTTTGTGACATATAGGCATCTTAATGATGTTTTATTTTGGATTGAGAACATTTTCAGCATGAATTTTTGTTAACACTGGCATGAAGCATTGGGATTTTGAGGATAAATGATGTGTCTTGAGTTAAACCATTCATGACATATTGTTAATAGATAACCATGGGAAAAAAATACTGGAATTTACAATTCTGGGGAAAGAAAGTGGAACAACCGCTGCAAACACATTATTAAAAAACACTACCTGCTTTTTCACTGTTCAGAACTGTGAAGAGGGCTAAGCTCTGCTTTTGTATTAATTCATGGCAAATCATTTGCCCAGTTCTGACACTAACAAGAGCCTATTTCATATTTGCAGGCCCCCAAACCTCCCGTGGTAGCTGAGAGCATTTCAGCACGATGGCTGATCAGGCCTGCACTCTGACACATCCTGCACTGATCATTTATCACAGTCAGAGATGATTTATTTACTTCCGACCCTTCCTGAGTCGGCAGCCTGCCTTCAGGATAATGTGGCTACTGAGTTTAGTTGTGCTGTAAATTAATAGATTCATTTCACTTTGTGCTCGCAGATTGTGCTTGCTTGGGTTTCATTTTAATTAAAGATATAGTGGGAATTACTACTGAACCTCAGAACACTGATTTTGACCAAATTACTTTTGGGTGTAACTCAGACTCTGGAAGAATTTGGATTTCTGCACCACTGGAGAATTTGGTGCTCCCTTTCCTGTTGTTTTGCTTCTCTGTTTTATGGAACCATTGCAACTCTTTGCCTCATTATAGTACAGAAGAAGTTTTGTCCCATGTGTCCTTTTGTGCAACTCAGTCTGGTGGCATTTGGGATGAAAATGTACAGAGGAGCTGAAGGCAATTTTTTTTTTTTTGTACCCCTCTAAAGTGGAGATAGTTTTACCAACCCAGTAATGTTCCCATGATAAATTCCAGCATAATGGTGCACACTGGAAGTAGGGGGAGCAAAGCCTGTTCCACGGCACACATTGCTCCCCCTGGGCTTCTGTACTTTGAGGCTCCAAACTGCAGATGAGAATTAAAGGTCTTTTTCCCAACTACTCTATTATTCTCTATCAATGCTAGGTTGGTTTTTTTTTTTTTATTTTTCCTACCATGGAAGACTACTGACAAAGCATGGTTCAGCTGCCTAAAGGTATCTAATTTTGTTGTTAAAAATTTTAGAAATATATCAGCTAATTCTGGGGAGATATGTTTTCTATCTGCTTTTTTACCAGACAGGAATATGTTAGCATTTAAACCTGATCAGAATTTGAAGGTACCGTGAGGCTGCTTTGCTTTAGCTCACACCGTATATGTGTGCATATTCCTGTAGGCATCTGTCATAAAATCCTTATGGGGTTATAAAGATTTCCATTCTGCTGAGACTCCAGGCAAAGCATCACAGGAAGGAGCTTCACTGGAACCCATTCCTGTGAAGTAAAAACTCTGCCAGTCCGGCATTAACATAACAGTATCAAAATAGATGACAAGTCTCTGGATCTGTGGCACACAGACTATGTGTTACCTGTAATAGGGATGAGTTTAGCTCATCTTTCCTAAAACGAGTGCAGCAGTAACACAGATCAGTAAATGTTGCAGTCAGTGCTGCAAATGGGAGAATTATAGATCGTCTGCATGTATGTGCTGTAACCTTTCAGAGTGAAAAAGCAAATTTATTTATATATCTTTCATAATTCTCTCCGTTTGCCCGATCACTGCCCTTGCTGTGCCGTGTTATAGCTTCTTATTAGCCTTCCCCTTTGTAATGGAATATTTTATGTTGGATACTCAAATATCTATAAAGCCACTAGTAAAAAAGTCTGCATTTACAATGTAACACAAAGAGGGCTGCTGGGATGTCTGTAATGCCCCTGTATTGGTATTGGGCATGGATTAAGTAGCAGAAAGATGCAACCAAGATGTTCCAGCAAATAGATTTATTCCAGCTGGAGAGCAGAATGTTTGGGCCAGGCTCGAGGCAGCCTTCCCCAATAACCTCCATACTGGATTTCTTAAGGCCAGGGAGCTCTGCAAATAAATGGGGCGAAAATTTCAGATGTAGAGGGAGGTAGGCTCGTTAAATATTTATTCGGCTTTCAGCATTTTTCTTTTCCTTCTGTAGAACTGCTCTTGTCTTTCATGACAGCAGACTGAGGGTATCAGACTCTTGGACACGGCTCTTCTAACAATCCATTCATTTGCTCGTGGCAGCTCATGAGCCCTTCCATAATTTGCTGCTTTGGGGTATTTTTTTCCCCCATATCCCTGCCTGAAATATTGTGCTGAACTACAATCTCTTGTTTGATTAAGCATAGTTCAAATTTACCTGCAGGCTTGGGAGGTTTTTTGTGACTTTTTCAAGTTCAAAATATGTGATTCTGTCTCGCTGCTACATCTATGGCAGCATGGGCATGAAAATCAACACACTGTTTTTTCTAAACATTGACATAAAGTTCATGATCTACTGTCTGTATGATTATCTTCAGTAACATTAATTTGGTTAATTATGCATCCTTATGTGAACTGATATGTCTACCTTCATCAGCTGTCCCTCACCATCTTTTCCTGGAGTTTTGGTCAAGAGCATAATAACTGAAGATTGGATTAAAGAATCTCAATAAGTAGTCTGAAATTAAAAAGCTGATCACAGAGTAGCTTTTGACTATTTGCTTTTTTAGTATTAATTGTTGAAAATCCTATTTAGTAGCAAAGTTTCTAGATCATGTTCTTGAATTGTGGTATCTGTCTTTTTTTTTAAGATCAACAATTCCATTCACCCTTTTAGCTAACTATTTGCTATCCTAAAACACATCTGAGTTATTCAGAGCCCTTCTTGACCAAAAATATCATGGTGTCATAACTTTGCTTTATTAGTTCAGTGTTGAAAAAGCCAACTGAAGTTGAATGCTACAGATTCATTTCTTGAAAACTAAAATACTAAGCTTCTGGCAGTTATAAAAATGTTGAATTTGGAAAAACATGCTCTGATTTAACTCTAAGTAATTACAATAAATTATCACTTGGATAAATCCAAGTTTAAAATGCTGAAGAACTTACAAGAAAATGTGTTCCCATTAAATCATGGAGTAGAGAACAATTTCACTTATATCAGTATTTATTGTGAAATTACTTTTTTTTAGCAGGGAATAAAAAGGAGGAAGAAAAAAACAAAAACCCTACAAAATAGCTGCTAACTAACACACCTCAGAAAAGCAAATTTTAAGAGTTAGTATAGTTCCACAGAGACTGAGCTACGAGTATGTTCAGTGTTGGGCCTCTCTGTGTGTTAGTGGAGAGAGTTTGGGAACCAGAGCTATAAAGGGGGTGTGGAAACATCTGTGAAATAATTGACACCCTGAAACTTTAACATTCCAGACCTTTGCTGAAACACCCAGCTGATCCAAGTGGGTCCTTGATGGCAAAGGGCTCCCAGGGCAGTTCAGGGCCCTGGTTTGTGTCTCCACTGAGCAGAAGGGTGAGCCCTCCAGTCCCAGTGGCACTCAGGGACTTGGCTCAGGTCTCTGCCTCAGTCCTGGTCTTTTTCACTCTGCCATTACTTCTGCAGTAATCAAGATCTGTAGAATTGGTAATTATTTATAATTTGAGACTTTTTCCCCTCTAGGCTCTGTCTGTTTGATTTATGTACCTGGCACCTCCTTTAACAGCTGCCACCCTGGTATGTATTTATTTATCACTAAAGAGGGAAGAAAGTGTACTATGTTCAAAGCCTTTAAGCAATCTGAGAATTTCCTCTTAGAAGAACATTACATAGCAATTAAGTGTGGAAATGTAGCAAGGCAAGCTTGGGAAAGTGAGAAATGCAGAAGACCTTACCTTTCTGACCAGGAAAAACAATGTTCCAGTTACTAGGTCTAATTTAAAAATAGGAAGATAGTTCTTATTTAGTGAATAGGTTTTAACTAGGCTAGCTTGATGCTGAAGTTTTTAAGGGAATATTCATGTAGGTAATTTTAAATTGTGAATAATTTGAAATATGATAATGGTCATCAACAATAATCTCTCACACTTGGACAGCATATAGCAAGCTAATCCTTAATCACCTTATACCATTGTATATTCAAGAAGCAGTCAAAAATCTGTTTGTGACTGCACTTTTAAGCATACAGTAGAGATAAACTTATGTTTTAAATGTTGTGAGAAGCCTCTTGGGTTCATAGTACTAAAAAGCTTCTAAGCTGAAATACTGAGGGGTGGTCCACATCATAAATGGGATTGATTTCACTGAGAGAACAGTTGGATGCTGTCCCCTGTTCTCTGTGATGAGGAAAATAGACTCCTCTCTAGAGATGTGATGGTTGCTCCCCAATAGAGCATTTTGGACCTCATAACACCCAGACAAAATCCTTTTCCTTAGTGTTGCCCCTGGGTGCTTCATCCCCATGGTTGGGGCAGCTTGGATGGGTTTTTCTCTCAGCCCCATTCCCCCTTTGCTGTGCTGGTATTTGCTGTCTCAGCCCTTCCAGGATGCAGCATCACTTGTCAGCTGCCTTGGGGAGCAGGACTGATGGGCACAGTGGGCCCTTCATCTTCAAATCAAACTACATTTCTTGTCTACTTAAAAAAAATTGTTGAATATCATACATATTAATTCAGAGGTGTTTCTGAGGGTGGCCTATTTTTTAAAATCTTTTATTATTTTGTTTAATTTTATGTACATTATTAGGAAGGAAGACCTTGATAGACTATAATTTTGTAAGCTTACTGTAGTCTTTACTCCTTTCTTTCCTGTTTAATGGTCCCTCTTCAGCAAAATCTTTAAATACTCATTTAACCTGCATAAGTCTGTTCCTGTTGGAAATTCACTTTACAAGCACATTGGGTAAAATTTTGACCCTGCTGAAGCCTGATGGTCCTGCCTTTGGTGGCTGAACTTCCTAACTACATTTATTTTAATGGGATATGAGTTAATGTGTAGTTGAAAGAGAGAAAAATAAAAGATTTAAAAATAAATACTATATGGAGGTACCTAAAAATTGTAATACAAAGGCAGTGGTGTGGCAGCAGTGATCCTCTGTGGTTACAGTGAGGAAGGAGACATAACTGCAGTTTGGTTGAAAATTATATCTGTGATCTTTATGAAATTTAAAGAAATGTAAGAATACCTGCACAACCCAGGAAAAAAAAAAAAAAAAAGGTAGTTTGTGAAGGGTTTTTAATCATTTGAAATTTTCTTAGAAGTTAGCCTGGCATTTAATCCTTATTGCAAATCAGCTGGTAAAACAATTAAGAAGCCTATTAAATGAAAAATTTCACTAACTTTTACTTTATGACAAAGCTGTTGTCAAACTTAGGATGTGTTACTTTCCTCTCACATAGAAGCTTTTTCCTGACAATGTTTGGAGAGCTCAGCATTTATTTATATCATCAGAGACCTCAAGTCCAAATCTTGGTTTTTTTTAATCAATACAATGAAGCAAAGACAACTGGAATGTTAAAGATGGTTTTCTTTTATCCATTAAAGGAGGTTTATAAGCTTTGCTTTCTCTCTTTCTACCATGCTAGCCTTTAACATTAATGCCAGTGGCTCAATACTGTGAATTCTGTGTCCTGCAGCTCAAGCTACTTAACCAAATTAACAGAATGCACTCCCCTAATGCTGTTTGGGCCCGAGTGACTGATGAGTTTAGTGACCCTGTTTGGACATCTTTAATATTCTTCAGAGTCTAAAACTCTGCTTCACTCTCACTTCTGCCCGTGGGAACGTCTATTGTGTGCAATTCATGAATGGAGAAGTTTTTGCCATCCCATCCCTCATAAAAAGGGGGGAAATACCAGGCAGATTAAAAGAATTACAGACAGGATCAAAACATTGGTATAAAAGAGAACAATTTGTGTTGTTTGGGTTTTTTTAATGTGTTGGTGGGGAAAATTTAATTGACTTGTGGCCAGATCTCTGGAGCTTGATTTGGATGTGAAGCCCAGGCTCAACATCCTGGAGACCTGAAGGGTATCTCCCCCTGTGCCAGTAATATTCCTCTGTCACCACCCTTACTTGTGTTTTGCAGTAAGGTTTTAAGAAGCATTTCAGGGGAAATAATGTTTTCAGTTAAGATGTTACTACAGTGGCAAAAATACAAAGAGCCACTGCTGCATGGACTGTCCTTCTCCACACTGCTGAGTAGTAGGTTAGAATTTTTCTTTAAAAAATCTGCAAATCAGAATATTGTTAAAATTTAGTTTACTTTTGTTTCATCTGATACTGTTGCTAAGACTGTTAGTTCCAGTGATCAAAAAGACTGAATGTTTCAATCTCAGAATTGGTCTAGGAATACAGTTTCTTTTAATTTAAAAAAAAAAAAAACAACAACCAAACCTGGTTTTGCCTCAAGATAAAATTTCTCTATCCCAATGAGATTATATTATTAAATAGATTATATAGATTTTTTTGTTGCTGTTGTTGTGAAGCTTTTAGTCACTTACAGTGGTCAGTCTTTAATAATATGTATTCACATAAAAGTGTTGTACAAAACTTACCTGATGATGATAAGGAACCCCTGGCTACATAAGTGTTATTGTTTGTGTGAACACAGTGCTGCAAAATTGATAGACAAATATACAGATTAATCTGTGTTGAAAGTAGCTGCTATAAGTATGACTTTTATTTGCAGGAAGAAAAGAAATAGAGAAATTAACTGATCTCAGAATACACTTAGAACTTGGGCACTTTCATGTTTTCAGTCTGTGATGAATTCTCTGGATGATGCAGCAGTACTTTCTTGTAATAAATTCCTATTAAACTGTCAGAATATTCAACCATTCAGTCTTCATCTCCTGATTTTGTGAGTCACGTTGCAATAGCATATCTGAAGAAAGGCAAACATTTCTCATGTTAATTAGGAGACTGGGAATTCTTTGTTATTTACTGCTTGCCACCATCAAAGGTGGTTGCAGTTTTCAAAGAACTGGTGTGTTTGCTCATGTTGTGATTTCTGCAGAGAAACTCACCAAATGTATTCTATCAGTTCAGCTTCCTGCAGACCAGAAAGAAAAGGAACAAGCTTTTGTTCTCATTTATGGCACTAATCTGGAACAGACATCTCTGCAATCACTGTTTCCTCCTTTTGCTAAACAAAACCTGATGAAAACATGAAAACATGCACTTTACTGTACAAGGCAGGGCTCAGTGACCACTGGGGACTGAGAGAGCTCCTGATGTGCTGCAGGGAGGAGCCTGGAGAATGAATCAAGGAGCAGAGAGAGCTGTTCTCTTTCCTAAGGGAGCTGGATGTTCAGGTTGTCAGTGCTGACCCTCCTGAGACAGGGCTTGGAGATGTTTGCTCTGCTCCTTCTCCCTCTCCGATACTGCTGAGCTTCGGAAACTGAGAAGTCATGAGTTAAAGTCCACAGCATTTTAAAAAACTATATTTGTTTGTCTCTGCTTTTTAACATGCACTTTCTTGTGTCCCTTCCTTCCTTATTCGTTTTCCAAAATACCACCAGAAGCTGATAAAGATTTTCCTGCTCATAACTGATGAACATCTTGTAGATCCCTCAGTTCAGAACCCCAAAGAACCAAGGTTGGTTTCGTTAGTACCTTGTCAGTATATATGCCTAGATATTTGTTTTTTCTTTGTTACTTTTCCTTCCAGTCAGCTGAATATGTAGCAGGAATTTGGCAAGCTTGTCCTCAGAAGTTGAGGCCATGAGTTAAGGCCAAAGCTTATTGATAATGTCATCATGTAGGTTTGGAATTAAATGTGTTTCAGCTACAACTACTGCACAACTGTGTACCAAGCCAACCTTGCAAGGTAGTAAATCATTGCTTAGGAGCTTTTACAAACTCATATTTATGTTACAGCAAAGAATTTTACCTTGGGAACAGTATATTTAAACTGTTCTCTGAAAAATTGTTATAATGGATTTTCACATGGTAAAATGTATGCTCCACAGATAGCATTTTGTTTGTGTCAGATAGTGCTGTGTAAATAATTGTAGGCAACATTTTTAAGGTAAAACATAAATACCTGATAGTGAAGAAGTTAGTAACAATTTGTGTGTTTTGATCAAGAGATTTGACACAGCTGATTTGAGGCAGAAAATACTATATGGCGATTAAGACAGAAGATCTTGTTAAAGATTAAGAGTTGGGCAAGCTCTTAAAAATGTTCGGAGCTCTCAGAAAAGGTATTTTTTGATGTCTGAGCAGCAAGGACATTTGGAACCGTTTGGGAATATTTTAGAGATTTAAAATAAAGTTTGTAGAGTGGTGTTGGCAGCAGCTGTGTCAGTGCTGATGTGACAGTTCTGTAGGTACAGGCTTTACATCCTGACTGTATGGAATCACTGGGACTGCTCTTTCTCGGAGGTGTTTTACCCAAAGTAACATCAGACATGATCACCCTGGAGTCTGCTGTTAATGAAATTGCCCAGAATTAAACTGGGATATATCCTCACTAATTATGGACAACAGTGAATTTATGAGAGGCACTGAGCTGGTCCCAGTCCATAAATGTCCCCTTAATTCTTTTACCTTTTTGTGCACCAGAAGCAGCTGAAAGTGCTACAAATACACCAGAAGAACAGAAAAGATGTTTCAAACATCCAATTTTACAGAAATGGCTGGAGATTTTAGCTTTGGATGTAAAAAAACCAAACAGAGCCAATCTGTGTCAAAATCCTCCACTGAGAAAGCTTTTAGGGATGTCAGATGATTTTTATTCATTTTTTCTCTCTTGGTAAAATTTGCACCTTAATTCTTTCATTCATAGCTATTAGCTTGATTCTGAAATCAAGATCTTATTCACTTTAAGTCTCTCTATATGAAAAATCAAATGGGGAGGAGCTATTTTAAGAAACTACCATTTTGACCTTACAAGTTTGACTGTTTATAGACTTCATTAGACATAAGGAGACAAGAAATAAGGATTCAGCATTTGTATGATTTTTAATGAATTGTCTGTCTTAAAGAGCACTTACTATATCAGTTCTCTTTGTAATGGTTCCTTCCCTTTCTCACTTAATGAAACCTCCTTGTCTGCCCAATGTGTTATTTTCAGTCATGAAGGGGAAGCTTAGGTACCATGTAGAATGTTTGCATTTACAACAGGACTGACTGACCTTTACATAAGGTTCAGCAGATGCTCTGGATTGATAGTTCACATTCCTCTCTCTGAAATAAGTATAGCTGTTTCCAAAGAATGCCAATTCATACTTGCACAATGATCTAAATCCATCTGAAATTGCTGTATTTTAATACTTAGAGCATTTCTATAATGGGAGAGAGGGAGGCAGAAATCCTTGTTTAGAGTTCAAGGATAGAAAAGGTATGTCTGAAAGCTCTCTCAGTATATTACATTTATTGTGTTCTTATGCTTTGTTGCAAATGTCACAGCTCTACAGTTGCATGGAAAGTGAATCTTAGCTAATAAAAGGCTTCACCTTTCTTTTCTTTCTCTATACAGTACTTTGTAATAAATATCCAACACAACAGCATTTGTTATTTCCAATTATATCTGATACACAGAGATGGGGTTTCCTCATAGGGGAAAATCTGTGTTCTGCAGAATGCTGTTCAGCATTTGCAATGAACTTTCACAGCTATTTTTCTAATGTTAATGTGCCTTGCTTGTGGTTTTGATAATTTAAATTTTGCTGAATTTATTTTTCTTTAACTAATTCATTTGACATTTACTATAACTTAGCATTGATCAAGAGGAAGTCATGTAACCGGTTTCACAGGTACTATCTAATGATTTGGAAAGCTTAAATATAATTAATTTGGTCACTGAAATGGATTGTTGGCTGAATTCATACACAGTATGTCTGTGTATGAATTGCTGCTATAGGTTGCATCCCGTGAAATGAAATTCTTTTAAAGGAGTAAATTGTGTTTCCCATCAGCTCCCTGAAAATGGAGAATATAGTACAAAACCGAAGAGCAGAATAAAAAATGAGTACTATTCCCCTTTATCTTTTTTTTAGTGTTTTTCTTGTCTAGAAATGAGCCTGTGTATCTCTGTGAAGTCAAAACACCTAAAAATTCTGAACCCAGCAAGCTAAAGATACATAAATAAGGCATAAAATTATATGAAATTCTGTATCCTCCATGTCAGGATCATGGGACAGTGAACAAACAGTGTAGAGTCTTTGAGATGGCTTTGTACCAAGGAATTGTTTAAATGGAAAATTACAAAAAAGTGCTGACTTCCCTGATGAGCTGTCAATAGGAGATTTAGGGCTCCCCATGTGCCATCAGCATGCTGTAATTGATTAGAGTGTTACTATCCTGGAGTGTGCTAAAATAAAGGTTAGAGAAATCCTGAGGATATCAATTACCTTTATCAAACTGCACAATTAAGGGTACAGTACATAATCTGGGAACAGAAACCATCATTCAGGAATAAGTGATCTGCTTCACTTGGAATGAAGAAGTTTATTTCTAAAAGTCATGAAATAGTCTGAAAATGGCTGCTCAGAGGAGGGGACTTAAACTGGATCATGATCTATTTCAAAAGAGTAAGACTGTGAATTATACCCTGTATTGAGCACAGGACTCTGAGAAAGGGGCTTGATTTGGAATCCACACAGTTTGGGGTGTAAAGTGGCTCTGTTAAAGCTGTTCCCTATTTCTGTGAGCAGTTTTAAAGTCAATCTACTTTCAACATCTCCCCGGGGTTCAGAGAGGCACCTTCTGTCACCCAGTGGTGAGGCTGGTTAGGGTTGTTTCTATGCTTTAGAGTCCAAATGGTTTGGTAGTTGATTCTGGCAGCCCTGAACTTCTCCCTGCAGGGCACAGTCAGGAGCTTGGAAACAGAGGAGGGAGATGGTTGAATTATTTCTGTGGTTGTGCCTCAGGTGTGCAGGAGCAACAGCAGACAGAACTCAGTGAGGTTTAGGGACAGGGAGGCAGGAGATGGACAGCACAGGGAGAGCCCTTGGTCAGCTCTTGGTCACTGTGAGACATCTTTACCCCACACCGTTGCCTGTTGGTCAGTTTTCAATTATTTAATTAAGTCATAGAATCATTTAAGTGGAAAAAGCCCTCTAAGACCATGGAGTCTAACCATGAACCCAGCACTAAACCATGTTCCCAAATGCCCCTTCTACACTTTTACATCTCTCTGGGAATGGGGACTCCACCACAACCTGGGCAGCTGTGCCACTGCTGGACAGCCCTTTTGGTAAAGAATTTTTTCTGAATATCCAATCTACACCTTCCCTGATGCAACTGAGATTGTTTTCTCCTGTCTTCTCATCCTATCAATTACTTACTGAATTTCTTCAAAGAAGACCTCAGAATATTGGGCAAGATACTATTTTCTGCAGATGAGAAATTACCCTAATATTCCTTAGTGGGCAAAGATTACATTTAAAATCTCACTGCTATTTTAAACTTTGGGGTTTGTTCAGCTACATTAGCCCAATAAAGATATTAAAAGAAAAAAAAGTCTAACAATTTGCTCAAGGAAAACAGCATGATATTGTAACACCTCCACAGATCAATTTATTTATTTATTTAGATAAATATCTGCTTCATACAGTATTGAAGTACTTAACATTTTCAGAATGGATTATGTTCTTTAAAAATGTTACCATATAGTCAAATGCAACACTCCAAATAAGTAAAAATTTATTAAAACTATTTTTCTAGGAATTTAAAAAATACTGGCTTTCATCTCTGAACAAATGAAACCAAAATTTTGAAATGTTCTGGTAAACAAAAGTCCATTTTTCTTTATCAGCTCTAAATGCTGCTTGTTGAAAAATGTTTCAAGATATTGAGAACGACAGTAGAATATTGTGGCTTTCATGAACAGCTGCAAGCAGAATGGTGGTGTAATGCATTTATAGCTATAGTAAACTTAAATTGTTGCAGACTCAATGTTCTTTTCCAGCCAATAATTAACATTTTTTTAATGCTTAAGCATTGCACTTTATTATTATCTTATATTTGTATAGATTTATTAAAAGAAAAATGAAAGGAGCTAAGAAGACTTGATGTATAAAAGAGCATTTCAGGGTTTTGAATATGGAAAATCAAATTATGACTGTCTTTGTAGCTTTTTCAAAAAGTATAAAAAGACAGAATCCCATGTCGTAGATGACTAAAAGCACTTTTGATCCAAACATAGGGTAGCAATCATTAAATATATCATGTGCAGTGACACTGGGGAAGGCACTGCTCTCCATTCTGCTCAATGGACCATGCTGCAACACTTGTTTCATATCTCGAAACCGTTTATGATTGCTGTTAAAGAAGTCAGTGCTTTACAGTGCCAATGAATCAAGTAAAGTCATCCCATTCATCTGTCTGTTAAAAACCAAAATGTTGGAGAGAACAGACAAACACAAAATCTAACCATGCAAAGAGTTTCATCAAAATCGTTCCTTTATCTGTGTGTCAGTGGAATGTTCCGGATCAGAAAGGAAGCTGCATTTCGTTCGGGATTTAGGATTGCCTCCACCTCAATCCATACTGTTAAAGTAATTTTAATGAAACTAAAAGTTTCTAAAGGATAAACTGCTTGTCTTTTCAGCAAGTGTCCACCTGAAAATTTGGATTTTTGCAAATCTAATTTGGGAAGGATTTTTGTGTGTTTTTTCACTTGTTTATTCTTTAATGTGACTTTGTCTTCCTCCTTTGTAACAAGGACATTGAAAGGAAAAAAAATCTGTAATCTGAATTCCTGTGGACAGTGCTACCTCAAGGTGAAGCCCTTTGAGTGAACAGACTTGAGCAAACTTGTCTGAGCCTTTTTTCCATGTAGGCAGGTCATTGTGCATTCAGCCCTCACAGACAGAAAATAACACACTCCAGCCAAGAAGGACAGGGTATTTTTACTTTCTTTGTGAGGAGAAGAGGTTTGCCTGGAGGATTCTCTCATTAATTCCAGGAACAGAAGACCACCAGGCAACCTAAACCTATCCACAGTTCCAACCTCTAACAAGTGCATCACTTCTTACTGCTAAGCAGAACCACATTTCCAAATGGGTCTTAAGCACAAAGCTGCTTTTTTCCCCAGAGTTCATAGAGGGACTCTTGAAGTGTTGGAAATACTGGGAAAATGAATAGCAGGGAATAACACGACTGATCTGAAGTCATCAGGATTGAAGCTGGACTCAGAAAACTTTTGAAGTGGTGGGAGTGATGGGTGTTACTGAGGTTGAGTGGGGAGCAGGAATTTTGTGTCTCTCAGATACAGTGCTAACTGATGGGACTTTCCATTTAGGAAGGAAGGATGCCTCAGAAGTCAGGGCAAATCTGATTTTTTAAATTCCAGATTTACAGACAAATGCAAGGAGTTGTAAGTTTAGCCATGTCTTTTCAGCTGTGCCTCTTATGCTAATGTTTGGTGGAGATGTAAATTTTCTTGAGGTACTTACCATGTGTTTATTATTATCTATTCCCACTGAAGCTACAATTCAGAGCTGCTTCTGATCAAGACTTGGTTATTTATGCTTCATTACAGTCTCATGTTTGGACTGTGAGGTTTTAGGGAGTAAGGACTATGTGAGGGCTTTTTTTACGTGTTTGCATGGTAGTACTGTAATTAGATTTTTATTACAGGCTAGAGTTAAAAAAAAATGATGATAGCTCTGAGCAGTGATATTGATGTTCACATTGAATGCAAACAGAAGAATAACAACAAGGGCTTTTTTACTTCTTGCTAATGAATAACACATAGTGCTAAGGCAGACTGGAGGTGTGCTCCTCAGAAAGTCACTAAGAAAAGTCAGTAAGAAAAGGAGATGCACAAAAATGTTGTGTGCATGTATTGATTGTTTCTTATTGTATAAAGAGATGTTGGACTAGGGAGAGAAGGCAGATCCCAGAATGGAATTACAGGGTTTTTTTCAGAATCACAACCTGGGACAGGACCTGCTAATTGGAAAGGGCAAAAGGAGTGGAGGGAGCACTTATCACAATAACCCAGTACCTAAACAAATATTCTTCTCCATAGTCCTTGATTTTTATATCTGTGATTCCATTTCACTCTCAATGCTTGCCAGTGGCTGCTATAAGCAGAGATTTTTTACTCTGTCTACTCCCTGAGACAACATTAAAATTACCATTTTACCAATTTGTCAAATATTGCATCTCCTGTAGGTACTGTCACATTGTTTGTTAGAAATCCCAGACCATGGGATAAGGTGCTTGTGTAAAGCAGATAATAAATGACCACTGTGGGAGCTCCCCAAAGCTCTCTCTTGATTTCAGCTGGCATTATAAAGATACTTGTTATTCAGATGGTAGATAAAATTGAAACTTTCCAAGTGTGCCAAAAATGTGTATTGCAAAACTGAATGTTGTGTCTATATTTCCCTAGAATTACATGATTAGGATCTGAAATGGCTGAAATCAAGACATATACATTAAGATTGGTTCAGAATTTGCCTACTGCTCTCAGATTTTTAAAATACTGTATTTTTAGACCTTAATTCCTTGTTGGTTCCCATTTCTTGGGAAGCAAGGAGCTCTTCTGCAGTGACTGTATTTGCTAAGAATTTATCTGTGCACACACATATGTATGCACACAAATTTATTACTGAATGCTATATGTCATATGTGTTCTAGAACACATACATGCTTGTAAAAAATTTGAATATAAAATTCATTCCTGTTTTGGATACAACTGTCCTATTATTCATGATTATGGTGTCACTGGAAGCTTAAGAGAAACTATTTTCAAAGCAGGTGTCAAAAAAGTAAAATGGCATGTGTTTTATATGAGCAATACCTATATCTGCTCATATCAATTGGATGCCTCCAATTACTTTCATAGACCTTGGATCAGGACCTGGGCAGCAGGCAAAGTCTTAGAAACCCCAAAAAATGACTGCAGCAGGAATAAATACAGCTAATGGGAACCAATTCATCTCTACAGCCAAATCTCTTAATTTATGTCTGAATTTAGGGATCTGTTCAACTTTCATTGATTTACAAGCCTCCAAAATGTAGGTTTTTATCTGACCACAGAGCAAGTATAACACCAGAAAAAAACAAATTCCCTCATGGCTGCCTGTTGTAAGCAAACCTCGAGGCTCACCAGGTGGTGTCAAAGATCTTTATGGCACAATTGACCCAAATCCACTGGGAACAGACTGAAACCATCAATTGCTGCTTAGAATAGGACAGTGCCACCTTCTATAATCAATTTTCAATATGTCAGTAAATCACTGGGTTTTATAGTGGATCTTTGGATGTAATTAAATTATTCATACCAACCACTGCATATGAAAAATTAAAAGGACTACCTTAAAAATGATGCAAATATTACCTATAAAGGATTCCAGGTTTTAACTTAGACCTGTATATGAAATATTAACCCAATTCCATTATGGACCTTAGTACCAGCTGGAAGAGGGCGCAAATATCTGAAATTTCTGGGTTTCCTCCACCTGTTTACTGAGTATCTGCAGCAGTAGGACTGCTAACTCACTGATTGCAGGCTCATCTGGTATTTTTCAGCTTCCAAGGAAAATGTCTGAGTTTTCAGACAAAAGGATGTGGATGCAGACTGACTGCAGGACTGCATCTCACCAGGTAAAACTTTCTTTACCAGGGGGCCTTGGATTATTGCTCTGCTTGAAGGCTGATTTTGTGTCAGAATTCAGTCCTTGGTCTTTGCTTTGCTCAAAGGTGGGTTTCTGCAGGTTGTGGCTCACCAGAAGCTCTGGCCAGGCAGCAGGACCTGGGGCAGGTGTGAGGTGCTGGTGCAAGGGACTGACTCACAAACACCAGTGTGACAATAGCTTTTGTCCAGTGACAGTGAGTGTGCTCACCTGTGTTAATGATGTTATTGCCCAGCACAACAGAATTTCTCCAATGAGCTTTTACATTTATTGGTTTACCTGTGAAATACAAGGTGGGGGTGTTCATCATCAACTGGAGAAAGGACAGAAAGGAAAGGAAGGGCAAAGGGTGCTGCACTTGGCTGCTGCATGAGCTCCTGTTGTGTGCCCCAAGCTCTGCTGCCACCTCTGTGGGTGACACGAGTTTCTGGGGCCATGCTGGCCCTTCCTGCTTCCTTTCTCCCACAAAGGTTTCATAGATACATCCTATTTATGCAGTTCAGGATAAATGCCCCAATTCCCCCTTCAACATTTTTTGCCAGCTACTGAAAAAGTTTTGAATTAATTCAACAACCTCCCCCGCAGACAGACAAATATTTCTCCGAAACCAATGTGCCTTTTGTTTCTGTTAGGGATAAAAGATTTAGCCAGAGATGGTTGGCTACTTATGTAAAATATTAAAACTTTCTCAGCTATCATATTGTACTAGGCTGAAGTCTGCTTGTTTTATGCCATTTAACAACCCATCTTTTGTCGTACTGGGGAATGATACCTGATTTAAGATAATATATTTTCTTTGCTGGGTCTGTTTATGCTTGGAAATGATCTTGCTATATCCCTGTATTGAAAATTTATGAAAGGTACTAACATATTTCTTGCTATATATTTCTTGTGAGCACACTTTTGCAACTTTAGCATGGTTTGAAAACTACTTCTTGCCCACAGCTAGCAAGAAACAATGATTTCATATTTCCCAAAATGGAAGCCAGTCAACAGCATTCCTCTTTATTGCAAAGAGGGGATGCAATAATAAAAAGGCATTTGCTGGCAGAATATTACCAATAAAGTACAATAATACATTAAAACAGATTCTTAAAGTTGAAATTTATGAGTTTGTTTTTCTGTGCCAGTCATCGTATTTTCATATGTTAACATCAAAATGTAGACTCCCAACAAAACCTTTAATAATAAAAACAGCAGCCATCAAAAGCAAGAATAGAACTTTAGCCTGTGATATGAAGAGTTTATTCTGTGATTTTGGGGATGGACTTTTTTTTCTGATTTAATTTTATTTTCTTTTTCCTTTTTTTCCTAATAAAATATTTATCAGTTTGTTCCTTCACATATCCTTCAGTGGAGCTCTCAGACCAATAATGCTTCCGTTCTGCCCCTTGTCTTTGCAGAAAACTAATTTGGAAAATGAATGTTTCATTCAGAGAATAACAAAACTAATCAAAGCTGGGGATAGGATTCTTGCTAACGAAGGTAAACACTTCTGTGTGCCATGTGTACACAATGCTAAGACCATAGCTAGCTCTGCACATCTTCTAAGTCATCTCATATAATCTTTCCTTTTTTGTGGGATCTTTTGGTATTTAATAAACCATTTTTGAACTGAATTATTCTAGAGTTACCTAGAATAATCCCAAACAGGCAGTGCAATAATTCCATGGAGTTCCTGCTTCATTTACCCTGGTGTTACTGAAATCTGGATCTGACCCCTGGAGTTTCCAGACTCCCTGGGCATGTGTGTGTGCACATAGGCAGCAGAATATTTGGAAATGAAATATGGCTGTTGCTTTGGGATCGGAAAAGTCAGGTAGGTTCAGGTTGTTAAAGTACTAAAATAAGTGCCAAACAACACTGTGTACAGCCAAAGACCCTGTATTGTCTCTAGCATCCTTAGTAGAAGGTAAGTTTATTTTCATCAGTGCATAATGTCATCTGGAGCCCTGGCAAAGGTATGATAAGGTCCCAGAAAAATTAATTTCAGATATCAAACTGGCAGAGCATCATGAGCAAAAGGTCATGAGTGTTTTTCAACCCTGAGACCTCTGATTATTCATGTTCACATATCTAAACCAGATCTCCTGTTGACTTTTCTCTGAGCAAGGTCTGGAGACAGCAGCAGCCTTAGGTTCATCAAGGAGAGACCAGGCAACCACAACATGTTCATAATGCACCTCCAGTGGGCACTGCCTGGAGAGATCATGAGGGCAAAAAAACAGGAAAATTAGGGTACAGTTTTCTGGTTTTAAGAATTTCATTTGATTTGAATGAGAGAATTGAATGAAGGCAAGAGAATGCCTTCTACTGAAAAATTAGTGACTTATGCTATTTTTTTTTTAAGTGAATATTGGTCAAAGGCTTGCATTCAGTCATCACCTAGGAGTGAGGGAGAGCATCAGGGCAATGTTTCAGTTCTTTCTTCACCTCAGGACATAAAGAACCTCTTGCAGCTTGGTGGGGGTGTCTTAGCAGGACCCAAGCCTTGGGTATTTGGTGTGACTGTTAAGGTGTTAGAATTACTGAAGAGGTAAAGGAGTTCACAAGCTGCAGGTCCACAGGAGTGGTTTTGAGGGACTCTGGGAGCACTGAAGAGTTGTCAGAAGTATTGGAGAGCCAGAGGAAACAGAGGCAAAACATCTGGCGGGCTTTTGGATCATGTAAGAGCAAGCAGGAGAAGACAGTGTTGCTTTTTGAAACAACAACACTTCTGTTAATACATAACTGGAGGGGTAAATAAACATGGATTCAAGTTGTTACCTGGCTAGATATCCTGTGGTGCAAAATGCAGTGTTTTTAGCTTTGCTCATAGCAGCCCTTGAACTGACTCAGGACTAGGTGGGCTGAAAAAATGGTGTGTCACTGTAGCTGCTGTTACAGAGGTTCTGTTATTTTCCCTGGCATAGTTAGGTGTGATAGTAGGGACAGATTCACACCTGTTTATGAGCAACAGTAAGGCTGCACTTATGTGCAGTAAAAAAGTGAGGCAAAAATATAGTGAGTCATAACTTCAGGCAACTTAAGGTTATACTTCTGGGTTTTTTTCCCACTTCTGAAACTGTCCAGATATACATCACAGCAAATAAAATAGTAAGAACCAAAATAATTAAATAAATTAACTTTAAAATAGCAATTAATGCAAAATAGGTGTTTTATTAAATGTCTCCATAGCAGTGACTGTCTGAATCTAGCTGTGGTTTTCAGCCAACAAGCAGTTTCATCTTAAGGACTTTTTCCCCCCTTATATCCCTTGTCCTTGATAAATGGGATCAGAGGAAACATTACTGTTCTGCAGAAGATTGGCTATTACTTTCCCCTTGACTGGTAAGCAGATATTGTGTGGGGTTTTGGTGTCCATCATCCCCCTGTCATTTCCCCCACCCACTTTTTCACGTAGCTATCCTTTTCACAAAAATTGTTTGAGATTTCCTGCTGTCCAGTTGTGTGTGATGCAGTCAAAGTTTTCTGTCTCACTTTTGGATATTTAATGAACAAAAGAATGGCTCTTGTCTGGCACAATCACCACGTAGAAGAGACTCCCAGTCCTGAGTAGGAACTTCCCTTTAAAAGGAATTTCAGCAAGAAAGCAGAACCGCCCTGTGCCCTCAGTCTCCTGGTTCTTTCTCTGTGCAAGGTTATGTGTTGCAGATATTTCTGACCCTCAGACTCTCTAAATTAAAAATGTCTTTAACCCTGTATATTAATCATGTTTTTCAATGACCAGGAATTATTGTATAAAGCAAAGCTGGACCTTTACTAATATTTTACATTTAGCATTATCTGTTTTATGTCATTCTCAATTTTCCCTCCTCTACCCTGCTCCAGCTGGGTTCCACATAGGACATCTTCAAAAAATTATTACATTACTTGCACATTTCTGGGTTTATTTTTGTTTTGCACTTTGAAGCTTTGAATGAACCCAGGCAAGAAACCAAAATTGTTAAATACCGGGGGGTGAAGGAACAGTAAGAAAACATAATAATTTGCCTGGGGAATGGTGAGAAGTCAAGATCAAGGTTATTTCTCAGTAAATGCTTCCAAGTAAGAGGCAAATGAATTGCAGAAGCCAGAGGTAGTATCAGAATGTCATAAGGGGTAGAAGGGAATTTACCTGGGTCACTGTCAAGCTTGCCAGCTCTTTGAACCAAATTGATGCTGGTTTATTTTCAAGCTGCTTTTTTGGTGCTCTTAGTGCTGAGTTAGATGGAACTTGCAAAGAGATGAGGTGCACTGACAGAGACTGCACATCATGGGGGAAAAACATGAGCAGTATTAAATAGATAATGTACCCATGTAAACCTGTAAGGTCTGACATTGCCAGCTGGAGAGTCATATTTGGCTTCCAGCCACGTACTTGACACAGCTGGAGTGTGGCAAACAGGTTCAGGAAAGTTGTCCCAACCTTCTCGGTGGTGCTGGTCTCCCTACCCAGGGCATGATTTGATTCTCACTGGTCTAGGGGATGCTGAGAGACTGGACAGGGTCCTGAGGAGGGTCATCCAGGTGACTGGGGGCCTGGTGCATGAGTTGTGTATGCAGGATGAGGGACATGAGTGATTTTAAATTGGGATAAGTCTGATAACCTTTAACTAGAGGCAAACAAACACAGCAGAGCCAAACTCAGCATCACCAGTGGCCACAGCCAGGGGCAATGTCATGTGTTAGGGCATGGTGTGGTTATTTTATTACTTGGTTATTTTGCAGGGATTATTCCATTCCTTTTGTGCTTGAAGGGCCTTTTTTGTGCATAGTTGTCTGTGTCATCTTCCCAAGTGTTAGAGGATGGCAAAGACTATAGATCAAAGTTTCTAAATTTACAGGAACTGCCTTGAAAACTTAGAGCCCCTGCAGCAGGACCTGTGGAACGTCACCATCTGCTCTGCTACAGATGTCACCAGCCTCTTGATTAGCAGTCATATCCCAGGATTGCTGTCTGGTGACTTTCTGGAATGCAAAGCTGGTGTTAGAGTTTTGTCATAGTCAGCCTAATCACAGACACTGCACTGAGAGAGCTGCAGTGGAGGCAAAGAAATGCCATGTTTGGTACCATGTGTTCAAATCTTATGTAGAAGTATATTTAAGGTGCCCAAACAAATCTGCCAAAATTTGGGAAACAGGTTTTGGACTAAGAGTCTCTTCTGGAGATTTTCGTTCAGTGATTATAGGATCATCAGCCCAAGATTAGGAAACAGCTTTGGTGGTTCCTATTCTCAGCTTACAGCAGAGTAAACCAAGATTTTAAGCATCAATACCAGTTCTCCGTGCTGGTCATCAAACAGCCTCAGTTTCCTCATGTCATTCCACAGAGCCCCATTGGCCAGCCCTGCTAATTCAGTTTTTATATTGAAAAGGAAAACCATGTTCAGCCAGGTTGAGTACATCCCAGAACACCTCCTAAATTTTAATGTGGTCTGCATAAGCAAATGGCAGCCTTAAGGAACCACAGATTTCTGGGATACTGGGATGAAAATTAATGCTGGGAAGCAGTAGTGGGAAAGAAAAATATCTTTACCAAGTAAACAGGCTCCAAGGGCTGGATTGTTTTTGTTTGATGGGGGTTCTTTGTTTTTTTTTTTCTGTATCTGAGTAAATATCTGAATTCTTCATTTATACCAAGCATAAATCAACCAATTAAAATGAGCAATAGGTATTAAAGAACAGATTTACTCCCACACAGAAATCACCACCATGTGATATTGTGCTGAGTAGGCTCATCTTGACCAATATGAGATTTGGACCACTGAGAACTGGAGACCTGAGTCCCATTTGGAGCTCATCCCATCTTGTTTCCTTTTTGAAGCAGGGTTCCTTTTTAAAATCCTTTTCACGGGAGGCTTGTCGTGAATCACAAAATCATGCCAGAGTAAATACAGATGGAATATCGAGCTGCTTCATTAAAATCCCTGTGATTTGTGTAAGGAGCTCCAATCTATTGGAACCTGACTTGTTAGTTTAAATTCCCTTACTGAGATATAGGTCAGGTTTCAATTAATAAGTGGTGACTGCAAAATCTTAATTAAAATGATACAGTTTTGTGAGTAGACAAGCACTCCTTAATTCATGTTGGGCTGGGAATATCTTTTTTCTATTGGTAAAAACCTGCTTGCAAAGGTGTCAGACCAAATTAATTCCGGTGGTTAATATAAGTGACTTAAATTACCAAAAATTATAAATCTAACCCTTCAGTCTCAACTACCTTCAATTATTTAGTAAAAATTACTGGGGTTTTTGGGGGGGTGGTGGGGGAGGAATGGGGGTGTGCTTAATATCGATTTTTTCCCTTGAATAGCGAAAAGATTAATCATAATTTGAAAGGATCCCTGATGTTGTTCAATTATTTCCTTCATGTGGGGCTTGGTTCTACATTGCCCTGCAGTTTCTGTGGCACAATAGCAGGATGAATATCAAATGGCTCTGAATTCCATTTTTCAAGTGTGCTGTGCCTTTTCCTCCCCATTTGCCGTTCACACAGCACCGGCATAAAGTCTGAAATAGTGTGATGGCAGTGTGGGATGAGATCCTCAGGCAGTGATCCCCCCACACCAGACACCTGAGAAATCGTGCTGCAGATGTTAATGCAGAAATCCAGGGGTGCACCTGGACTGCCTTGCAGAGCTGGAATGGTCTGGCCAAACAACAGGCTGAGGGCAGGAGAGAAACAGCAGCACTGGTTGGGGGGTTTGCTTATGCTCTACTAGAATTCTAGTTCACACAAGTTCTTGAGTCACCTTCAGAGGTACTGTGCTGAATATAAAAATTATTGCTAATCTCCCTACAGTTCTCCAGCAGGCAGAGGCAATAAAACTCAGGTTGATATTCCTCCCTGCCACCACCTTTTTTCCCCTCCTTTTTCTCCTTTGTCCTCTGCAGAGCTGCTTACAAGTGCAGCTGGGAAATAATATAATGTCTGGTCTAAGGATATATTGTGGAATCTGCTTTTTACCCCAAGAAGACTTCTATATTTCTCTGCAATAGCTTCCATGGTAGGCACAGCCTGGATTCATTATGGCTACGTGGAGGAAGGGGATTGTATGAGCCTCTAGCATGGCTCTTACTGTTCTTTTGTCTCTTCCTCTAGCCCTAAATAAGTATAAACAACATGTAGACAAGACAAAACCTCAGCAGTGAACAAAAGCTGCCTGCATGTTATCCATCAGTATTATTTAAGTAGGACATGCTGGGCTGTTCATGATACACTCATACTGTAAGTGATAAGCTATAACGTATGGTATTCATTTACTTCTCCATTCCAACAGTAATATAGCAAAGACAATAAATTTTCCTGTTTGTTCTCTGACCCACTGTTCTTGGGTTAAGCAGCATGTTTGTCTACATTTGTCAGTTGTTACAAGCTTCTAGCTGCTGCAGACTAGGGTATTGATGAACCCTGGAAAATGGAGCCTTGAATAATGTATAAAGCATTAAACATGCAACCATTTCACTGGGAAAAAGGGGGGAAAAGTGTATTATATGTTTTCTCTGTTGTAGTTCCTTCATTTACAAAACATATTTGTCAAGTCTTTTGCTAAGAATAATGCCAGGATGCAGTTTCCCATCATTCTTGTTAATGGGACTGTCTTAGTGTTACAGTAAACAACCATAAGTCTTGTGTCTCAGCCATTGTGCAGCGCGCTTAGTTTTTTCAGCTTCCAATTAAGGGTATTTTAAATTTGTTGTCTACAGTCATAGGGGTGGTGGTGCAATTTCTGGGCTTGCATCAAGAGAGGGGCACTAAGGAAAAAGGTGTTTTACAAAGCAAGAGCGTTCTTGCAGAATTACTGCGTGACTGAAGTACATATATCGGGTTCTTTAAAAGCTCAAAACTTATTCCTACCTGTTATAGCGATTTATTGCTAAAAAAGCAGCACTGATTCATGCATTTTCCTGAACAAATTTATGTGATAAACCATCAATATACATTTACATTAGCAAATGGAACTCTCTATCATATTTCTGAGACCAGAGTCCAAGACTTCAGTGGCTGTGAATCAATGCAGCTGCATTAGCTTCAGCAAATGGTGCTGATTTATATCAACTGAAGCTCTGGTTTGTTAAATTCTTCCTCTTTTGGAAGCATGTATCAGAGCAGTGGAAAATTGCTGGATTTGATTTAGCCCCTATTTGATATGCCCCAGAATTCACCATTGCACCTGGAAACTTCAGTGAGCCTGCGATGATTTTATTGACACAAAGTTTGAATTAGCCTCTTATCCTGGCCAAGGTTGAGAGGTTTTGGTGAACTCTGTGGAGGACAGTCACAGTGCTTCCATTTGTCCTGTGTCACTTCTGTAGGTAAACAAAAAAAGGATGTTTAGAGCTGTTTCCACAAGGACTAAATTCATGTAAAAATACATACAAGTAATTTTTAAAAAAGGAAAATTGCTGCATGTAGATGTGAGCTTTCTAATGCTCAGCATTTCATGAGCTAACATGGTTACCTCTATAAACTAAGGATAGTGTCTTATCCTGCCACATGTTGGTTTCAGTACATCAATCCCTTAGAGAAGAATGTGGATGCACTGACATGGGAATACAGCACATCAATTTCCTGAGCCTGACACTTCTGAAAGCCTAAAGCCCTGCAGAGAGGTGAAGAGTCTGTGCATGCACAGACACAGAGCTGCAAGGCTCCCATTAACATTAACAGCCAAATCCCTGATTATTGAAACAAGTATTTACCCCATGTGTAGTTCTCCTCAGCAAATTGTTTATGAACAGAGAAGTAGAACAGTTTATGACACAATAAAGTGAGTGGGTATGTCATTGATGTCAGAAATATAAAATGTATGGGATGTGAATCCTCTTTTCTACCTTTCTTGGAGGTCTTTACTATCCTACAAATATGATAAGGAAAAAAGCACTGGAGCAGAATATCTGCTTCACATCCATGTTGGAGGGATTGGTATGAAATGTATTTTGGCAGGGTTATTCACCAGCAAAACAGAAGGGGTTAGGAACAGGTTTATCCAATACAGGTGCCAAGTATCACTAATGAATTCAGTTAAACTTCAATTAAATTTTCAGGACCAATACAGTGACTCTTAAAGGTGAATATGATGGCTTTGGAGTGACAGTTTTTAGGGGTATTTAAAAAAATAAAAATTAAAAAAATAAAGAGGTTTTTTTTCCATTTGTTGAACATGTAGCTTTGTGATGCTGGAGAATACCCCCAGTGGTAACTTCCTAAAGCTCTTTGTGGCTATTGGCATTGTTTATTGGCATTTGGAGGGAGCAGCTCTATGGCTTTTGCTGTATACAGGCTGTTCCTTTTAGGATTAGTTGACTGAGGCATCCTTCTCCTCCATATAAGCAGCAAGGGTGATTTTCCAGTTCCTAGGAGGGGAGAGCAGGTTTCTGGTACTTGAACAGGTGGATATCTATGAAAGGTTGTTATTTAACCTCATGACTTCATTACCAGATTCCATCATAAGCAGCATCTCAGGATATTGTCAGTCTACAATTTTGAATCTCTGACATTACTTTCAGTTTTTGATTTACTGACTATGTTCTTAACATGAACCTTGCTAGTTTAATTCTCATCAGTGCTGCTATCTGCAATCCATCTTCTGAAGAAAATTATGGATCTACTGAAAAGCAGGAGGAGATATATAATTCAAGAAGTTTTCAAGATTCATTTTCAGGAAGATGAAGTGCCGACCACATTATGTGCTGAGTAGGGTTCTTTGAACAGTAACAATGCCACCTGCAGCACTAAACATGTATTATGAATAAATGTTTTATTGCAAGCAAGCCAGGAAAAAGAATGGTCAATCACTACTGCTATGTCTTTCCCAGCAGAAGAAGGATTCCTCTTCTGCAGCTCTAATGACTCTTGTAAAAAAGCACACATCAGTAGGGAACTGGATTCCACTTCTGTGTGGTCCACGTTTACAACGAGGAGAGCAATCCCTGCATTTCTGGAAGAGATGGAGAGAACACACCTAAACATGGTGCTCTAAAAAGAGCAGGAAGCACATTTGAGGGCTGCAGTGAGCATGATTAAAGTGGTACATTCTCCAAAGGGAATGGGTGAGGGACCAGTAGGTGCTGCTGCTGGCTCTCAGTAACGCTGGAGTAACGTGTTCCCTTCTCCATTCTCCACGTACTAAAATGAACAGTGGCCCAGCCCTACCTCACTGATGCTGTGCACTAGAACAGAATATGAAGGAAGGAATGCTGAGAGTTTAATTTCAGGTGAGAAGCTATGGCTGGGTGGCAGTGCTGGATGGGGAAGCATGAGCAGGCTGAACTCTGGGCTGGTTTCATACACTGGGTTATTGAAACTCTTACCAGTGGAACCTGAAGAAGAATTTGGCATAGGGTACAACACTTTGAAAACCTAATATTTATACTTCTTTCCTGTACTTTATGTCTAAGTTACTGCAGTTTTGAGATACCTTATTGACATAAAATGGGAAAAAATAAGGAGTTCCTGAAAAATAGGGGTCCTGATCCAGCTTGTTCAATGTTCTCAGGAACATTGCCAGTTTAATCCTGGTAGGATCAAGCAGAATAAAAGCTGAAACTAGTATAGAGTGGGGCTTGTGTAAAAAGTTACCTGAAAACATTTTTTTTTGATCCTGTGATAAAATAAAAATTTAATAATTTCACAATAAATAATCAAAAATTCTGTTGTTTCAACAACTGTCTTCTAAAAATAAGTGATTTTCTGAGCTGCTGAATAATTTGTAACAGGTAGGATACCTCATAATCTTTTTCTCTCCCTTCACAAATTGTCTGGGAACACTTTAAGAGGCTTTCAAATGATCTTCTAGATAAGAATTATTTTGCTGCTCTGCTTTTCCTGACCTGTGGCTTGTCTGTAGATTGTGTGAGAATAGTCAGTGGAATACTGAGTGGAGCTCAGAAGGGCTCTGGGAACAGGAACAAAAATCTCTGCTTTAGAGGCAAAAGAGCCACTCTCCTGAAATTCAAAAGTTTAGGCTAGGCATTGCTAATCATTCCATTGATTATTAAATTATTAAAAACTGTAGTGTTGGGGCTTTGGTTGGGTTTTTTTGGGAATTTTTTTTTTTTGGTGGACAGTTACCTCCAGGTTTCAGGATTTTTGGACATCTTAACTGAAACACAGAATCTGAGTCAGTCCAGCAAATTTGTTGCTCATTCCTCCATTTCCATTTTCATAATTTTTACCTTTCCACATATTTTCTTTCTCCCTTTGAATGTATCTTTGAAGTTAATGTAACTGTATGTCCTCCACAGAAAATTGCAGCTTCTTTGTTAACTTCCCTTAGGGACTGGTATTTCTTTCACTTTTTGATTTTGCTTCAAATAGAAATTTTGTGGTTTTGTTTTTTTTTTTTTTTATTGAGCATTAACAACACTATTCCTTTAGATTTATGTTGATGAAGTGGCCAACTGGATTGAGAGAAACGTTTTATGGTTGGGAGATACATTCCCTTTGGTATGCCTGTGAATACTGTACTTACATGTAGGTTTCTCATTTTGCCAAGGAAGTTGTGCAATATTTTTCAGAAAATTTGCTAAATGTTTTCAAAATCGGATGGAATTATCATCTATCTGTAGAAATAGTTGGAAAGATAAATGAAAAGTGACTGAACAAAACAATAACTATAATACACAAATGTTTGTGTTTTAATGTAGATGAAAATATTTCGTTTCATCAAGCTTCTGAAATTTCTCTAGAGTGCTTTTCCTTTCCTCTCATATTTGTAAAATTAATCAACCCAGAACAAAAAAGCTGACTTTTGAAAAAACTAACACTTGGTATATATCTAAAAATGAGAAAAACATGGTCTCCCCACATCTTTTAAGGAAGCTGATTTTTAATACAGTCATGATTGGTTACATCATTCCCTTGAGATCAAATAAAAATATATTCATCCTTTGAATAACTTCATTGGGTACCTCCCTCAAAATTTCTCATTACTTGTAGGAAAACAAAATGCAATCCTTGATCCTTTCTCATTCAAAGGTGCTAGATGAAAATGAACTTTTAGAAACAATCCAGAATCCATTTGTCAGGATAATAACAATTCTTTGTAACAATTCTTTCTGCCTCTTCTCACTCCCCCTACCCACATTAATTATAATTCTCTAACAGAACAGAGCTTGATTCCCTTTTTTATTAAGGTTGTTTCACTCTATTATTGATTAAGCTTATTTCCCATGATAAATAACCTTCCTGTCAAAAAATGATTTATGAAAGCCAGTGGTCTTTCTTTTTCCAGTTTGCTTTTCCTGTGGTTACATATTACATATTATCTCCTGCTGACTGGTTTGGGCAGTCTTTGAATCTACAATTACTGATCCTCATTAAGA
The DNA here is from genome assembly GCA_013400575.1 of Peucedramus taeniatus. Taxonomy (NCBI): domain Eukaryota; kingdom Metazoa; phylum Chordata; class Aves; order Passeriformes; family Fringillidae; genus Peucedramus; species Peucedramus taeniatus. The sequence continues at coordinate 803,192 of WBNO01033426.1, forward strand.
GAACTGAATTTCAGTGCTGTAAAAGGCTTGGAGATCTTTCAGGTGAATCATTTGATATTAAGTTCGAAACAGAAGCATCTTTCCAATGTGAGTACATGCTCTTGTGATGTGCCTTTAAGTCTTCAAAAGAATAAAATAACAAGCATTGTGCTTATGGAGACCAGCTCCTTGGAAGTGGCATCCCTCATAAACATACTGATACTTCTGGATTGCCAGCAGTCCCATTGGGATGGCAGTCTTTGTTCTCACCATATTTATAAATATATATATATGTATATATATGAAATGGAAAACAGCTTCTTTGAAGACTCCAATTCTGCTTTATGCAACTCTTGAGATGGACTGAATGTGCTTTTGTTCTGGTGTGTTTTGTTCCATCAAGAAACCTTTTGTCCTCAAATTTAAGGTGAAGCATGAGGTCTTGAGTTCCTTTTCCTTGGTGGAAACACTGAAAACCACAGGCTGCACCCAACGTGTTTATTGCACAGGACTAGCTAACCTGTTTATTGATGAAAACTGCTCTGAGGTTTATGTCTTTTATCCATAGCTGACACATTTCCAGGCAGTGCTTTGTCCAAAATTCCTGTCCAGATTTTTCATATTCTCACAACAAAGTCTTCATTTGTGTCTGGGCTTCTTCCACTGCATTATTTTGTTTGGTTTGTTTTACTGCATCTGTGTTTTCTGTCTCCCATTCCTACAGTTCCAAATAGCCAGTCCTCTATTTGAAATACATTTCAGGACAAGCAGCTCAGGCCCAAGGGGAACTCAGCCTGTCTTTGGGGTGGTGTGATGGTGGCTGTCTTTTGTTCTGTGCTTGGCACTGCAGAATTCTGATCCACAAGCAAGTTTTCTCTGCAAATGAGCATTCTTCAAAAATGTCCATAGAGAAATGTCACTGCTTTTTCATAAATCCTGAAGAAGGCTGACTGCACAACCCCAGGTTTAGTAAGTTTTTCACACAATTTACATTCCAGTTCTGTAAAGATAGATATTGCCTTAGACAGACCGAAAAAAAAAGACTGTTCTTACATACCCTTGAATAGTCTCATGAAAAGCCTAGTGCTTATAAGTGAAAAGGCATAAAGCAAAACCTAATGTTATCATTGCTTTATTCTTAATCTTTGTTTCTTCAAGTCTGGGCTCTTAATAGAAACTAATGGGAACTCCTTTTTTTTTTTTTTCCAAGTCAATAGCAAAATTAGTGTCCTGAAGAGACAGCAGGCTGACATTTGGTGTATTTAATACCTAAAATCAGCTTCAAAGAGAATGAAGCAGTGTCAAAAACATAGCAAATCAGCTATGTTATAAATCAGAGTCAAATACTTTTTCCTTGTAGTATCTCTGTCCTCAGAATTAATGTTGATAAGGATTTCCCAAATGTGATACTTTTTGCTCCTGATATCCTGCTTACTTGGGAAAAAAAAAAAAAAGGTAAAAGGTCATTTTTTTAGTCTAGTGTTGTGTGACCATATTTCAAGTCTCACAAATTTTGAAAGGAGCACTTGATGCAGTGACAGGTGATAAAATCAAAGGGGCCAGTAAAGGACAGTGCTTTCTTGCTTTCTTTTAGAGTGGTTTCTCTTAACAGGATACTCAGCGCTCGTGGACAGCAGCTCCCTGGGTTTCTGAGATCAGAGGTTGTCCTCAGTGTCACTGATGTTTCTGTTCTCATGTTTTCCACAGTAAGTGAACTCCCCAGATCTCCTCCTGTATTATCCTGCCTGAGAGATGGGAAGCTGAAGTACAGAGAGCCTTTAGAAAGCAGTGAGCAGGAGCAGAGTCTCAGGCTCTCATCCTGCTCTCTGACACAGCCCCAGTGCTGGGATCTGCCTGGGCTGAGCTGGTGGATGTGCTGTATCAAACCCATGATGGATGCTGGGCTTAAAAGGGGTTTCAGTCAGGTTAAACCACAACCTGCCACCTCAGTAGTCATTTTCTGGGTAATTGATTTTTTTTTTTTGCCTATTAAAATAAATTAATTCATGACTGTTAAAAAGCTACACTGTTATCTGTAATAATTAACTACTATTAAATCCAAATATAGAACTATGACTCTCTGAAATGAAAATCAAGGGTCTTATTGTGCTCTCAGGTGTTGTGTCACTGTTCACTTTACAGAATCCCCGGGGAAAGGGCCTGGATTATAAAGATGCACCTCATTGCCTATTTGTATTAGGTAAGAGTGGAATGATTATTATGTAACCAAATCAAAGAAAATGAGGGCTATTTCAACACAATAGACCAATGAAGTTTTAAAATAATAAGTACATGAAACACATTTAATTTTACCTCCTTGCTCAGGTCTAACTACTAAAAAAAGGGGTTTTGCCTGAACTCACTTATTAATTTTCAGACTTTATGGTCGAGGTGCCTTTAAATCTATAAAGAAGTTGCAAGAATGACTTGCTAAAGTAACTGTTTGTCTGAAGGGAGACATGAATTAAACACTGAATTGTGAGCTGAACAGGCTTGGCTTTGTCCTGTGCTGCAAGGGCTGAAAGCCCAGTGGAAGAGAAGGTTATGTATCTTTAAACTGCCTCGTCTCACTCCTGATTGCAAAGTGCTCTGGGGACTGGGAAAGCCTCCAGCACTATCCTGGATGTTCCTGATGTCCTGTTTGAGGCACATTCACTTTCCCTGGTGACCCTGTGCTCCTTGCAGTACCTCTGGAGCTGCTATCAGCATCCAGCCTGCCCTGAAACTTGGGCATTGGCTGCTCTTACTGATTTCGGAGAAATCTTCTGGGAGTTGAGTGGAAGAATTTAAACTTTTTCACCTTTTTCAGGGCAAGGAATATTGCATCCTTTTCCATGTACACTTCCCAAACACCAGCCTAAGGTTACACAGCAACCAAGCCATGCCTGTGACTCTGGACTTGAGACTGCTCGTACACTTCTCTCACTTTCAAATTCATTGTTGCTAGCTGAGAATCTTACTCTCTCACATTTTTAGTGAATATTGGCCTTCATCATGTCAGGGAATCTGTTCCTGCTCAATCCAGATCTTCACTGGGTTTATTCATTGCCCATGTATTGTAAGTCACTTGACAATAAAAGAGTTTATGCCTCTAGGCATTCAGCACTCTTGAAAGATTCCACTGTCCTTGGAATCACGGGGACTGATAAGTGCTTGTTTATTTTTTGGAAGCATAGATCAGGAGAGGGAAGCAGAGGGATTCAATTGCTTCTAAACTTTCAATTTGAGGCAACTCTCAAATGATGACATTTATAGTCAGAATATTTCTCTCACACACTAAGGCATCCATCTGGTGAGTTTCCCAGAATTTCAAATCTAAAGAATTTCTTGGTTTCCTGAGTTTTTTGTTTTCTTAAATGCTGTCAACAGCACAGAACCAAAAATCTGTATTATGCACGGCATCTCATGTCTTTAAAAAAAGCAGGAAGAAGAAAAGGACACTTACACTGTGTGGCTTTGTCTTCCCAAAATGGATTTTAGTTTTAAATCATGTTTTTAAATCTTTCTGCGTTTTGTTGTGTGTGCTGTATTTCAGTGATGTCTGGCATAAATATCTCTGTTTGTTTTAGTAGGAGGCATAACATCTGAGAGAGGAGCTTGGCATTTCAGAGACAGAGAATTGTTCTGGTTCCCAGAAATAGGCACACGAGGAAGTAATGCTCTGATTAGTTGGCGTGTCTGGCACTAGGGATTTAACCATAAAGAACAGCCAAGGAGGAATCAAGAGGCTCTGCAGACACATTGGAGATGCAGGACATATCCCACAGATCTTACAAATTTTGCAGGGAATGTATTGAATGTTCTATTTAAAAGGGATGGCTTGCTCTTCTAAAAAAAAACCTAGGAAGATCTTGCCCGGGGTGTTGTATCTGACCCATCACCATGCAATATACAATCTTTATTATTGTTCTGCTCAGTCACATTTGCTTTGATTTTTATTTTTGCTGTCTAGGATTGGTTTCATATTCTTGATTTATTTTATCCAAAACCTTCTAGAATCTGGTAGTCTAAAAATAAACCCTGAACTAAGTTGTGTACAGATACCTTGAAAAATGGTTGTCACCAAGTGGTCAGTTGGCAATTAATAGTGAAGAGCTGAAGAGCTTCAGGCTTTTGAAATCTTTAGTTTTAGGATCTATAGAAAACTGTACTCACTTTCCTCCCACAGATCTTGGGAATCATTGGAGTAAGTCCAGAAGGCAACCGAGTAAGAGGTAAACTGCAACAGGAGTGACTCTGTGCAAGCCTGAGTTGGATAGACTGACCTAAAAATTTTATATACTTTAAAGGGCATAGTTGTGCTTTAAAGGGGAAAGTTGCTTTCCTGTAAGTTTGGAAATCACTCAAAGACCTCTCTTCTCTGTGGCAAATTATTACCATTCTGTTTCTATATGCTTTTGTTGATTTCACTTTTAAATGCTTTGGCTTAATGGTATTGAACAAAATAATGTTCAAAAGAAAATTCTCTGTGAGTAAATAAATAACCTCCCCACTAGGGATACTTTTAGATGAGGTAATTTCAGCACACTGAATCTCCAGTGATCAGCCATTTAAATAGCAGATGCATGGAATCATGAAGAATATTTTCTGGGAGAGTGGAATAAGCACTTTGGGTGCAGCTGGCATTGTCATTGGGCAGGTATTCCATGGTGGCCATGCAGTTTTACAGGGTAAGGAGAGTAGAGATGTTATCTCAAGGTTTGAACAGCACATTGGTCTCCTTGGCCATTCACAATATGAGGCCTCACTCTGCAAAGAGATCAGAAAGGCCTTTCCAGAGCCTCTCCCCTAATGGGGTCTATGTGGTGCCTTGTTTTCTGACACACTGTAGGGAAGGGCAGTAGGTTGGTCCCCAACAGATCAGCTTGTGAAGAGCAGAACCCTTCAGCAGCTGGAAGGCAGTGAGACAGGTAAAGGAGAGAGTCCACACTGAGGGGGAGTCCCTCTCTTATGAGGGAGAAAAATGTGCCCCTAACAGCTGGCAACACATCTGCTTTTCATGAAAGAGCTGCTGGGAAGCTTCTAAGCACATGGCTTTTGGAGGGTCTTTCTCTTCTTGGCTGCTCAAATACAAGGATGAGTTGGATTGTGGCACTCTGAACCCGTACTCCCTGCCAAAATGGACACCTTGCATGTCATGGTGCCAGTAATCAATGCAGAATTCTGCTTGGAGACATGGCCCACTATGCAGTGTATGAAAAAATATTGCTTTAACTGAGGAGATAAATGAAAGAAATAATGTTAGTACACCAGAACAAACATGTGAGTACGAAGGCTGAAGTTCAAGGAACACAAGCTAAGGATTTCTTACTTTAGTTGTTACCACTGATACATTTTTTGAGTGCTCCTGAATTTAGAAGTCCATTACCATCCTGGCCCATGGTCCATAACTGCAGAAACTATGTTTACCAACGAGGGGAACAGAGAGAGGTGTTATTTTCAAACTGTTGAGAGGTTATTATGCAACCAATGGAGAGTGAAACACCTACATTAGAAACTGCATAAAAGCACTTGACAATGTCCTTTTACTAAGTTTCAATAAAATGTATTAATATGATTACTATACTACTCATGTTCTAAAGCATGAGACCTTTCTTTAACCTATAAGTGCAAGATCCTTTTGAAAAATAGTGATGAAAATGTTTTCACCCTCTTCTGTCAGCAATTTCTGTCATCCAGTTTACATTCCTATTTGTGTTTAGGAAGGAAAATTACCATGTATTTTTTTTTTATTTTTTCAAAGCCTTACAAAGAGGTTGGCTGACTTTCTTTTATATTTCCATTGACTCAACAGGTGTTTCTCTCTATGTGAGCCTTCTTAGCATGTATAAATGAGCATGAATGAGGAATTGTGCTTCATCAGTTCTGTAGGCAGGTGGTTTGCAGTTTTGAGGGTGTCATTTGGTCTAGATTGAAGAGATACTTACTTTATTAAGAAGGCAAAGAGGCTACATACATGTTTTAAGTAAAATTATAGGTGCTTTTCTCCTGGAGCTAACAGTTCCCTCCCCACTTCCACTCCAAAGACTGAAGTCTAATTAATATCAACAACCTTTCTATGGCTGAAGTGTTTCCTTTAAAAAAAGTTTTTAGGAACTGCTCTAAAATTATCAAAAATGGAGGTCAAGCAATGGCTTTATAACACTCCATTGAGCCTTTCTGTATGCCAATATACATTTTTCATCCTTAGCTTAAGGTTGTATTAATAAAGAAGAGGTCTGCTGCACATTATGCATCTCCTGATCTCGGCTATTTCACAGGAACAGTAAGCTATGAAACTTCAGGGTGATTTTTTTTCTATAATAATCTGCTTCTGTTCCTACTGATGAGGATCCAGTGCTCCTCTTTCTGACCTTCCATGTTCACCAGCCAATCAAGCCTGAACAGTTTCAGCAGTGTTAAACTTCACAGCTATTTCTGTTACTCTGAGGTCTGTCCCCATCGATTTTTAAAAAGTCAGCATGCCAGGAATTCATGTCAGATGTCAGCAAGCTTCAGAGTCACCACTGATAACCTGCTGTCTCAGCACATCGCAGCAGAACAGAGCATTCATGTTGTTCTGCTCCTGATTGTCTGGTGAATTGGGAAAACATTGTGCAAAATACAGCAGCTTCACTGGTGGGAAAAATTGCTGAACAGCACCTGCATAGTAAAGAAAGACCATCTGCTTATTTTCCATAGCCACTATTTCTCTACCTTGCTATCTGTCTGGTTTTTGTCAGGCAGGATCATGCAGCTGGTTCAATGAGAATATATATGTATCTATGTAAGGAAGAAAGAGAAGAGAGAGAGAAATCAGGAGCAGGATTCTGTTTTCATACAACTCAGCATTTTCCTGTGGGACTGACAGCTACAAGGCACCAGCAAGGACAGGAATTCACCAGTGCTCATTAAGTTGACCAGGCTGTTTATCAAGAAAATGTAGACCATTATGGTTTTGTGTAGTTTAAATCCATATACTTTAACCAAAAAGGCTTGATGGGGTGTAAATTCTTTCAGAGCATAAATCTTTTTGCTGAGAGAGATGGGAAGAGCTACTTCCCATTATCTCTATTTATTCTTCCCATGTGTGAGGCAGGTTTTTTATTTTCTTGTGTAGCACAGAGTAGTGATTGCTGTCACAAGCCCTGCATTAGATCAGATGAGTTAATTCCAGGTTAGTAATTTATACACTCTAATACAAGTACTGTCCTTGGACAGTAAGAACACCTGCATTTTCTTTTTGTTATATGACACCTTAGAAAGTTACACTACACTAAAATTTAGCAACTTCTGCTGTTGTGGGAGCAATTGTGCTCCTCTTTACTGGAGGTTTCATAAACCTATTCACTGTAACATTCTGGTTAAACTGAAGACAGCTTGTATTGATTTTCTCTTCCTCTTCTCCTCCTCCTTTTTTTTTTTCCTTCTTTTTTTTTTCAGTTTCTTGTTCTTATCCATGTGGAGGACAAAGAGAGCGTCTAACTAAGTATTTTTCCCTTAATCATGCTGAGAGAAAAGAACGGTTTCAAGGTCAGTTACAGTGCAAGATGCTTTTTATAACCTCCATCATCTTGTCTGTTTCTTCTGCCTTGAAAAGAGAGGGTTTTTTCCATGACACCAATTACGATACAGTCTCTCACACAGAATTCTTCCATTTGGGCTTGTATTTGCTCTCCCAGGGAAGTCCCACATCTCCCCCAGTACTGTTTTGGTGATGTGAGCTTCTGACCTTTGGGAAACTATCCTGAACTCCACAGATTCCTTCATCCCTCACTTCACTTATTACAGCTGGTGGTTACTATTTGTCTTGTGCTGTGTTAGCAAAACCCTGTGCAGATGGGGAGTATAGATTTCTTCACTGAGGCTAAATTGGCAAAATATATAATGCAGTATCAATTGCCCTTGGTGCCCTGAATTCCTGCCTTCGTTAACTAGGCTGCAGAAACTGTTGGAGTTAATCTGTCCACTGGCTGGGGAGAGAGTGTCAGAAGAAGTGAAGATGCCTGTCTCAGGTTTTGTCCAATTTATCCTTTATTTATTTGGTGTAGTTCCTGACTGCAGTGTTATTTGAGGTGCTTGTGTGCTCTAAAGCTGTTACCCTCACAAATCCCTTGCCACGTGAAGCAGTCCTGTATTCCCCATTTACACAGAAACACTGAAGCATGGTCAAGGTTGATAGATTTTCCATGACATTTATGACAGAGGTATGAGACCCCAGACCTTCTAACCAATTTGGTGCTCTACTCTCATATTTTTTCTGATTTGGGACAGAATTATACATTCACTTTAAAATCACCTGAAATACTCCAGGACATTTCTGCTCTGTGTCTGTGTTCAGCTGAAGTTAATACAGAGCTTGTTGAATAGATCTTAATTTGCCCCTTTACTGGAGGTGATAGCCTTGATTGCCTCAAGCTGTGGGGATGGCAACTTCCAGGTGAGGGGATTGCATAGAGGAGGTGGGGTTTGTGTGTGTGTCTTAAACCCCCATCTTTATCTTTACAAGAGAGGGGAAGCTGTTTAAAATATTTACACTTTGGTTATAGGAATTCTTTTTGAGGGAAAGAAATTACACACAGTTTTCCTGATTTTGTGCTAAGCAAAGCAGTCCTCACTACTCAGGAACACAAAGTGTTAGCAGGGATGTTTTGGAGACAGCAGAGGAGTTCCTGCTTCTTTGTATTTTTTGTTGTCATCTCCACCTACACATTAATAAGCTACTGTATCCAGTGGTTATCCTTTTCTTCCAAACTCATCTTTGAGCTAATTTCTCTGTTTATCTTTGTGTTTCTATTGTAGGAGTCTCTTGGCAGTGTGGTTAGAACAGGTTCAAGGTTACTTCAGGTGGAAAGTTTAATACTTTGGTGCATTCAAAAAAGGCAATATCACAGTCTTCTCTTCCTTGTCCAGTGAATTGACATTTCAGCTATCTTATCAATATATCAAACATTACTTCTTTTGCATATGTTTAAACTCAGGCTCTGAGTGAGAGGAACATTGTACATGATGTGGGGTCAGTCCTTCTCAGAGGTCTGCCCTATGATAGCACCTTGCTTGTTTTCCTCTTTGTCACAGGTTTGATGGTTGTGTGGTGTTTCACTCTTCTTCAGCTCTTCAAATGGCATTCAAAAAGCTGTGTTTCCTCTCATTTCTCCAAGGAGCTGCAGGTTCTGTTTGAGGCCATTCTCCTGCTGCCTCAAGCACTGATTCAGAAATATTCACCTCTTAATGAGGGATCCAGCCACTATCTGGTTTTGGGCCCCATCCTGGAGACCAGCCCATGTTTCTCTCACAAGATGTCCCTGCTGATAATGAAATACACTTTATTTTCCTTTAGCTCTGGCTTGAAGGGCTATCCTTATGTCCTCTTACATGTCTCACTTGAAAACTACTGCCCTTCAGCAGAGTCCTGTGTAACACCTGAAAGCCTTACACACCTGAAGCTGTTTCATTCAATGCAGCTGTGGGGAATTAGCAAGAAAGTCTCTTAAGGAGGAGCTTCTACCTCAGGAAGTGGTAGTTGCCAGCCCTGGTGTTGAGCTGTTCTTGAATATGTGCCACGAATGCTGAAAAAGCCCTTCTAAGGTAAGAAAACTCCACTTGCTGTTGTGCTTTATTGTTTCTAGAGTGGTTGAGCCTTAAGTACACAGTTGGAAATAAGAAAAGGGCCTGTGTGGCAGAGAAGATGATGGAAGACTGCTGCTGTGAGAGAAAATGATCAAAATGTCTGGTGAGAGGTAACAGATGGGTGCCAGTCACTGGCAGCAGTGAAAGGCAACAGGGAGACCCTTTTGTTTGGTGTGATAAACAACATCTTGCCTCTGTGGTGCTGTTCAGCTAGTTCATACCAAAGATGTGCTGTCTCAGTTCAGGAGCTGCCCAAAGTCTCTGGCCCACACCAGGGTGCTCACAGGAGGGTTGGATTAGCTTTTAATGCTGCCTCAACACTGAGTGTGCTGCCCTGAGCCTGGGGTGCAGGTCTGGGACAGGCGTTGTTCCAGCTCTCCTGCACCTTGCAGGGCAGAACCTGCCAGTGTCAGCTGCCTCCAGAGGAGCTTTGTTGTGTCCTATGATGGGTCCATGGACTTGTGACTGAGAATGGAGACCTGGATTGTTGGTTCCTTTGGGTTGTTTATTGCTTTGGGTTCCTGAGATGGCTGTGTGCACCTTCCCAATCCTGAAATGTTGCCCTAAGAGAATTTACAGTGAGAGGAGGAGGAGGGGAGTGGTGGCAGGGCAGAGACAAATGGAGTCAATATGAGGCTGGAATAAGGGTTTTTTAAAGCTTTCCAAAGAGAAAACAGTAGATTTGTCCTAAAATGAAAGTAAATTTGCACTTATAATCTTTCACCATGTGCAACTTTCTGCAACTATAATCCACACCCTATTTGTATTACTGCCATTAAGATCAGAGTAAGACAGCATTTAACACAACATAGCTCTGCTGCTTAGATCAGCTGGTGGGTATTTGTAATATTTACATTCTTTCACCACTCAAGTCTAAATTCTGAAGTGAGTTTAAGAAGTTATGTCTTTTTTCCATTATTCCTGATTTCAGCAATAATAGCCAGTATTTTATTTTATAGATCACTGCATTGCAGCAGTGTTGACTATCCAGAGGTAACAAGGATTAGCATGTTTAGAATTAAGCATGGGATACTGAAGTAAATTTTTCTCTCAAGGCACATGCTGTTAAGGGGACTTTTACCTGGTCATTGAAAGAATAGTCTCTGTTGTTCCCAAGTTTTAGAGTTAGCTCTGGTTACTGCAGTGTGCTCTGCAATGCACTGTGCAAAAAATTATGTCCTCTGGTGAGGTAAAAAAGAACCATTGCATTGTGTTGGTTATTAAGTATTTATTGTTGCTTTATTCCCCATAGTTTGCAGTCACAGCAATAGTTGAATGTTAGTCTACAAAGAAGCTGACTGCCCCAAAGCTCTCACTTGCTCAGCTCTGCAAAATGAGAGAGAATAAAGTGGGTTTATTTCAAAGGCATCCCATGCCAGGGCTGCTCAGAGTCAAAATCATGGCTTTCAGATCTGGTGGGGTTTGTCCAGGGGCTCTCCCTGCTGCTCTGTTTGCCCCTCTGAGGGGGTTTTGCAGGACTTGCAGCAGGATGGAGGTGCATGGTGTGGGTACCCACCCCAGCCTGGCCCTCGGGGTGTGCTGGCAGCACCCCTGGAACCTGGGAGCCCCCCAGCCCAGCCTTGCCCTTTCCCACAGCTCCTCATTGAGGGGTTCAGCAAAATCTGTCATCTCCAAGGAGTGCACACAGGGTCTCTGCTGCTATTTGTGGAGGAGTTTCTTCTGTTGCTTGAAAGCTTTAAACTGTTTTTCTTACAAAAAAAAAAGAAACAAACCAGAAGAAAAAAAAGCTCCTTACCATCTGGCCATAACCTTGTACAATATGTTACATTTCAAACTGTAAGAAAATTTTATGATCAGGTTATAATTTGTCAACTGCCTACAGATCTTTAACTTAAAAATGTACAGTGCAGAAGAAAGTTGCTCTGTATATTGTTTTCTAAGATAAGTGGAAGGAGAATGGAGGAAAAAAAAGACACTTGAAAGTGTTTTAATTGCACAGGGATGTCATTGCCTCTAGCAAGAGTTCTCCTGCTTCTGTCATAAATTTTTCATATTGCCTCGTGAGAGTGAAAACTGGAAACTTTACCCTCTAAGTGAAAGTCGATGAACCTCATACCAGCCTCAGATCCCAGCAGCCTTGCACTCAGGAATATTAATTTAATTAAGATCGCTACAATAAATTCTGTGAGGGAGCTCTCCTGGCACCTAAGGTAACTCGTGCAAAGCAGGAGGGGAGAAACAGCCGAGGCAGATCTGGTGGAGGGAGGAACCGTGGTACAATGTCTTCAGAACAGCTGTACACTCATCTGAAGTGACAGCTCAGAGACGGGCGACACCTCCCAAAATAGACAGCAGAGGTTTTACTGGGAGAAACCACAGGATCACACAGAGCTGGATCGTTTTATTTTCACTGCACTGACCTGTCTGCAGGCTGGGAACACGTGGCAAGGTGTTTTTTAGGATTGCCTGTCTCCTGGCAGCACAGGGACAGCACAGGTGTGGGTGTTACCCTGCCAGCCCCTCTCTGCAGAGGGACCTGGGGTGCTCCTGGGGACAAGGGGGGCAGAGCCCCAGCCAGGGGCACACGGTGCTGCAGGCTTTGGGCTGGACGTTTTAATTAGATTAGAGAGCTAGGATTAATTAGAGTGCTGTTACAGGAAGTGGCTGACCTGGCTCACCCAAGAGCTGTGGGTGGTTCTGCCCCTTTGAAATCTCACAGCTGAGATCACCTGAAGCTCCAGGAGGAGTAACCAGCAGATACCACATGCCAATTACTCCTTTTTTTTTTTCCTTTTTTTTTTTTTTTTTTTTCCTCCCTCTTGAAAATGAAAGTTGGGCCACAGAATCAGTGCCACGAAAAATACCAGAATGATGCAAAACTCCAGGAAAATTATAGCCCAAAGTCAAGCTATTTCACAGTACTGGCTATAAAAGAACACAGAGCTCCCTGAGAAGTTCAGTGTGAAATGACAGGCTTAATAATTGGGCTTATTGTGTGGATTTAAAGGTTGAGATTCACTTAAGTGAGTCTCTGTTGCAGGGGTTGGGCAGAGCTTGTGTGACCACAAAGGGATGTATGAGACTTCTGGTCTCTAATGCCAACCCTAGAGCTGTAGGTTCCCTTATTTTCAAGTAATTGTTAATGTGAGTAGTTACTGTTTTGATTCCTCAGAAAGTTTAAAAGTATTTTATTGCAAAAATGGAATGTTTGATACTATGAGAAGAACAAACCAAGAATGCAGTTTTTCTTTGCTCCCCAGGCTTTGCTTTTCTTATAAATCAGCTGCTATGTAAAGTGCTAGAAAAGGCATCATTCCATGCTCACAGACCCAGCTCAGCACACTGCTCAAGCTGGGCTGTGCTTTACATCCTGCAGTTTGGTCTGGCTGGTCATTGTAGTCTTTTAAGTTTTTTTAGTAGTTTTGCCTTTCTCAGTGAGCTGCTGCTGGTGTGATGCACTGTCTGCAACAAATGAAGGTATCAGAGTCAGGACAAATTCTCCCCAGTGGGACCAACCATACAGTTGGCATGAGAAACTGAGTCTGGTGGGACAGGGAGATGTGCTTTCAAGCTGCTTTCATCCACCTGTGAGGGAGAAAGGATTGTGGGACTTAATAAATGAAGTCTACTTTTTTACTTCATAAAATGTTCCTTGAACATGATTTGTATTTTATTAATGAGATTTAAAAATTGAGTTGAACAACTAAGCTGACAGAGACCACACAATGGCTAAAAGGGTACTAAAATTAAAACCACAAGGAGGAGAAAATGATCAGTTGTGTGTCTTGAATATTTAATTTTTTTAGCAATTATTATTATTTTAAATTAAGCTTGGATGTAGCATGAGGGGTTTTTTTCCATGTCTGTTCCTATCTCTGCCCTTTGCTAAATGGCATGGCTCAGTAAGATGCATAGGCTGGAGTTACTGCAGGCATTGCAGGGCCCTTAACTGCAGTATCTGTTCCTCACATTCCTTCAGGGTTTATTTGCAAAAGGGCAGCATAGCCAAATGTGATATTTAGGCTTTGGTTCCTATTAAAAGAAAACAAATGCAGTGCTACAGCAAGGCTCACTGGTTTCAAGGCAACCTGTGGGTACTTTAACAAATAAAATAAAGGCACTTTTCTGGTTTTCAGATTTTAGTCAGGAACTGCAGAGAGAAAAGATAAAAGTAAATGCTTTCCTGGATAATCTTGCAGTTCCTGAGAATCAACAATAAAAGCCAATGATTGCTGGCTGGTGAAGAGGCTTCCAGGTTCAACTAAAATGTTCATTTTCCAAAATCCTGATTTTGTCTACTGGATCAGCCCTTCTTTTTCCCAGGAATAATGGCAGCTAATCCTGTTCTTGCTAGTGCTCAGGTGAATTTGGACCCCTTGAAACTGTGTGCACTACCCTGAGAAAGAGCTGGGTCCAATCTTCCTTCTCTCTAAGCTGCAATCTTTCAGAATTCCTATTTGACCCAGCTGCTGTGGACTCAGTTTTCCCCCCTTTTTTTGCATGCTTTCCTCAATTGAACACGTTCATGGGTCGGGTCCATGTTCTTGATTACTATTTCTTACATTCCCATCAAAAAGGAGGATATCCAGGTCATCCTTTCAAGGAAATGAGTGCTGTGGTATTTTCTTAAAAAATAAAACACAATAAAATAATGGAGATTGAAACTGTTATGGGAGAATAGGATGTTAATTTTATCTTTTAATATTTTATTGCTGGTATCAGTATTGCTAATAATAATGGTCAGTTTTAAAATGGGTGAAGATGATTATGCAAGAGGTCAAACATATTCAATATTCTGTTTCCAAAACACTTCAACTGGGATAAACCTTTCTTTAAAAAAAAAAAAAGTGAGGAGGAAGGGAAGCAGATTTCATCATGAGGGCAAATGCTCTGTCTTATTTGGGGAGTTATTCTGACAGGGACAGTCAGCAGAGGTTCAGCTGCAGCTGGGTATTTTTAAGTAGCTATTTCATGCTAAGGGGCCATAGTGATTTCTCACCAAAAGTGTTTGCTTTGTGGCATTTTCTGTTATTATTTGCTTTGCATTCTTTGTGGCATTTTCTGTTATTCTTTTTAGCATCTTAAGTGCTCCTGTTCAGTGTCATGATCAGTTGGCATCCTTTACTGGAAGGGCAGAAGCTGTTACCATTCATGGAGGATTTTTCAGGATTTTTCCCCCAGGTTTTTCAAGTTCAAAACTAACTTTATTCTTTTGAAACTGACTCTTCTCTCCATCTTCTTTCTAGCCCCTTTAAATACTGCATTCTGAAGAGGAGTTGCTTGAGTTGTGGGGTGGTTGGCAACTACCCCAACCCAGCTGAATTTTGCAGTGCTTGTGAGATAACAATATTCTGAGCTGGATCCTGGTCAGCTTTCTAACATGTATAAACTTCATATATTGCCCTATAATTTCTCTGAAGCACGTGGATTCTTCAGTGTAACTATTAATGCCTACATAACTTTTCCTTGTATCTTTTTTTAACATACTCTAATAAGATTCAAGGATTTTTTTTAATATGAGAAATTTTTCTGTCAAGATAAATTTCTTCCTTTTTTTTTAACTTTGATCATAGGCCTTTCTTTTTTCCTCTCCTCCCCCCTATGAACTAGTACCCCTAGTTTATTTTAATATTTTTAGTTTCTTAGCATGCAGCAAGATAGCATGAAAAATGCTGCTGTGATCCTGAGATAGCAGTGCCATAAGGATTTTCCTTTCACCAAGAAGCAATACAATTTGTAGAGAATATGAGAGAGGACTCAAGGTCTCCAGATCATATTGGTTAATAGATTGATTCTGGTCCCAGGGGCCAATCTTATTATTCTTGTTCCCTTGTGGGGGTGTGAGCAGCTTGCTGACTCAGCACACACAGGTGCTGCACTTGCTGCTCTGGCTCTGCCTGAACCACATCTGCTTCTCTGGGAGATTTGGAGCTTGGCTCACTGCAAACAAGAATCTGACTTTTCTTTTTAATACAAATTCAGATAAATGTTCAAGACAGCTTTTCTAGAGAGATGCTCAGAAATGTATGCACTAGGGCTGAACTTTTGAGAGGACAAAATTGGCCATATCTTTCTTAATGCTCTTCTTTATAACTGTATTATTTGGATCAGAAAAAGGGAAAAAATTATCTGAATCTGGGCCTTTAGCCAGGGCTGAGCCTAAAAGATTAATTATTTAAGAAACAAAGCGAGGTGGTTGGTTCCACTAAATGTGGGGGGTTTTTTGGGTTTGTTTGTTTGGTTTGGTTTTTTTGTGTGTGTGTTTTTTGGTTTTTTTTTTTTCTTAATTCTGCTGTCTCATACTGAAGTTAAAGAACAGTGTCAGAGTGATGAGCTACCTGCTCTGATGGGTCTGAATGGCCCAGAAGAGCCTTCCTGGGCTCTAACCACCCTCTGCTCCTGCCCAGGAGCCCCAATGATGCCCAGCCTGGAGTGGGGAACCTGTGGCCAGCCCTGCCTGGGGCTCTGTGGCTCCTCTGCTCTGTTCTTGCTGCTCCTGCTCAGACAGAGCAGAGCCTGGCTCTCTGGATGGTTTGGGGATAGCAGAGCACCCAGCTCTGCCCACAGTGGGCAGAGTGCCCATGGCTGGGGTCACCCTCCTCTCTGAGCTGAGCTCTCTGAGCTTTGCTTAGAGAAACATCCTCACAGCAGATGTTTGCTGAGTGTTGAAGCTTTCTCACTGCTGTCAGTCTCTGTAAGGAGAACAGACATAACATAAGGGAGTCAGAGCCTTCTGGAAGTCACTCCTGTGCCAAGCAGTGTGCCATGGGACAAGCCAAGAGGGAAAGCCTTCCATTTCCTCAATTTGACCCTTTTGCCATACAGCACAGCACTTCCCCTAGGATGTCCTGGCTCTTCAGGACACCTGCAGGCACGTTTTGGGTGGGTCTCACTTTCTGCTGAGGGAAGGCTGGTGGGGGCTGTTGGATGGTGGCTGTGGAAGGGCTGTGGGGCTGCCTGCCAGGAGCTCTCAGGGCTCTCACCCTGCTGGATGGGGACATTTCCCTTCCCTAGGAGCCAGCCTGCCCATTGTGAGGCATGGGACAGGGAGATGGTCAGGCCTGGTTCCTCCTGCAGCACTGCCTTGGGCTGACTCAGCCTTTAAAGTCAATTCAGACATTTGGGCTAGCGGCTGTTTTGAAGGAAGTTTCATCTTTCTCATAGGCTCTGTGGCTCTGCCTGCCCCCTCTCATTTTGCTCTTCCCCAAATTCCAGTAAAGCACCAACAGAGAGTCTTCCTCTCAGGTATTCTTTATTTTTTCCCCTCATGTTGCTATTGTGTTGGCAATTCCAGCTGCAAGTGCTGTGTTTGACCTTCAGTAAGGGAGCCTGGTGATTTGAATTCATTTTGAGCAGTTTTCTGACAGCAAAAGCCCTTAAGGTTTCCCCTACAAAAGCCTCATGACAGCTTTGCTTGAGGCTTACAATGGTCAGTGCAAGTGGAGGTAGTTTGTAAACTGTAAGTGGCCTTATTAACTTTCTTGCAGTACTGAAATGATGCCCAGGTCTGTGCTAGGCTCAGTCCCAGGAGCTGAAGCAGGAGCCCCCTTGCACTTCTCATCACAGCAAACAGCCTGTGGGGGATGTGTGGTGCTGCCAAGCTTCTCCTGACACAACAAAGTGATGGAAGATGTTAATATTTGGAAAATATGTTAGTTAAGCAGGGTTTCAACCTTTGGCTTATCCATTTATCATGGTCAGAGCCAGCCTAGTGTCAGTTTTTCTGGTAAAACCAGGTGGTTGCACTCTGGATACACTGCTGTGCTTGGCTGGGCTTGGTGCCAGTGATGAGGCAAAGGGCAGCCCTGTGCCCTGTCCTGCCTTTGGCTGAGGGGCTCAAAGCCCCTCTGCTTTGCTCATTCCAGTTCTGCAGCCACAGCATTGGCACAGATTCATTGGGAGGTCCAGAAAATAAACAGTGCCCAGACTCATTGCTGGGTCAGGTGCTGGCACTTGGCAGTTTGGCTCTAGGATCTCAAAAGACCATTGGGTGAGATGCTTAATTTCCTACTTTTTGATAGCTCCCACCTCTCTTCCCTTTATTTTCCCTTCAGCTCAGATGCCTGTAAATAGTGAGTATGATTGCTAAAATTCTATTTTACTAATAATAAATTAACATCTATGCCTCCTGTCATATATATTACTCCCCAGAACCAAATACACAACAACTATAAAATATCATTTTGTCCTCAAAAAATTGCACTCCTTATGAAAGCCAGAATTTCTGGCTTTCAGAATTTCTGCTTGGGCAGGCAGCCACAAAGAGGAATCCTGGTTCTGAGATAAATTATAGATAACCTGGAACTCGTGGCTGGAGAGGCCTCCTGGGTCTGCTCCTCTGCTGGTGCAGTCCCAGAGTCGCTCTCAGTAGTGCACACTGTCCTAGCAGGGTGGCAGGAATTTGTTAATGGGAGTTTTTGTTGGGTTTTTTTAGTGTCATATTTTCTCCTTGCCAATCATAAAGCTGTTTCAGACTGTTACAACTCTAATTGGTAAAATCCCTTTCTAATAATTGGTATGAACTTCTAGATAATCTACACATACTTGTCCTGCTTTAAGTGCCTTCATGTGTCAGTTTTTCCCTTCTCAGAATTTTCAGTTTTCTTGTCCCAGTTTAGAGACCATCCTCTAAATTGTTAATTTTTCTCCTTTCAGAAATTGTTCCGTTGTTGGATTTGCCAGCTTGCAATTGCCCAACTTGCTTTTATTTTTTGCTTTTAAAGTCAACATTTGCTATTATGCAGCTATACAATAGCAATTCCAGCATTAAAAGCTTATTTAAAATGCCCTGAAGCCAAATGAGTGACTTTGGAGGGAGCAGGCTGATCCAGCAGTTTGCAACTAATATGAGATCAGCATTAGATCCTTTTGCCTACTGCATTTGATATAGCCTCACTCTTTTTGAGCTCACTGCAAGTTGTGGCTGTCTTCTAGCAGAGCTTGTACTCTTTATGGTTTCATTTATTTTATTTTTCACTGTTTGTGATACAAGTATCAGGTTGGACATCTCTCTACAGCAGAATATTGTCATCTGAGAATATACCTCTGTATTATTTCCAATTTTGAGTTGGAAACTGATTTCCTAGTTTACCTAGTATGGGAAATTAATGGTGGAGGTTCTTGGGAAACAGCAAAAGGATTGGCATCATGTAGTTTCGTTATATAAAGTAATAGGAAAGTTTTCACAGGCAGATGTTCTTGGCTCAGGAATAAGAAACAGGTGAAATATTAAACTGACTTTGGAAGAATTTTTGGACAAAAGCATTTTGTCTGGAATATTCTTGGGGGGGTGGAATTGTCATCTGCAGCAGGCAATGTCATCTACATTGCCTATGGCCTCAAAGGCTGGCAGGAAGTCAGAGAAAATCAGGGATGAAAATATCAGTTATAGTCAGTAAGATATATTCTCGTCTTCTTTTGAAATTTAAGCAGGATTTTATAGAACCTTTTCATCTGTTTGTTTGCCAAGCTTGAACTACTTAACACGAGTTTTTTCAGTATGACTGACCAGAAGTAAAGGTCTTTATAATATAATGGCATATTGAGAGTTCCTGACTTAATTTTAGTTCAATTTCTGGGTTTAAACAATACAAATGCTTTTCTAAACCAGACCTAAGAACGCATTATAATAGAATTATTTTTAATAAGTTGAGTTGATCTCTCTCTGGGAGAGCTTGCAGCAGCCAGGCTCTGAACTGTCCTAGAAGTTGCAGCTTGAGTTGTCTCTGCCATTCTGGGGAGCTGTACTTGCACGTGGAGGAGGAATTGAACAAACCTCAGAGTTTTCCAAAGAACCATCAGCACACCCAGATGTGGCATGTTGTTTTTACATGGGTAGATAAGATATAATATGCTCTGTACATGCTAGTTAACCCCTAATGTTTTAAATCCATAAAAAAGTTTACGTATCCCTCAAGAAATTCAGGAGTAGAAGAAGCAGATAGTGAAACTGAACAAAAATGAGAGCCAAGAACAGTTTTGCATAATACAAAGTTGTTGTTTTTAATATTTCCCTTCTGTTCTAACAGTACCAAAGGGCTTCCTGCTGTTTGCTGCTCAGCCAGCAGCTCTGGGCAGGCCATTCTCTTCCATTCTAATGTGGTATGGCTCATACAGCTCCACCTGCTTGATATGCTTTGTAAGTAGGCCTAGAATTATTTTGGTGTTAATAGGTGACATTTTACACAAATTTTAAGCAAGTCTGTGGAACCCCTCAGACTTGTGACCGTGCTGTATTTTGCTGTGAGTGCAGTTCCCCACAGTGAGCTCCTGACCTTTCAGATGCATTTCCAGGGAGACCTGTCAAAGATCTGTGTGGCCTTCTTCCTCAGCTCCTTCCCTCATAATTTCCTTTTGTGGCTACTTCTATTAAATCCAATATGGCTTTGGAAAAAAACTTTTCCAGCTTTTGTTCTATGACAAGAGAAAAGTCTCTTCAGTGATTTGATAGTTGTGAGTTGCTACCTTCTAAGTAACTTGGAAACACCTAACTGGATATTTTATTGTCAGTGCAGGTATTCTGGAGTATGTTTTCAAGAGGCAGAATATAAATTTATATACCTGGAGAACTGCTTTCATGGAAAGAGTGTTGTGGGAAAAAATGGCAAGTGGTGTTGTTGATATGGACACCTTACCTTTCACAGAATCTCTTTTATTTTCTTCCTAGCAGTAATTCAGAAATAGGTGTAGAAATCTCTAGAGAACTCCTTGCACCCATCCACTCTGGTTCAGATCTGTGTGAGCTGGCTGACTGGAGCCCAAGGAAACCTCATAGGTGCTCTAGAAATGTGAAACTTGGAGTGTCAGATGCAAATCTGTGTTCAATTGACATGAAACAATCCCTCACCCGAATGTTACAGAGCGCCAGGATGAGTGGTAATGGCTGCAACCTGACAGGGGCAGGGTTAGAGGGGATTTTGGGAAGAAATCCTTCCCTGTGAGGGTGGGCAGGCCCTGGCACAGGGTGCCCAGAGCAGCTGTGGCTGCCCCTGGATCCCTGGCAGTGTCCAAGGCCAGGCAGGACAGGGCTTGGAGCAACCTGGGACAGTAGGAGGTGTCCCTGCCCATGGCAGGGGGTGGAACAAAATCATCTTCAAGATGCCTTCCAACCCAAATAATTCTGTGATTCTGTGCAAATCTGACAAGGCTTTTTCAACTTTACTTTGTGTGGCTTATCAGGGTGTCTTAGGAGATCTTATTGCCCAAGTTATAGGGTTAAAGTGGCTACTCCTTTTATTTCTTCTTTTTTTTTTTTTTGGTAGTTCATCTGCTGTCATGCAACTGCAGCAAAAAGTGTTGAGTAAAACTGTTCAATTATGAAGCCCAAGTTGGATTAAATTTGAACTTTCTAGCAGAAAGTGCACTTAAGGAATCATTTTGTCCTCAGTGGAGTGTCACCCCACGGGCTTGGTCACTGATTTGGTGCTTCCTTTCATCCTGCTTATATGTCCAAAGCTAAATTTGATCTGTGCACTCCATGTGATCGTGGCAAAGTAATGGTTCTGCCACCCATAACAAATTGGAGACTGCAAATATATTTAATTAACATGATAAAATATTTACTGTTCAAAATTTTAAGAACATTAACACTGCTTTAATGCTCTCAAAGAAATACTTTTGTTGTTGCAACTAAGTGGATAAATTGCTTAAGGCACCACATGCTTAGAGACTCAAGGCTAATGGAATAACTTTGGTTTTGTAGTGTTTCTCTAGCTGGTAGAATTAATTTAGAAAAAGCTTTTAGGAGGCGTGCTTTGTGTATTGTGGTTCCCCCAGCTTTGGGGGTTTTGGAGTTTACTTTTTGGCCTGGATGTGTTGTGGGGTTTTTGTGAAAAACTGAAATGTTTTCAGAGTTCTTATAATGTTCTTATAAGTGCAGTGGAATTTACTATAAAATTGCATTTATTTCTGAGAAGGAAATTATTTACCAGCATACTAGATTGTAGAAGCTTTCAGTGGAGGAAGGAAATGCTTACTGGTGCTCTCTGCAGAAAAAAAGAAACTCTAAGTTAATTTAATTAGGACTTGAGGATTTTGAGCTGATGCATGTGTGTGACAAAATCATGACCTGTATATGTGAATTTTTATTTCTTTATTTTGGGTGACTGAGTCTGGAACCGACTCTGAGCTTGTGACATAATTAGTACAATAGTGCAAATCAGCCATTTTTAAAAAGAGTAATTTACTCCATATGCAGCTTCTCAGCAAGAGCCCTCATTAATCAAAGAAGGCCATGTACATCAAAGTGTTCCTTGCTTGCTACAACAACATCCATCATACAGCTAGTAAATGTGCTGTGGCAGGGTTTGATAAATATAATGCCTTTGATGTGCTGATAATTCTGTGTATTGGCTTGCTGCTGCCTGGAACTCCCTGGGTATGCACAAAACTCTCAAGCAGCCCAGCACTGCTCCAGAATTGCACCTGGGCTCACCCAAACTCTCTCAAGAGCCAGCTGAGTGTGAAGGAGGACTTGAGAGTGCATTTTCTCTTTTGCTTATGATTCAATGTGGCCAATTTTTATAATCTCTTTATTTTCATCTAGGTTCCCAGATGCTACAAAATTCCTTTGTGAATATATTTATGTATAGATGCAGCTTTATCTGACAAGAGCTTCTGTTTGTTGAGGCACTTGCATTTAACATGGTTTATTTCTTCTTTTGTATGAATGTACAGTAGAGATTTAGTGTAGAACTTGTAAGAGATCTATGATATGAGAAGATAAAGCACAAGATGGTAGAGGTTGGAGGGGGCATGTTCTTGTGGTAAAATATCAGGAATTATCTTTATTAGATGAAAGGGAAGTTGGTTTTAGGATCTCAGTCCTTGAGGCACACAGAACGTGATCCACGTGTTTGTATTAATTCACTGCCCTCTCTGCAGCTTCTCTACTGCCAGAGTGACTGAAAACTCATCTTCAGCAAATAAAAATGATTACAAATGAAGATTCTGACATGTCAGAGAGGGGAGCTCCCATTTTTGCTCTGCTTGATGCAAATAGTGGTGTTTCAGCTCTAAATCCATACAGAACAGCAGCTGTGCACTGAAATCAGTACTGGTGCATTTCAGTTCCACTGTTTACTGAATTGTACTTTAATTGATTTATTGAATTATAGTTTAATGAAAGGACAAATTACAAAATGGGAATTTTTACCCAAACTGTGTTATAGATACAGTATGCCAGGTCTTTGTTTCTTT
This sequence comes from Peucedramus taeniatus, assembly GCA_013400575.1. Lineage (NCBI taxonomy): Eukaryota > Metazoa > Chordata > Aves > Passeriformes > Fringillidae > Peucedramus > Peucedramus taeniatus. The sequence continues at coordinate 825,938 of WBNO01033426.1, forward strand.
TGCTTCCTCCAAAGCTGCTGGAGCTTGCTTTCAACTGCTGCTCACTTTTTTTTTTTTTCCAAGAGTGGGGCATGAAAGCAAGGCAGGAAATAGACTTGGAGAGAAGTCTTTGCCCCCTGGGTGTAGCAGAGCCCCTCAGCAGCTGCCACTTCAGCCTGTGGTTCAGAAGAACATCTGCCACCCTTCCCTCCCCCACCATATGTGACGTGTAGGGGGCTGCAGGACCAGTGTAAATGCAGGTCCCAAAGCCCTCTGCTGTCACTTTCTGGCTGCCTGGGGCTGGGGTGGCCCTTCAGTGGCAAAGCAGGGCAGGTGAAGCTTTCCAGAGCCACACCTCATTTCATTAGTTGTGAAATATCTGAAAAGAAAGGGATGTGGAGGAAGGAGTGGAAGAGTGTTCCAATACATGACCTCAACTGGCTGCTCTGCTGAGACATTTGACAAACTTTTGCCAGCACCTCTGGGTACTTGGGACAGAGTTTATCAGCCCCAGGGCTTTAGTGGTGACTGGTGGGCAGGAGGGGAAATGAGACCAATGGATAAAGAGGAATTTGTGTTATCAGTGAGCCCTGTGCAGGGTGCCTGGGGGTTCCTGCAGTGAGAGAATCGGAGAGCAAGAGAGATCTGTCTCACTCTATGGTCATGTCATAGTGAGGGGAGAGAAATCCCAAACCAAGCCTTGTGCTCTCCTTGTTCTCATGCTTGGTTCAGCAGGTACAGCCCTGCTGTGGAAGGGTGAGCCCCCAGGAGCTTCTCAGTGCATCCCAGCCACTGTGCCAGCTGTGCTGAGCAGCTGTGGGCTCTGCCATTCTTAACGTTTGGGGAGTGCTCAGTCATCCTCTAAATCATCCTCTAAATCATCCTCTAAACGTGTCATTTGTCATCTTTAAGGCAATGCAGTAGGAAGCATGGAAGGACCTGGAGAAAGAGTGCATGTGGTGCATAAGTACCTAGGAAATATTGAGTAGTCTGCTTCTCCTGTGATTGAGTTGTTTTGGTTTGGTTTTTCTTGAAGTTAAATGACAATTTAGGTATATTTGTGTAGCCTATAACACAACTATTGCTTCCTAGGAAAAGAAAACTTAAAGCTAACAGATACTTTAAAGGAGACTTCTCTGGCACGTACTCAAGTCAAACTCCAGGCAAGCCAAGAAATACATTTTGAGGGAAGGAGATGCATTGATGGAGAAGGATAATCTGAATTACTTTGTAGCTTGTGAGTTGCTGGCTGTGTGCTTACTACTTGTATGGCTGGAATGTTGCTCACAAAGTAACAATGCTGATGCTGTGAATCCTGCATTTTTTAAGGTTGAATATGCATTTTTGATGTGCAAAGTAAGAAAAACTGAGCAATGTGCTGTTTGCATTATTGCTTCTCTGTAAGCTAGCTCTGCAATTAAAGAGATTATTAAAGTAATTAAAATAGTCAGAATGGAAGTTCTCTGGATTTTTCTCTTGTTGCTCTTTCTTGGTGTGTGGTGATCTGGGATGCTAACTGTGATACTGAAGTTTTACTGGCAAGTGAGTGAACTCTGAGATAGTTGGCTTCTCCTGGTCAATGTCTATCTGGATAATTGACTAAAAGCATCTGTCCTATACCACTGCACTATGTAGCACAGGGCAAAAGATACACTAAAATGTTGGCTATTTTGGAAAAAAAAATGTTGTTTTTTTTTTTAATTTGAGCCTCAGGTATCCTGCACATAGAGTGACAGTAAAGGAAAAATACAAACTTGAATTTTGTATTTTTATTCTCTACATTTTTCAATGTAGAGAATATGGTTGTTGTTCTTTGCTAATTTTAAAATTTTAATCTGTCAGTAGTGATTCCCTGAACTTGAAACAAAGAAAATACTGATCAAAGTTCTTACTTTGACATGGTAACACCCTGGTTGGTTTTTGTGTGTGTTTTTTTTTTTTTTTTTTTTTTTTTGTTTTTTTTTTTTTTTTTTTTTTAAGATGATGAATATTTCATCATGGTCTGTGTTTAACAGAACAGCCTCTGTTGACATTCATCAGCATATTGAGTCTGGCTGCTCAGTGCCAGGTTCTGGAGATGCCAGACAATTCCAAACTTCTGCTGTAGGAAGAATATTAATTATTATTATTTACCTATTTTATGGGCAGAATGCAAATGATGATACTTACAATTATTTTTTTTTTCCTCTTTCTTGGAATGACATTCCTCCTTCCCAACCTGGCAGACACACATATTTCCCATGAGGGTCTGTCAGAAAAACACAACAGACTTTATCTTGTGAAGTGAGAAGTATTTCCAGTTGAAAGGCACTGGGTAGCATGAGCTCCAAGTGAAAAATCATTCATCAGAATTACCAGTTTTCCAGTGATTTTTGTTTGGGCCTCAGCACTGCTTCCTTCCTAGCTCTGCTCCTGCTGAGCTGTGCCACTTGCTCATGTAAAAAAGTCTAAATCCATGAGTTGTGAAAATCTAGGATTGTGTTTAATTAGTCCTTTAGTATATCTGAAATTGAGTTAAGGCAAAATTGGGTGGAAGTGAAAGTGTCTTATAAATTCTGGTTTAGTTCAGGTAACAGGCAACTGAGTAGGGAGAATTGAGTGCTCTTCTGATCTTGCTTGCATCGCTCACAATGCATTTTTTAGAAGTAGGATGATGCTTTAAAATACAGAGGAAAAATAAATGGCATGAAATGTGCTAGAGGATAATAATCTCAGAAAGTACTAAAATACAACAGTATTTGTCCAACTGTAACTGTTGACTTATTTTGCCAAATTACTTTACACTGGCATGGATTTACAGAGCAGGAGACTGAAGTTTATGGCTCATTAACAATAACTGTTGTACACCTACACTGTAATTCCTCAAAATGTATTCTCTCCTTTAATACTGCATATACTGTGTGGAATGACAGTAATTACAGAAACTAATTGAATGAGATAGTCATAACTCTAAAAGTCATATTACTCATTTCAAAATGGTTTATTTCCTGAAATAAACAATCGTTACAGAGTGAACAGATATAACATCCCTTTAAGTTTATTAAACTCATTAAATATCCTTAAATATGTTGAAAAGTATATGCTGTGCATTTAATAGAGGGAATAGATACATGCAAGTATGACATCCATAAAAATTATAATCCTTAAAATGAAATTTCAGTGAAGCAGTTTGTCTCAAAAGTTTGTCTTTCCACAGCTAGTTGAAAATAGGCTAAGTTTTCAGAATTGAATAGCAAAAGTTTGTTGCAAAATGAAATCCCTGGTTTCATCCTGCTGGTATCCTCACCCAATGGAAGTTTCAATGGTCAAAACAAATCAGTCCTTCCTGGTACATGCAGAGCTGACCTTCCCCAGTGGTTATCCCTTCAAGTTGCAGGTTGGAAGGGAAGCTCCAAGTGCTGAAAACTTGGAGTCATGTGGATACACGTGTGAGCACTGGGGTCAGACCCTGTCCCTGGGCTCACAGCAGCCCATGGAAATACCCACAGCATGGGGATGTTTTGGGATTGGAAGGTGGAGGAGTCAGCTGTGGTGGAGCTGGGCCCTTCTGGTCACACTATAACTTTGGGAGAAACAGTTCTGAGCGTTTAATTTCATTTTATTGTTGCACTGTGGAGGCCCTTTCAGGCAAAACACTCAATCCTCCTCATGCCTAGCAAGGGAGGTGGCAGGGAAGAGGTAAAGATGCAGCACACCACGACAAAGTGAGGAGGAAAGGGCAGGAACTCTTGCACAAGTGAGGTCTGAGGGGCCCTGGGGTCCCTGGCCAAAGATGAGCAGGAGACAGAGCACTGCCCCACGAGAGCATGGCTGCAGTTGGGTGGGTTCACCTTCACCCCAGAATATATTCAAAGACTTGATGTTTCAGTGGTTTTCCTACTGAAGAAATTTGGGGGTACCTCAGGTAATCCTCTTTTGTTTGGTTGTTGTTTTTTTTTTTTTGTTTTGGTTTGGGTTTTTTTTGTTGGTTTTTTTTGGTTTTGTTTTGTTTTTCTGGTTTCCAAGGTTTCAGTTATTGTCTGAGATTTTTTTAATTGCTGAGTGTAGCTTTGTTTTTGTTGTTTTAATGCACAATGACAGGTTATTTGTAGGACTCAATAATGATTTTAAAAATTCGGGTTTCTAGGAGGTGTTTCCTATATCATTTGAAGATGCTATACATGAATTAAAATTCTTGTTAGTTGATAAAATGGGGTTTAATGACAATGGACTACTGTAGAGCAGTGTAATGTATGCATCACACATCAACAGAATAAGTAAACAATGTAAACATAACATTTACATGTAGTGCAGTCCTGCACTTCTCATTGCTGCTGTAGTGTGCTCAGTGGCTTTTAGAAAACCTTTATTTTTTTTCCAAGGTTTCAGTCTGGTTGCTCTGTGCTTACTGTAAGGGCACTGTCTTCAGTAAACAGGAGCCCATGTTTAAAACAAAATATAAAAAATTATCTTTATCTGCAGTTATCTGCTTTGCTCCATTTTGTAGGTTGTTTATTTATTAAAGTAATAATGAGAATTTTCTCCTGGTGGAGAGTCTTTTAACACAAACTCTTTTATTCATGGAATTGCTTCTTTCCCTGACATTGATGCTGACAATCTTCATCAACATTCATCCAGTGTGTCATATAAAACAAGGTGATAAATGTACCCTTGCACCCCAGGGTGTTACACGTGCAGCCATTTTTCTCCACTTTCCTTTCTTTTAGCAGTCACTGTTTCGCTGGACTGCAAAAACCTAATTGTAGTATCTTCTGCTCTCCTAAACAAGCTCATTTTTCTCCAGCCTAACCCATCAGAGATGCTGTCAATCAATGAGAAACCTGTCACACAGAGATCAGGGTGGCAAAGGGCTCCAGTGTTTAGGTTCTTCACAGGAAATGCTTTAAACCATTTTGTGCTAAAACCTAGATTTTTTTCTATTTGCAGTCTTATCAAATGAATGCCAAATTATCTGCTCTCTTTTCTACAGCAAATTGTAAACAACACAGATAAATGCTAAGAATAGGTCTGTATAATACAAGAATAAAATCCAAGGCAAAGATGGTATTTCCTCCTAATAATTTTGAATATGGACGATTTCCCTGTCGTATCACAAGTGACTATAATGGAATCTAATAACCATTGGAAATTATATTACTCTGCACTCTCCCTGTATCTAAGGGAGACAGAAACCTGAAAGCAAGTGGATGGGTCAAAAAAGGGTGACTTTGACTCAAACTCATTGGCTATGAGTATTCATTATAAACAAAATCTGTCAAAACTTTTCACTAATAAGGGTGTAGATCTTATTACAGCCTCAGGACAGTGATAACTTATTCTCTGACATATTATGTGAATTTTATGTGCCTACTCTATAAAAAGTGCACAGTTTCCATAGCAATTTTGATACTTCTATGATACATGATGTGACAGCATGTACCATTTTTCCTTCTTCCATGATAAATTGTCCCCACCACTCACCCACTAGATTGCTGCTAGAAATCAGAATATCATTTTGATGTCACTAAAAACTAATATTAATAATTAGGATTAGATGTTTGCTCTGGCAAGAATAACTTCTTTATTATTATTTCACTGCTTCATTAGTTAGGTTAAGAATTTTGAAACCATAAATCAAGGATGATAAGGTGAAGCCTAGGAATTGCTTTAGAAAATATGAGGGATAATCTCCAACTTACAGGAGGATGAGATCCCTTAATTTTGGTTGAGTTTTAAACAGACTTCTTAATTTTTTTTTCATTGTTGTTCTTGCCCTGAAGTTCATGAAAGCTGGTTTTGTTTCTGGTTTTGGGAAAGCACAAAGCTCACATGGGCTCGCTGAGATCTTGGGCAGACTAATTTAATTTCCCATATCTCAATTTATCCATTTGAAAAATTTCTGCTTGCAATGATTCTCCTTGGAAGGGACTGGGTTGCTAAAGCTTTTTAACTTTAGCAATATGAGAAATGAACATTTTTTAAATTTGGGGTTGTTTTGTGTGGTGATTTTAGCTGCAGCACTTTTGTAGCTGCATCATTTCCAGCAGACTGGAAAGTCAATTACCAGAGGAGTTCAGGGGATGGCTAACCCAGAGGGCATCTGAATCCCAAAATAATGTGTAGGACTGCAGGAAGGTACCAAAGGTGATCAGGAATCATGCACCTACTGTATGCAGGGCTCAATTTCTTCTTCTGTACAGCAGATTTTTTAATCCGTGTTCAGTGCTGTCCATGTTAGTGCCTGATGGTGTTCTGCAGAGATCTGTGCTTGCTTGTAATAGATCTTGAGAGAAAAATTTGGGTCTGCTTAAAAGTCTCCTTTTTTGGTGTTATTAAATTATACAGTATAGAAGGCACATTGATTTACAGGTGTAAAATACTGTTGTGTCAGAGAGTTCTATTGGTTTCTGTTAAATTTATTTTCAGTGAAGGTTACTCATTCTGCATAAATATGTGGATTAATTTGCAGGGCACTTTAGGTTTATGTTGATTTTTATGTTCCAAAAAGTGTTCCATAGTGCATGCCAGTAATACTGGTCTACATTGGGTTTTGCATTAAAAAGAAAATAGTTGATTATCTCTCATTTACTGATTTGGCTGTTAATTCTATTGCTTTTATGAAAAAGTCACAAAATACAATCCAATCTTATTCTGATAGGTTTACACAAGCCCCAATTTATGAGAAGTGGAACAGGTGGAACTTGTCAACCATTATTATTGCTTTTATTATAGTTGCAAATACTGTCTTTATTATTTTTCAGTAGAATAAATGCTCCCAGCAAAACCAATTTAACATGACCTTGTTATTGCACAGTCCTAACTAGCTGAATGTATTTTGGGGTTTCAACTACTGATATTTCAGTTTCCTGGCAGCCTAGAGAAAGCTGTTGAAAAGCTTGGCAATTCTCCATTAAACAGAAAAAGAAGGTAAAATTGAGCTTTGGAAAGGCAGTTTACATGTAATGTTTTTAAATGTCCCTCAGTTCTTGTTCAGTTATTTGTATCTTTTATGGAGATAGTGGGGTGGCATTATAATATGGATTAGCTGTCTGACTCTGCTGATGGTGTGGGTTCAAGCTCTTGACAGCTTTTCCATAGGGACAGGGCAAGCCTGGAGGAGAGGCCAGGCCAAGGAGACAGACAGGGAAATGCAGCTCCTGCCCTGGCTCCCATCTATAAACCTGACACAGGAGACACAGCCCTTGGGCTGGTCAGAGGTGCTGCTGACCCTTCAGAGAAGGCCTTGGAGAATACTGGGAGCAACTGGAGAGCACAGGAATCTTGGGGAGGAGAGCATGGATGCCAAACAGGTCCCTTGGCTTACTCCCTGGCAGGATTTGAAACTCCTGTGAGCTCATAACCAGCTATTCCAATTGATTCATTCCACTTGGTTCTGGCTGGCATCATAACAATGTAAATCCTGGGAAAAGACCTGGCTTCTGTTTGCTGTTCCTCCATTTATGGATTTTGGTTTTGCTGGGATGCTGACCAATGTTATTTTCACTAAAATTTCATCTGTCATCTCTTGCTAGCAAAAGCTCCCTTAAGCTTCACTAGCCTGTTTACATTGTGCTCTCTCCCAGCACACGTGCTGCTCTGGTGACAAGTTTGTTCCTCTACACCCTTTGCAAATGCAGCTCAAAAGAACAAGAGAAAAAGAGAAAAGAACAAAAGAGCTGTCTGACAACAGCTCCTGTTATCTGAGGAAAAACTCACCCAGGCAGACAGGGCAGGGGAATTTGGCAGAGCCAGGTTGATGCCAAATGTGAATTTCCAAGCACTGGTTTGTTAAATAGGAGGGCAACAAGTGTGTGATTGGTGTTGATTTTTATCTTTTTTTTTGTTTTGTTTTGTTCTGATTTTTGCTGAATCCTTTGGCTTCCTGCTCTGTCTGCAGTGCTTGCATCTGCCCCAGCACTGTAATGACTGCCAGTGCACAGAGCTATAGAAACCAGGTGGTTACTTAGCAGACTTATTAGAGATCTCATTTATTATTAAATGGAAGCTTATTGGCACATTCATCAGGGTTTTTCCTGTATGTAAAATTCCAGTTTGCCATGGTCTTTCAGGTTCAGTCAGGTGTTTGGCTTAAGTAGGAAGTTGCTGAAAAGTTTTGAAGGAAAAGTAGTTTGAACAAAAAAAGAGCAATTTCATAGAAGTCAAACTGTTTTTCTGCATTCATTAGATTCAGATTTGTTTTAATACTGTAATTTCTATCTTCAAAGGGTTAGAAACCTGACAATTCATTTTGTTTATAGGGCTTTTATGGATTAGATACATCCACTTAATTATCTTGGTAGTCTTTGGTTCTGTGTTACAATGACTTTTATCTGCAGCTATTATGAAATGACAAATCAGAAGTGACAAGTATTGATCAAATATTTTCAGCAATCAAATTTTTTCAAGCCAAACTGAAATGTGAAAACTGAAATGTTTTTCTGGATCCCATCTCTTTTCAATAAGTTTTTCTATGGAGAAAACTCTAAAGATTGCATTAGGTCTCTTTTTGTTATGATTAATTGCATTTTGACTTTTTTGTAAAGTGAAATCAATACAAATACCTTACAAATCATTATAATATCATTGAGTGTGCTACACATAAACCAAATTATATGCATGTAGATCAGGGAACTGCAGAGTAATAACAAACCCAAACAAATAACTGTAAAGTAACAGCCTGGTAGAGATCTTGCATAAACCAGCATGTTTCATTGACAAAGCAATATATTTGGTAGACAAAATAATATGTAACTCTAATGAGGTGTTTAAATTTCAGTCCATGTTTCACCTTGTAGTATTTCTATTTTATGAATGAACAGAACCATTAAATTAAAAATGAAATGAGGTGGTAAATCATTGATTCTGTTGTATGTGAAGTTGTCGTATGCCTCTGGATTTTTCTAAAAGGAAAAAAAAAACCCTTACAAAGCTGTTCTACAAGTGTTGCCTTCTGCTTGGCTGTTTTCCATTTATTTAACTAAAGCCTCAAATCCTTCCTTAAATTCTGCTCTCTTGGTAATTAATGACAGAAAGTTAGGCACTCTCAGATGGGTTTAGTTCAGTGGTAAGGCAGCTCAAACTGCTGGAGCATTGCTTGTCTTGTGGCTTTGTTAATGCTGGCACTTGCTGGAATTCCAGAAATCTCTTCTAGTTTTCCATATAACTGCCCCCACTTTTCCAAGGGTTCTGGCTGCTTTAGAACTATCAGAATTTCAATTTTACAGTATTAGGCAGATGCTGATTTGTAATGAGCCCATCAGTGTGTTGCTACACTTCAAAAATCCCAGTTGATGCTGGCAGTTTGCATTGCTGAGCAGCTCTGGCAGCTTGGCCCCTGTGTTCAGGCTGCCCATCTCCCTGCCAGGGCTGGTTCTCAAACCATCCCACCCCAGCAGCCCAGCCTCAGGGCCTCTCTGCAAACTGGGTGCTGTGGTACTGAGTTCTTCAGGGCTTTAAGGGCACAGTGGCATGGGTCTGGTGTCAAGAAGTGTCTGTGGCCTTGCTCGTGCTGTGTCTGTTCAGGAGGAGCACTAAAATGAAAATCCACACAGTTCTATTCATAGTTGTTGTATTGAAACCTTTAGGTTGCATCATGATCAGAATTTCAGGTGAGGCATAGCATGGCAGAGGAAAATTCTTAAGGCCTCCTCTAGACCTATTTCCTCAGATACCTACTGTTAAATACTTCATTTCAGCACTTGAGAGATAATGTACAGGATCCTGTTACAGCAGGTGACACTGACAGGAAAAGGCAGTATGACATATCTTTGGGTGACTGATAGTTTCTCTGGGCAGGTTGCCATAACTCTTTAGGAGTTCCCCTCCAACCTTCAAATCTGTATGTGTTGCTGGAATCCATGTCTTCAAAACATCTCTTAAATCAAACATTCTGTCATAGGACCAAGAAGTTAAATCAAGAAACACCTACTTTCTCCCTGAAAAGTGATCATGCTCTTCATCTTTGCAGTGGCCCCAGGTGAAAATAATTGTGAGAAAAGTGTGAATCCTAACAAGGTTGTTATTGCACCTGTCTTAGTTCTCTGTCCTCCAGTTTAGCTCAGAGCTGCTCAGTGGCCTCCAACAGATCACACAAATCATTCCATCCAGGTAATTGCTCTTTTCCTGCCCTTAGAATAAAGACACAACAGTTCTGTACAATTCTCACTTTCATGACATTTAAAGACCTCTTTAGGGTCAGCAGCCACAGGAGAGAGTATTCCTATGAATTATGACAGCCCCAAAGTCTCAAACTGGTACCTGTAAGTGCAACTGAAACAAATGCTCCTGTCTGTCTTGGGAGAATTCTGCATGGACATCAGGCATGAAAACCAAACCCTCTTTCTACCATCCAACTCTAGAGTCCAGGCCTCTCCAAGCAGCTTCTGTAGCTGGGTCAGTCTGTGCAATAGTGCAGCCTGTAGAGTGGGAGAATTCACATTTGAAATAGCAACTACCTGATAAACTTCGTGGGGAGGCTCAGGACTTCAAAGTTTTTCTTCTTTTTTTTGTTAAATCAACTGACCTAATAGAAGATATGACCTTTCTCTAAGCTCTTGAACACTAAGGATTGTTCTGCCACTGATACATGAAGCTATTGGAAATAGGCTTGATGAAACAAAGGATAAGGATTTCAAATATTTAATTTTTCTATTTGTGTGTGTGTGTTTACATTTCAGTTTTCCAAAGCTCACAATGTATTTGTGTTCCCTTTCTCTGAGCATCAAGGCCTGAGTTTTCATATTCAATATTCTGATTTTAGTGTCCAAATTCTCAGGTCCCAAATTGTAGAGGAGAACTGCCTTTGCCTCAGAAAATCAGGATCTCTTAAATACCTACAACATTCTGGGAAACTTGAGCCTGAAACAATAAATCTTTCCTGAAACAGAGTGATCTGTGAGTTAGCATTGTGTACTTTGTTGTAAAAATATATGTTGGGTACATAAGACTTGTCAGTTTTGGTCTTTTCCTGATTGCATGATCTCTGTGCTTTGCTGTCACACAAAGAACTTCAAATATGCGCCTGCTAAATGATATATTCCATTCAAATACATTGCAGAGAGAATTGTGTGATTTACTTGCACTTTGTAACTAAGCAGTCCATGGAAAGAGAATAATTTGCTTTGTAGAAAGAACAGGTAATTTTGAGTGGCAAAGTCAGAAAAGGCTCTTTTGCAAGAGTGTTCATGAACAGAAAATTACAAGATCTGTTGAAAAATCTTCTTTGCTTTTGTTTGATATGAAAAAGTGTTAATTGTCCTGAGCTGGTAAACTTACCAAACTGATTTCTGACAGCTTTGTACCTTTGACATGTTCCTCAAAGACTTAGAAATATGAAAATAGTAAAAAGTAGAGACAATAAAGTAGTTAATCACGTTCCAAATTTAGACATTTTTAGGGTCCTTAATTTTTAGCATATGGTTCTTCTCCTAGGAACACACTGAAAATGTGACACTCTGAGGTTTATGCACATACAGCTGGCCTTACATTTTGTAGCACCCCAGCACAGAAACAGCCCATGGCTGTTCTGTGGAAGGAGCATGACTGTCTCCTGCACCTCCAAGCCTCACCAGTGATAAGATGTTGCCTGAACTTGCCAAAAGGGGATGTTGAGTTACCCTTTCCTGGTCATTTTTTCCATTGGACGTCACTTAAAGACATTTTTCCTCCACTGGCTGAAAAATGTTTTGTGAGCCTGTGAAGAACCTCTGAAATGCATAATGATGAGGTTAGAATACAATGAGCTTGTTACTATGATGGCTGTTGAAAATTTATGAGACCCACTTTGTACCAGGAAAACAAACCCAGCTGCCTCCTGCCTGCCCGAAAGAAAAATGTCCTTTATATAAAAAAAAAAAAAAAAGAAAAAAAGAAATTTTATATTGTTTAAGTGCAAAGGTGTGGGAAGTTCTCAGCTGGAGCAGCCATTGCATCCTTCAGGCTTCAATCTTTTTTTTTTTTCTCAGCATTAAAGAGTTATTTCTCATATGGGTCCTCTTTTTAAGGAGACCTACTAAAAAATCAAGCAGAATCCATTCACTCATTTAAAGGAGAGGTGGTGGCTAAAGAGAATTGTTTTGCATTGATTAATAAAATCATAAAACACATATCCTGTGATTCATTGATCACATGCTTGGCAATAAACTGGAGGGAAGGGCAGTGAGCTTTGACTGGCACTTTATGGTGCCATCCTCAGCTCCTCTATTTTATTATTTTTTGTTTTATCCGCACTGTTTTGGTCACAAAGTCAAGGTGCTGCACTAGGAGGATGCAGCTGGAAATGCAGGATCAGGTGGGGGAAAGGAAAAAAAAAAAACTAAAAACAATGAAACAATAACAAAAAAATCAACAATGAAGACTTTTTTAACTTAAGTGTTCTAAAACTCGATTTGTGAGACACAGGGGGCTTTCTGGGTCAATTATTCTACCTCATACCTTAAACCCAGTTGTTTATTTTCTGAGCCTCCTTGCAGAAAAGAATTAGAGGAAAGGGTGAAAGAGAATTGTGATTTAAACTGTGAAACAGATTGTTTATAATCTGGGTCCTTCTTGGTGTTCTTTTTCATTATGTTCCACTTATAATGTGACCAAATGTCTGTCTCTGCAGCTGATGAATCCAGTTTCATTAGAAACTCAGTTGTCCAAAACCTCTGTGTCTTTCCCCTCACCTTTGACTCTTCCTGAATCTAATTCATTTACACATCTGACTGTGCATTTCCTTCATTGTCCCTTTTTACCTGTCTGCATTTCGTTCCCTTGCTGGATCCTTGCAGGACCCATTTTCCCCCACAAGGTCTGTATCAGTGCAGTGCCACCAGTGCAAGACATTCTGGTGATGTATTGCACCTATACATCATCAGAGCAACAGGGTTTTGATAAACAGCTTTCTAATACATCATTAGATCATCACTGATGGCACTTTGATGATGTATTATATTAGTACATCATCAGAGCACTGTCATTCCAGTGATGTATTTATAAACAGATGGTGCTGTCATGCAAGAAAGAAGGGAAAGCAGGAGAGAACATTTCACTCTGTTACAGCACAAAATGCATCCCCACCTCTCATTGAATGAGATGAAAGGCAAAGACCCTGTGAGGGCATAACTGTCTCATTAGGTGTTTGGCTCTAAGTCCATGGACTTCCCTGTGCAGCACCTGGCAAGCAAGCACATCACCCTTCTCGGCCAGGAGCACACAAAGCTCTTTGATACAGATTTTTGTGTTCATTGTCACTCAATCATAAAGCCAGGATTTTTTATAGTTTTTCATAATTGCATGCTTGCAGGTGTAAATAAATTCTATTTAATATAGGCATAGCTAAAATGGTGTTTGTGGCATGGTATTTGTGACATGGGCTCTTGTGCTCAAACACTGGAGCTGGGTGACTCCAGCAGCAGTGGATGCACTGCTGGACACTCAGTGTCCACTCCAGACAGGCCCTTGCACTGCTGTAAGGGCAACATCTTTTGCATGCCAAAAAAAGAAGGCAAATTAATTTTATTTTAAGAGATGCAGATCTTGTTCTGTGTGGTCAATCATAACTGCTAAGATAATTATTGAACTTGCAGTCAGTATCAAACATTTTGAGAGCTAGCTCTGTAGATTGTTAAATCAAGTATGTTATTGGTATTTCTCCTAAATTATTAGGATCATCAACACCTTCATTTCCTGGGTTTGTGCATCTGTTGCTCATGTAATGTCTTGCTGAACTGTATTACTTAACTACTTTTGCTGAGGAAGCCTTTTCATTTTTCTTATTCAGGTGAGGAAACTAAGATAAGGATCAGGTAAACTGCCCAAATCCCACAGACATTTACCCTGGGGCTGCCAAACTCCAAACACTTTTAAACTTGGTCCTACACACAAGGGATGCAGCAGGTAGGTCAGTCCTATTCCATGATTCATTTACAAGGCTGTGATTTGGGATGACTCTGGTGAAATATGACCAAAGTTTTTCTGATGTTGTTGTTGGATGTCTGATTTAGACTTTTGATTTTTTGGACAGCAAATATTTTTCAAGGTTCCTTGTGAGATTAGTCATCAAAATGAAAATTGTTTCCTACAAAAGATTCACTTGCAAATATTGTGTGTGTGTGTGTGTATAAATATGAATAATTATCACAAAAAGCATACTCAAAATATATATCTCTATTTTAACATGTCAGGAAGTGAAATGGAGTGAGATTTGCTTTCCCAGTTCTCTTAATCTTATATCTTCAGCCTCAAAACTTATTGTGTGAGGGACTTTGAGGTCAACCAGATTCATTTGGCATTTATGGAAATTTCCCATGTTGAATTCTCAATGAATTGTCAATGAATTGAGGTGAATTTGTCCTTTCTGAGAAAGGACATTCCACCAAAATTGCACACAAGGCAATGGAAATAGGTAGGGAAAAAATGTACATGTTTGCTTCAGCAGAGATTGCTCAAAAGGAACATAAGCAAGTATGCTGCCTAATCAAAACCAGAGCCAGCACAGTGTGGGATCTGCTAAAACTTTATAAATGTCAGTATAGGGCTAATTCCCTTCTTTGTTTGCCTTGAGTAGGTATTGTTCTAATTCTCATATTTCATATCACTTGTAAAGTCATAGGTTAGAAATAGTTTCAAGACTGAATTTTGTAACTTAAATACATGAGATAAAAATTAGGAAATAAGATGATACTGTAATATTAATTCTACAGATGGAAAACTGAACACAGAGAAATAGAATATTTTCCCTGAGGTCCCTGTGTCTGTAATAGAAACCAGGCTTAGAGATGCAAAGATCTGATATGCAGATCTTCAGTATTTGGTTCTGGGGTGTCTACTATAATTTCATCCTGCTGCTTGGCACAGACAGTGGAAGCACTAATTGTTTGTGGGGAGGAAAAAAAACTAATTAGAAGTGTTTTGCCACTGTACTTAATATGAGAGTCTGACCTGGGAAATGCTAAAGCATTTCCAGATCCACAGGGCCCCCTCAAAAACTGGGTTCTTAAACTCAAAAGCTGGGATGAGCTTGGGTCAAACTGAACACTGCTGAAATCCTTACTGTGCTGGGAGAGGAGTTGTATTTAAACTGTAAAAAGTATTTTATCAGGTTGCATTTTAGCAGCCCTGACACTGAGTCAGAGAGATGCTAGCAATGCCAAGGACATGTTGGGCTGGGTTAGCAAGAGCGCAGCCAGCAGGTCCAGGGCAGTGGCCCTGCCCTCTGCCAGCCCCTCAGGGAGCACATCTTGTGTGGGGCTTTGGGACCAGACAGGCACTGACCCACTGGAAGGGGCCAGCTGAGGGCTACTGAGATATGGGGCAGCTGCAGCACGCAAGGGGAGACCAAAAACCTTTCCTCTTCTGAGGAAAACACTGAGCTAGTGCAGTGGCTCTTCAGGGACAGCTAAATATGCCCAAACATGCCATGGCTTTCCTCCCAAGATGTGCTGCTCTGTGCTGCTTCAGCATCAAGATGTGAACAAGGGAAAGCAGTGTCCATTGGGCATGGTGGATCTCACTGCAGAAATGTGCTGGCCAAACACAAAATGGGGGAAATATGAGATCCAATGAAATCCTCTGAAGCTTGGCATTTGGAGAAGGATAATTTTGTCCATGGGTATTAATGGAAAATATGGTTTGGCAATCACTCTTTAGCAGTATTTAGTACTCAGACAAGGAACAAAACTGGTGCCAAGACTGTATTAATTCATGCAGCATTAAAATGGAGAGTAGCGGGGTATTCTCATACTCACAGAACCTTCAAATGTGGGGATGCCAACAACTTCTTTTAACACTGGGTGGGCATTTTGCACTGGCAGAGTCTCTGAGGCTGAACTCCAGTCCATGAGCCACTGTATGATTATTCAGAGAGTGCAGCAGGGTCTCATGTTCCTCAGCTCTGTGTGTGTAATGTGCTGCAGCAGCCCTGGCCTTTCTGAGAGCAGCAGGCAGGGTCAGCTGAGTCAGAGTAGCAACCTGATTAGGTGGTTTTGATCACACAAACTTTTTTAGCTCAGTAAGGAGTGAGGGGGTGCTGTCTGTAAATCTTGCAAAAGTCAGGCCTGGGAGACTGCTGTGACAGTTATTATAACAAAGAGGAATAACATGATGTAGTAGAAACAGGTTCCTTTCAGGAGGAATGGTCTTAATGCTAACAAAAGGGTCTTAAAGATCATTCAAGTTTCTTTTCTTCCCAATTACAGACTGTGTGGTTATCTGTTTTAATATATGCATTAATATATTTAAAACCAACATTTGCTCAGCCAGAGTAGAAATTGCTGACAGATAGGAATTTCTGATGGGTTTTTTTTATGAAACTGGAAACAGGGAAATTTTTTCTTAATAAATTCTCTTATTGTATACAACAGGTAGATGAAAAGAAATCTAATATTACATTCATGCTAACAAAATTCCATTTTTTGGTCATCTTTAGGACATAGTCTATCTGCTGTAGTAAAACAGCTAACTGGAAGAAATCAGCTTCAAGGACATGATGAATATAGGAGCATTAAGTAGTGCTTGAAATACATATTTTGTTCTGAAGACAAAATTTTAAAACAATACGAGGGTTTCTTAAGTGGAAGGAGGAAGTGTTCTCTGGTGTACAGAAGTGGACTAGATCATGTATTTAGAAGGGAGTAGACTGTGAGATAGAAACATTTCCCTTTATCTGGCACTTTAAACTCACGTTTGTGAAGCTGTGAACAGTTTTGGACCTCCAGTAAAAGATGTTGATAGACTGGATCCAAGCTGAATGGGCTCCAAATAGTCCAGGAAGGGGCAGAAGCCAAGGAAAAGAGGCTCCACTGAGAACAGTTAAAGGTGACTTTACATTTATAGCCCTTCTCTGGAGTTTTCTTCTTGGATAAATCATAATCTACTTTTAAAAATATTCTTTCCAAATATTACGTTGATTGATATGACCTAACATTTTCTCCTCATTTGAAATGTGAAGCCTCTCTTTTTGAAACTGTGAGATTTAAATGGAAAGACCAAAAGTTTTTGGCATGTGGGCAATAGGGAAATAGCTCCAAAATGGGTATCTGAGATCATATGTGAAAAGACTGAAAAGATATTTCCATCTCCAGTATGCAGGAAAGAATTCTTGTCTATTTGGAACCAACACTAGTTATGAGTAAAATGAAAGAATTTGTTATTCTTAGCTTTGTCTCATTTGGGTTTTACCCAACATAAAATAAAATTTGATTCCTCAAGCTTTCAACAATTATTTTTCTATATTGATCCAGGCCAATGAAATAAATTCTGGTCTTTTATTTTAAAAGCAAAATAAAAATCTTGGAGGCCTTAAGTACTTTTTCAGATATTAAATAACATTTATATCAATGTAGGAATGAAGGAATAGATCTGAAATGCTGGCCAGCCAAGTGTGTGTGTTGAAATTATTAGTGCAAATGGAAATCATGCAGTTTGTTACTGCAAATGGGAGAGACAAAGGGAAATCATGCTTTCTGTCAGCAATGTGAAATGAGATTGATACTAGGTAGTATTCCATTATTTCAAGATGCCAACTGTTTTGACAGACCAATTGCAATTACTGGAGATAGTGGCTCAGCAAATTGAGAAGGAAATTAGGTTTGATCGCATGAGAGAGAGTACCATAAAGAGCCCTCCCTCCTCCTTTGCAAAGGTATGCAGATTCACCAGTGAGCTTTTTCCTCAACAAAAGGCAGGGAGGGGGAATAAAAAACCCTGAAATCATAAATCAGAATTCTCAGGCATTACAGAAATTGAGGCAAGTTCATCCCCTCCCTCCAAATAATGTCAACAAATGTTCATTAACCTGTCCTGCTGTTCTATGCCACGCCTCATTTTCATCTAGGGCCAGGTTCAGGCTTGCTCCTTGTGTCTTGCCATTGTGCTCTGTCAACTCAAACTGCAACAAAGAGTCTTTGGTTCTTCTGGAGGAACCATCATCTTGATGAATCACTTTCCCTTTTAGACATCTCAGGGCTCATATGGTTTTTATAAAACTCTTTAAGTTACCTGGAAATTTTCTTTTTCAGTAATTTCTTTTAGTGGGAGATGGGAACTTAGATTCCATGGCTGAATGAGGGCAAATAAAGATAACAGAGGTGGCAAGATACATTAGACAATTCCAAGTATTTAGGAATCTAACAGAGCCTGGTTCTTTGCACTAGGTCTGCACAACTTCTATAAAGAATAAAAGGAATCATCTTGACATTTCCCATGTCACATCTTCAAAGATATTTTAATTGTTTTGATATTGGTATTGGTAAAAATAAAAAGTGAAGATAGAATCCTATGTTTGACATGAGGAGTAGGAAACACCCTGTAAGCCAAGTATCAAAGCTGAAGCAGATGCCTTTTTTTCTGGGCCAGCTGAATTTAACACTCATTGCTATGTATTTAGGGAGGTTATTTTCTCAGATTCATAAAATTCTACCATAGTGTCAACCAAAATAATAATCATTCACTAGTCCAAACAGAGAAAAGTACAGTATTAGAAACATAAAAGCACATTGTTGCATAGTTGCATCTGAACTGCTGCTGTTGTGGTTCTGTAACTCACAATTTTCTGAACAGTTTCTATGCAAACAGATCTTAGTGTGGTAAAGTCTGAATTTGATGTTGTCTTTTGAACATAAATGTTGATGGTCAACATCTACTGTGTCTATGTGCTTAGATGTATATGTTTAGCTAAGAGTTTTGTGACTTTATTTCAAGCCAGGATTTATACATTGGGCTTGATTTCTCTCCTAAGTGAGCAGAGGGTCCAAGCCATGTAAAACTGTTTGAATTCCCCTGCTTCAGATCACTGGTGTACCCTGTGCAGTCCCCAGAAGTTCCTGGAATATGGGGTGAACCTCCCCTGAGAGTCAGGTTTGTAATGGCCAAAATTAATCTCATTTTGCTTTTACCATGCACTGTTAATTCTGGCTTCACAAGCACAGCCTTTTCTCAGTGTGATAGAGGATTTTAAAAGCTTATGCAATTCAACAGCCATATAGCAATTAGCAGATACTGCAATTTAAGAGAATAATATTTATTAACTTGGAAAAAGTACAGTGACTATAATCCGAGTAATTGTTACAGGAAACATGGAAAGCCTCAGTGGAGAGGAACTACTGTGTCCCTGCCATCAAAGAGCTGGGCCTTGTTAGCTTAGGGAAAATTTATTTTCAAAAATATTCTCTCTGAGAAGTAAAAAAAAAAAAAACCTTAAAAACCCCTGGAAACAAGAACGACCAAGGGAAATAAAAAAAAACAAACAAAACCACACACACACAAAAAAATACTCCCCAAAGAACCACACCATCACCATCAAAAAAGCCAGTGCTGTGGCCTCATCCCCAGGGTGGAAACAGCAGAAACTACAGCTGGATCTCAGGCTGCTCAGAGAGATGGAGCAGCCACCTGCAGGGATGCTGCACTGTGAATGCAGCTCAGTGTGGTGCTGAACCCAGCACAGTATCTCTTTCCAGACATCCTGTGCATTCTCAGAAATGTGGGTCTCTGATCACTTCCCAGTGCTGCAGGAATCACTAAGGAAAGAAGTGGGCTGGAAATGTCACTAGGTGTGCCAGAAAGGTTGTAATTATGGCAGGATGATGTGTGGTCATGCAGGATGTGAAGGTCTGCAGTGGCTTTGCTGTAGCACTCCTGTAGCCTCCAGGGACCATTGTTCTTTAGGAATATTCTAATTCATTGCACTATTGGCACCAACTAAGCCCTCCTGTCACCTTGGTGGTGGTGGAACCTTTCAGGTACTTGAAAACCAAGAACTGTGTGCAATTTCAATATCAGAGTTTTTGGGAGGAGTCTGTGGTCCATGCCCTGCTTTGCTCTTCTGACCACGTACTTTTTTCTGCAAGGAGTTAAACTCTGATTTCTGAGGCAGCAGCTGCTGTGACTGGAGGTGGAAACAGAAATTTCCTGTGCTGCAGCAGTGAAAGCAGGCAGTGCAATTCCCCAAATGGAGGCAGCTACAGCAGGGTTTTGTCAGACCAAAGCTGAGAGAGGGCTTTATTTGTCCTGGGGAGTAGTTATGCTCAGAAGAGGGACTGTGCAGTGTGCTCTGACAGTCTGAGTCTGTGTCACTACATAAGGTGCTTCCTTGGTCACTGAAATTAAGTTAATTACTTAAAGATATCAAAATCTGTGGGGGTAATTGACCAACACAATAATAACATGAAGAAATATTTCTGAAACATATGCTGTAAAGAGCTGTTAAAGTTATACTCAAATAAAGACGTGGGAAGCACATGCTTTCCAATACCCGAGGTACTCTGGTTTTTTGCAGAGGTGACTTAGCCTGTCTTCCCAGGATATAATATTCTGTCCAAAGGCTTGTGTAGTAGTTGGAGTATCAACCAAAAATTGCTGTAAATTGTGGTACCAACACAATCCAAAAACTGCAGGGGATGATCCAATACATGTATGTATATAAAGACACAGCTCTTGATGCTGTGTCAGGCTAACATCTGCTTGTTGACCTTTATTGACTTTTCTGTGTCAGGGAGTTCCCTTTATAACCTTTTTCCATTTATCTGCCTGTCCACCACAGTGCTGGTTCTGAAGGATCAAGGGAGGGAGGATTAAATGCCTCCAAAAAGCCATGGATAATCAGAATAGAGGTGATAAAACAGAGGTAAATTTTCACCAGGTTTAGATAAAGGATGAAAGACTTTATCAAGTCTTTCAAGTATTGAAAGACTTGATAAAGCAAGTATTTTAAATTAGTATTATAAAGCAAGCAAGTATTTTTGGGGTTTTAATTTCTTAATGTAAGGTCTAATCTTTTTAAAGTAAATAATGAGAATTTTCCTAGGTAAGATTTATATACATCAGTGGGAGGTTTGATTTAATGGCCTCAAAAAGTTCCTTTTGGAGATGTTTGTTATATCTGACAATCTGCTCTAAAAATTACCAAATGAGGGATTTTACTGTCAATATAGTACACGTGGGTTTCCGCAACATGCAACAAGTTTATTTTAGACTAGGAGGATTTATCAATAACTCTTGAAGAACAATATTACTGATAGATAGTGGTAGGTATTTTTATCTCACAGTCCTATCAAATGTTTATTGGAGAAAATTAAACATACAGGGGTTTTTCCATAAATAAACAGTTTTAAATTTACTTTTAAATTACTTTTACATTTAAATTAAACGTCACATTTAATTTTTGTCATAGTGTCTTAACTTTACATTGCTATTAAAAAATAGGAACACAAGTGGTCAAATTGGCAATTTGTTAAAAAAAAAATTAGACAGCCTAAGACTTAAGACTATCTCTTTACAAGAAAGAAAACATTTCTTTTCTAGAGAAAAAAAATCATTGATATATAAATCACAATTGTTTCTGGAACAGAAAGCCAGAAGTCATTTTAGGTGCAAGCCATAGGTGTCACCTATACATGTAAATTTGAGAGGAGATTATTTGCAAGAGACACAAGAGTTTATATTCAGAATATCATGCGCTATATTTTTTTTTTCAGATTTTCTTAGCACCCATGTTTAAATCAGCCAAAATTACAATTTTGGGAGCTGCAGGTCAGTCAGCTCCACTTTGGTCTTTCTGATACATATGAAAAAAACCATTATGAGTGGGAGCAGGCATGAGAACTTAGCAGGTAAAGCATTCCTGGCCACCCTGATTAATTTCTGTAAAATGACTGCATTACAGATGAGGGGAGAGCAGAGAGATCATTTGTCTTGACATCAGCAAGGCATTTGACACTGCTTTTCATGGTAGTCTTGTTTCAAGTTAGGATCTTCCAGTCTGAATGGATGGACAACCAGATGGGTGAGAATAGTTTTTGTGGTCACAGGAGAGAGGTCAGGGACCATGCTCTGTCTGGAGCTGCTCACGAGGGGAGCACTGCAGGGTGTGGTGTAAAACCCCCCAGTTTCACGTTTGTATTAGCAGAGTTTCAGGTGAGGGATTGTCCAGATCAGCCTCAGAGGGGACACAGAGCTGGAGGCACCAGTGGAGAGAGCAAGGGCAGGCCAGCCATACCAAGAGACCTGGGGGGGTGAGCTGACCAAAACCTCCCAAAATCCAGCAGGGAAAACCTCAATCACCACACTTGGAACAAGGAAGAAGCCCTGAGAAAAACGCAGCAGGAAATGGTCAGGACACCATGGTACTGAGCAGAAGCCAGCAGTGTCTGGGCAGCCAGGAGGGCTGGTGGTGCTGTGGGCTCTGGGGTATCAGGAGCATGGCCAGGAGACCAGGAGAAGAGAATATTCCCCTCTACTTATAGCAGTCTACTTATAGCTGTGCCTGTAACACTGCATTTGCATTTAGGTCTCACAATACAGGCCCTGGCAGACTGGGGAACTTCAGCTCCCAAGGTTGGCTCCTTAAATTAATTCAGAACAGATTTCTATCTAAAAGCTAGAATACCAGTTGCAATAGAAATTTTATGCTTAAATCCTCAATATTTTTCATTTAAAATCTGCTTTCTTTCCTTTATTTCCAGATTATTAAAACCTAGATTTTCCTCATTTTCTCAGGTGATCTTTTGTTTATTTAGGAAAAAACTATATAAGTGCTCCCAAAACACCCAGGCCGTGGAAAGAAATATATATTGATTAATTATGAAATTGAATTAACTACACTGTACAGGTAATATACACACAGAAGGAAATTGTGATTCCTGATTGGCTACTGATGATGTAATGGTGCATTATTAAGTGATAATTGTTTTATTACAGTGTTTACAAGGAGACAAATGGTTTGTGAATCAATGCACAGGGAGGCCACAAAACGAGTTGCTTATTGATTCACAAGCTGTTTGTATCAAAGTTTGCTTTTCAGAAGAGAAAACAAAACCAATGTACTCCAGGGTATATTCATGAGGATAATAGTCTTGGGAGGATGGAGTCTGAATTTACATTAAAAATTGGCTCAACTCTGAAATACACTTTTCTCTTGAAAATATTGCATGGAATCACACCTCCTGAGCCATGCAAAGCAATTCCTAGCACACCTTTCTCTGCCATCCTTTTTCATCAGCCATCATGTTGTGGGGTTTAGCAAACTCCTTCCTCAGTTCCTTGAGTCATCTCAGAAGGACTCTTTGTCATTAGTTCTACAATTTAAGTCTACAATTTAAGTTAAAGTCACAAATACTTTGCTCAAGTATCTGCCTTTTGGGACGTTGAAGTCCTTTAAATGTCAGAAGCCAGATTAGTAGATGTATTCCCATTCTTCCAAATGGTGGGATATTAAAGAGCATCAAATTGTTGGCCTACATGAACACAGAGTGCTGGATCAGCCCTTCTGTCTCACACCAAACTTTCACTAATTTCAGGACTATTGCTGGTATATTTACCAATGTAATCTACCACTGGGTTTCTGATGTTGCAGATCAGTGTCTTTAAGAATTCATATCCATAGACAAGTCACTGAAGCTTAATCAATCACTATCCATCTGCTGAACAGACAAAACCCTATTTACAAGGCACTGCAATTTAGCTTATGTGTTGGAAACCCTTAGGAAAGAGCTTCAGCAATGTCAGTTTAACTTGCAACTAAGATTAAAATAGGCAACACAGAAATAGATATTGAGCTTAAGCAGGGCAGTGTAGTGAATCACCTTAACTCAGCAAAATGTTTGACTCTTCATGGCTTAATAACACACTAAAAAATCCCAAATCCCTCTTCTCTCTAAAGTCTCATCACATTCTACATTGAAGAAAAAGTTTCTGTAAAATTAAGCCACCTGAAAGAGGAAAAGAATTGAATGACATTTTGTACCTGAGCAATTCTGGTAGAAGAAAAGGTTTTTTTTTTTATTCGAGTCTAAGGACTGGTTGTATTCCTCTGATGTCTGTGTTTTTCTTTTCATAAGAACTGCTCACACATTTGAGGGCCTTCACAAAGAGATGTTTGTGCTCAGCTTGATCTTTTGCATGCATTGTTTAGGGACTATTGCAAAAATATGGTTTTATTGAAATGTCATATTCTGTTTCTTTTAAGGTGTTTTAAATCTAAGCAGTTTCAAGGAAATCATCAGCAGATGAAATGCAGTTTTTTAGCACTGAGGGCTAAGTGTGTTGGGTTTGGCTGTACTTAAATACAAGGTGGGACTTGATAAGATGCAGGTATTCTCACAAATAATGGATTCCATAACCAAAACAGGCAGGATTTGAATGGCATCATCATATACTGATCAACTTTTCCTGCAAACTCTCATTGCAATCAGCAAGAATTTTAGGGAGCTTAAATAGAATAACACTGTAATTTTGAGTATGAGATGATAACTTGTGGGTTTTTGCATCCTGATACTTGTGCATGAACTCCAGAGCGGGAATAATTCTACCCTAGAGTATTTTAATTATTCATGTGCAGAAGAATTTTTGGGATTAAACCATTGCTTTCATTCTGATAGTGCCTATATTGGTTTGGGGTTTTATTGGGGTTTTTTTCACGTAGTTAAACCTAGGAGAATAAATCCAACTTTCTGCCTCCTCATGAAAAATCAAATGTTATGTATTTCTTCATTTTGGTTTACTTTACTGCAGCGCTTTATTTACTTTTATTTTATTTAAATCTCTATGAGCAGTTCCACAACAGTACTAAAGATTTTTGATATGCTTATACCAATTTGCAGAAAAAAAATCACACAATTAGGGAAACTTTTCTAACAGTCTAAGGAACCTAAATTTTAGCTCATAAATACAATCATCCAATGCCTGGTCTTAAGAAAATTATGGTTTTCATAGAAAAAAAAAGAGTAAAAATGAATTTATTGAGCTAGAAGCTATGGGATTTAATATTTTGTCTTAGAAAGGAGGGAAAAAGTTCTCCCATGTTACATCTTTTGTAAAAGTAGCCACAATCAGATTTCTTCTAGTCTGTTGTCCAGCTCCTCAAATCCAATATTCCCTCCACAACATAACACACAGCTTGCCTCTTCTCCTCCTTTGAATTTCAGAAGTGTTGGAAGTCTTGACTGTCTGTGACAGAAGAGCTCCTCCTTGTCTCCCCTGGTGCTTTTTCTCTTCCTGCAATGCTGATTTAGAATCTCTCTTGGAGAAGACAATTATAACAACACCTTGAGCAAGGCCTTAATTTTAACTCCCTTCTTGTATGTTTGTAGAAAGAGAATTGAGTTTGGCATATTCTCAGTTGTTTCCCTAATCCAAAATTTACGTTTTTCCTGTCTTAAGTCGGGTCTAGCTGATACTTGTCTTGTATCTTTAAATCAGCTTCATTTTCTCATCCCTGTTTCTGGTGCTCATAAATGTCTGTTCTATGACCAGGGCAGATTCACATTTTTGTCCCCAGCAGCAGTGATGTGTCATGAATGTCTCCCACACTTTGTAAGTGGATCCCTGCCTGAGCCTGGCTTTGGCTGCCCAATGTCCCACACGTGGAGCTGCTGCGGAGAAGAGCTGTTCCAGCTCTGCCAGCCTCCAGCACCTGCTCCCAGGATCACAGGTGTGCCTCTGTGGAGCTCTGCTGGCAGGCACGAGGGCTCATTTCGGATGTGAGAGAGGGGGGTGTGCTGGAAGCTGCTGGCTGAGAAGGAATGCTCCAGGGAACGTGGATCTGTACATTTTGATTGTAGCCACAGGCATCTCTCAGATTTGCAGCCAAAGGCATGGGACCAGGGTGAGTCACAAGGTGTCAATTAACAAAGCCTTTTTATAGAATCACAAAATGACACAGTGGTTGAGGTTGGTAGCAAAGTCTGGAAACCCTCGAGTCCAACCCTCCTGCTCAAAGCAGGGTCAGACAGGGCAGGTTGTGTAGGGAACTGTCCAAATGAGTGTGGAAAGGCTTCAAGATTGGAAAAAAAACTCACAGACTGTCTATGCAACATGTTCCAGTGTTCAATCACTGCCCAGAAAAAAAAGCTTTTTGTGATGTTTAAATAGGTTATCTTGTATTTTGGGTTGTGCTTGCCATCTCTTGCTCTTGCTCTGGACAGCAGTGAGTTCCATCTGGCTTAGTCCTCACTGCCTGTGAATGAGTTGGTAGTGCCAGTACAAGGGGCCTATTGATTATTTAACATTAAAGTCAGCAAAAGGACAGAACTTCAGGCTGATAAGTAGGCAGAGGCCAACTAAAGCAGTGCAAAATAAACATTGAAATGAAAGGTACAAGACTTTCTGGCACTTGAGTTCTGCATGACAAAGATCAGCTCAGAAATGGAAAACAGATCCCACTGTGTGCCTATGTCCTTAATGAATTATTTGACCAGATGTAAAGGTTTGATTTACAAACCTCTATGACCCCAGGGGGAATGGTTAGAAAGCCAATCCTTTACATTAAACAAAACCCTTTGCTATCAGACTAACCCACAAACTCGTAAAAATGGTTTGCTATGCTGCCTTCTTCATCCATGTGTGGACTGTGTTCTCTGAAGCATAATCCTGTAGAATTTCTTTTATGAGGCTGTCACTTTTCTTCCCTAAGACATGCCCAAAGCTTCTCTGTTGTTCCTATCAGTAGTGTGTACATCACCTGTACCCAGCTTTTGAAGCACCCTCTCCTTGATCCTCCCACCTTCAAAAACTTGAGGAGAAGCTGCTTAACAGCATGATGTCTCTAAAGCCTCCAGTTGACACCAGTTCTGATGTTTGTAAAGTGATTGACATGCATTCATGGGTGTATTTTAAAATCCCAGCAATTTTATGCCTTGCAGTATTTTCTATTCTTCCCTCTACAACAGACTTCTGTAATATGAATAAGAATCACAGGATTCCAAGATAGAATCAGTAGAGATATTTTGCTGAAACTTGATTTATAATACTAGGGATTTAATTCTTTTATCAAAATAAAGATCAAATCAGAAAGGAGTGAATTTTTATGGAAAATGAGTTATTGTCAGAGTTAATCAGGAAAAATCATTAATCAGAATTCTTCCAGGTGTTTCCCACTCTGGGCACAAACTGAAACAGAGAATAATGGCATCTTATGTGATTTTTTTGGGTGGAAATAAGTGTCTGTAATTTTTCTTTTTATTTGCTTCATGTTTTGGGCTCATTTCAACATATATCAGAGTCCAACACTGTCCCTGTTTCCAATAACCTCTTGAAGTGATGGCAGTAGCACTTACCTTGAATCATTTGCCACTCCACTATATCACATGGTATTCAGAGATGCAGCCATTCAGAAATGCATCCATTACATTAATACCTTGTTATCTATTTCTTAATCATTAAGCATAATGTGATTTTTATGTAGGTTTACAGATGTATCAGTAAGTTGTAATGACTTTATCTCTTTTGACTGTATGCTTGGGAAGCTTTTGTGGGGCATCAAGCTTTTATAACCGTGATGAACTTCTATTCTTAGCAGATAGGAAAATCAGACAGAATTCCTGAGACCTGACAATTAAAAATAAATGTTTCATGAAAACTCTTGGGAAAACAGTGGAACACTAAGAATTTATAACCAGGCTCAATGATTAATCTCACTTGACAAATTTTTGTGGTCGTGTTTGATATTCATTCCTTTCTCTCCCAGAATTTTAGTACTATGTTTCAACTTCTAAAGATTAATTTGCAGTTTCCTAACATTTCATGTAGTCTAAATGGCAGATTGGAGCCAAAGTGACAGAATTCTCCTCTGCATCTGTGTGGTTTTTGTGATGAAATCAGCCCAACTGTGCCTCAGTTATGTTTCCTTCACACATTATTTT
The DNA here is from genome assembly GCA_013400575.1 of Peucedramus taeniatus. Taxonomy (NCBI): domain Eukaryota; kingdom Metazoa; phylum Chordata; class Aves; order Passeriformes; family Fringillidae; genus Peucedramus; species Peucedramus taeniatus. Next base: position 853,513 of record WBNO01033426.1, read on the forward strand.
CCAACATGCAGTGCTGTGTTGGGCTGGTTCAACTCAGTGTGCTGTCTGAAATTGCTGTTGACTGAGGCATCATACACAGGTGTGCCAAAGAGCTGCCTGTATAAACTGGATACCTTTAACACAGAAGTTCTACATTTACTTTTCTTAAATTCCTTGTATTCTCCTTCTCTCCAATGCCACACTTGAAATTCTTTCTCTGCTCACCTCATACAAAATCTGTAGCAAGTATTAATTATTTTAAGTATAGTAATTATTGTTTTTTATCTCAGGAATTCAAGCACTCCCTTTGTAATAACCTCCAAAAAAGTGAAAACTTGATATGAAATTCTTGAGAACACTAAAGAGCAGCATAGTGTCTCAGTCTCTTTGATCAGACCCTACTTCCTTTCCTTCCTTTCAAAGTACTGTGGCACTACTTTTCCTGATTAATCTTTGAATAAACAATACAATAATAGTTATTCAAAAGTTTCATATGGTTTATAGGTAAAAATAGGAATATCTGGAATATGGTCCCAATAATGGAATAATATTTGATGCTTGAGTTGGAGACAAAAACCACTCTGTAAATAGCTGTACCTACCTCCATACATATACAGGTGTGTGTATTTTGTCCTCCCAGCAGGGACACTGAAGTAAGGTCCCCATGAAGATTCCTTTTGTATTTCCAGACCTGCCTGTCTCTCCTGCATGCTTAGCAAGCTGTGAGCTGCATCAACTCAGCAGACTCTTTCCCAGAGAATTGCACTGATCTCAGCAGCAAGAGCAGAAGAACACTCAGTATTTTAGTGCTGTTCCCTGTGACTGGGAAGGAAAGAGGGGGAGAAGCCATGGCTGAAATGCATTTTCAGGGACTCTTCCATCACCTCTATGGCACAAATGTCAATTCAAGCCATTTTTTGCCTGCTGGAAGTCTGGCCTCTGATTATACTGCTTGCCCAAATGTTTTACAAAATGGGTAATATTTCTGATTTCCTGATTTAGATGAAAATTCCCTTCCCCTGCAGTTTTTATTGTAAGCAGAATGCAGTGTACTTGGAGCAGTGCTGCACAGAGGGCCCTCCCCCACCAATGTTTTATGCATGCTGATGCCTTGCACAAGGCAGAAACAAGTAACTTAAACAGTACAATAAATTTTACTGAGACGTAGATACAGGTCTTTCCTGGCTTGTCTATAAAGTGAAAAATATGGAATGATTTGCTTCCCCTTTAAGGAGGTTATTAGCTTGCTTGTATCTACCAGAGGAATAGAGGTGCACACAGTCTCCCATTATTCACCGGGTTTTTAATCTTGATCCCTGGCTTCTGCGATAAGTTATTGCTGGGGACTGGAATTGCTTGGGGAGTGATGCAGGTGCCTGAGGGCCAGCAAGTGGCTCTGTTATGAGAACTGGCTCTAATGATTAATGGTAGGATGCAGTGCACTACTGCTGACTTCACTGGGAAATACAACATTGTTAATTTTATCATTATAAACTCCCAGCACTGCAAGAGAATGTGTCTGCCTCCAGGATGGTGAATTTGATAAGAAGGCTTTTCTGATAAGATATCTCGTACTCCCAGGGAAAAGCATTCATGTTTAATCAGGGAGTATTTAACTTGCAATCCAAATGTTACCAAGTAATATGTACAGGTCATTTTAAATTTGTGCTCTACAGTTCAGGTCACAACATTATAAATGAGTTTGTATACACACTGAGGAAAGAATCAATATAGCACTGCTCTTTACAAAGACTGTCATAAGCCAAAGAAACTAAATATTTTTTCACTTGAAAAGAGGACAGACTTTTTAATGACTAGTACTACAGACAGATAAATACATACAGAGAGCCCAGGAACCATCCTGTAAAATACTCTGCAGCTTCCAGCCTTGCTGGTGGCAGTGTCTGTGACTTCAGAGCAAACCCCTGAGGACAAGAGGGATTGCATCCTTTTCCTATTAATTATATCAAACAGGTTGTGGGACTGGCATGCAGGGCTGGGCTATGACCAGACAATAGTCCTGAGTGTGCCAGTTCCTTCTTTGTGTTTGTTTGTGGGATCAGCATAGACACTGCTGTCCTGCAGAGACATTTGTACTGGTTTTGGCTGGGGTACAAATAGTTTTCTTCACAGTGGCTTGTATGGTGCTGAGTTCTGAATTAGTGATGAAAGCAATGTTAACAGATATGTTTTAGTTTAGTAGAACCTAAAAGCAGTGCTTTTACAGCCCCGAGGCTTTTTCTGATTCTCACACTGTCCCAGCAGCGAGGAGGCTGCAGGTGCAGTAGAAGTTGAGAGGAGACACAGCTGGAACAGCTGGCCCCAACTGACTAAAGGGACATTCCATAACACAGGGCACTGTGTGTGCCAATAAAAGCCACAGGGAAGGAGGAGGAAGGGGTATGTTCCCCTAGGATGAAATTGCTCCTCCCTCTCAGTAAAATCTAATTATACAGAGGATTTTGTACATCCCTGGCTCTGCTCAGCACTTCTGCTCAGCACAATAAAGAGTTTCATTGCTTTTTATTGCATCTCCCCCCAGTTTTGCACCTTTCCTGCCATGCCCTCATCTCCCATGCCTCCCCCAGAACCTTGTGCCCTCCCAGCTACCTTTTTGCTTCCAAAAGCTGTTGAATGATGAGTATTTTTTTTCACTCTGTTTGTGTGTTGCATGTGTCTCTCCGATGTGTGTTTTCTTTTCTCTCTCTCTAAGTTAAAATTCTTCAGACTGTGGTCCTTCTGCCTTTTCAAACAGTCCCTGGAAGTTTGGCTGTTATTTTGTAGCTCCTTAGGCCATTCTAATACATATGATGAAGACTTTGTCAAATTTTCCAATAAGGTAACATTAACAGTAATTTAGAAAATTTTGAAATAGTGAATATTTTTGTCTTTTCATGAGATATATTCAGTCTAAGAGTTGACATTAGGAAGGGAACAGCACTTGAAAGTAATAAGGTGATTTTTGTGGAAAACCTGATGAGGTAGTGTCACTTAGTAGGTCATTTTAAAACTAGGCTTGTTTTGAAACTGGAATGACATTATAGAACTGAGTGCAGACTGTCTTGCACTGTGGCTCATGGCCTTTGACTCTATGTACTCTGTTAATCATTTGATCTGTCTCTAACAAAATAGATTTTGATAATAATGTAGATATTACACCTGCCATTTGTTTAAATGCAAACTACTGTTGTTGTGACTCATTTGATACTTTTGTTGCACTAAGTGACACGTTGCACACGTGGGTGGGAAAGCTGTGGAAACTGAGTCCTGTCAGTCACTGGACAAAATACTGGAGGGGCAGCAATGTGTCTGGTTCTCCCAGTCTGGTTTAGATTTACAGAAAATGTTTCTTTTGTGGAGAATTTTGACATTTAAGTACTCAAACAAGTAATGCTCACCTCTAATAGCCAAAGAAGCAAAGTTATGGCTAACCAATTTCAAAGTGTAGGTTTTGCCATTTCAGGGTGCTTCATCAGCCCTGAGCTAAATGTTGCAACACTTCCTGATTTCACAAGCCCTGGAAGAGAGAGCAATGGCAGGTTGATGTCTATCAACTCCAGCATTCATAACACAAAGTAATGGCAGAGGGTAGGATCAGCTTAAGTTAAGTAGATGATACAGTAAAAGCATGTACCTAAGTGGATAATGGGAATGCTATCCTGAATCTCCTGAGGGGTGGTAATCCATAGCAATCGAGGTGACTCAGGCACAGGGGAAGTGCCTGGGTGACTTGGATGTTAATGTGTGCAGACAGGAGCTGCTGTGCACTTTTCCTGCTGGCCCCTGATGGCAGTGTCACGTTCTCTGTGTCCTGCACACATCTGTCAGCCTTGGGTCTGTTCTGGGTGTCCTGCACACATCTGTCTGTCAGCCTTGGGTCTGTTCTGGGTGTCCTGCACACATCTGTCTGTCAGCCTGGGTGTGTTCTGGGTGTCCTGTACACATCTGTCTGTCAGCCTGGCTGTGTTCTCTGCTGCACTGGTGGAGGTGCAGTTTGGGCATTTGCTCAGGAGAATTTCATGGCCTTGCAGATGAGTAGCTGGGAGAGACAGCTGATGGCTTCTGGGGCAAATCTTAAAAAGCTGAAGCTTTAGAAGTTGTCATGGGAAGAAATAATTGATCCATGTTTGAAAAGGGAACATGTGTTGAACTAGCCAGATTTTGAATCACCTGTGTCTTGTGTACCAGAGTAAGTACCAGTGCCCTGACCTGTAAACTGTTGTATCTGACCAAAATAGCAGGATTATTTTAAACTATTTTTTTATTTGTATAACACCTTACACAGAGCTGTTGAGGCTCAGGCTGAGATTCTGTACTCCACTGTTTGTACCTTAGTCTCCTACTGCATTAAAAGGATTTTTTCCCCCCCTCCAGCATGTGCTTGGCTGTATCCTGTTTGCTTTTCTGCCTTATTCTGAAGCAACAAAAATCAGCCATGGCTGGGAACAGAACAGCAGATAGGATAGGAAAGTGCTTGGAAGCAATACAGAGAATCGTGCATTCTCAGTGTCTGAGGTCAGAAATGAAAGCTTGTTTGTTTTGGGGGGATGATCTTGTTTTGTTCTCCCCTTCTCATCCTCCCTCCTGCCCCAATCCCCAAACCAGTCATATTGGCAGAGCTCTTTGAAGGAGATTTATTCTTATGGAAGATGGAGAGTAGTTTAAAAGATGACTTCATTTAAATCTATATCTCTCCCTCAGAGGGTGTCTCTAGTGTCCTTAAGAAGAAAGTAGTAAAGCATTGTTTACCTCTGACAGCTTTATTAAGAGATTAAATGTTAACTTTTATGTGACTCTTATGAAACTGGTGAGCTAGAGAGTGAATCCCTCCAAAAGGGAGGGACTGACTCCGTGAGGGCTGTACTGGTGCAGTGCTCAGGGCACCTGTGCTGGGTGGAAGGCATTCCAAAAGCCTTGACACAAGGAATACAATCAGAGAAAAAGGCCTGGATGTAGTAAAGGACTGTATCTAAACCATGTCAAAAGCTGTTTCTTTTAGGTTTCAGTAGAAGCTTAATAAATGAGCACCTGAACAGAACACATTGATTAATATTCAAGCTCTAGCTGACTGAAACTGATCCTGTTTTGGGAACCAAGGCAGGTTACAGCCACCACACCACCTCAGGCAGTAGGGAATGTCTGTCTGTGTAACTCACCTACTCACTGAGTATCTGTGTGCCCACATACCCAAACCCCTGTTGATTATTTCACAGCAGCTAAGCTGGGGTACTTTCTCTTTCACAAACATGAGGAGGAACAACTTAAGTTCAACCCATTCATTTCAGCTAATGCATTTAGAGGTGTTTTCTGCTGCAGGCTAGGAATATGAAAACAGCAGAGCTCAGGCACTGAATCGTAGCTAAATATTATGCATCCCAATCCTTTAGTCTTTCTGCTGTGCTGTGCTGCTTAATCTTCTGAGGACTAATGGGTTTAGGAGGAAGAGGATGTCTGGATGAATCATGACAGAAGGTTGGTGTGGAGAGTCAGTTTTCCCTCTAAAACAAAGCTTTATCAAAATCTACATGTCATTGCACGTGAGCCAGTGCAAGTGCTGCTTGTGCCTGTAGTGCCACATGGATATATGTACATTATACTCATGATACATGATCAACAGCTCTAAGAGAGGCAGAGGTGATAACAATAGCACCACAGGACCTTTGAGTCCCAGTGGATAATGGCAACATTTCCTCTTGCCCAGAGTACAGTGTTCCTTGTTTAAACAAAAGCCCCGATTCTTTTGTAGCCTGATTTCCTCATGCCTACTTGCAAAAATTTGTATCTCATAAAACACTATTATTACATGTAACCCTTTCCACATGACAGAAAATTCCACCAAAATTGCAATAATCCTGGCTCACCGCTACAAAATTGAGCAATCAGATTTAGAGGGAAGAACAGAATCAACATCTGTGCTAAACCTGGCTATAGTATTCCAGTATGGTTCTGGGGCCTGCTGCACTGTTAGAAATACCATTCTTCCCCTTATTCTCTTCTTAAACTGACAGGATCAAAGATCATCTGCATACCCAGTAATGCTCTTGGTGGTGTAAGACATAGCATAGAATTCTCCCCCTAAGAGACTTTATCGGGCAGTCTGTTCAGGTGTCAGGCTAGTTAGGAGGTGATGCACTGTTCAGTAGAGACAAATTTGATCCAATTTAGAGGAAACAATATACATTGAAACACAATTTCAGAGTCCTTGTGGCTCCCCAGGGACACTGCCTCTGCCAGCTCAGGTGCTTGTGTCCAGCTGTGCAGGTGAGAAGATGCCTCGTGGTCAGCATAAGTGGGAACAACCACACCAAGGGTAGGGCAGGGGAGGTTCAAACTTTGAATTTCTGCTAAAAGACAGGAGCTGTGCTTTTGTGAAACACTTTATATTTGATAGAAAGAGAAATAGAAGCATGCGTCCACCTCAAAGCAGTCACAGATGTACTCTATTCTTGGCAGTCAGGCTTTGTGATCTGTAAGAGCAGCTTTCCCATGTTCTTTACACATGGGTGGTTATTGTAGCTATGTATGAACAGAAGTGTGAAAAAGGAGAGAGATATGGAATAGAGCTTTTTTCTTTTTCCCTGAGCTAACAGAGTGAAGCCAGGGAGCTGTGCTCTGCTCTGTGACAGGTGTGTTCTGGGCTGGAGTGTTTGTGTGTCACAAAGAAATTGCAGAATGACAAGTTGAGATAACATGATAAAGAAAATCATATATGATTTTTGCTGTTCCATACCCTGTGTTGAATAGAAAATAGGCAAATTTATTTATTGACATAAATAGGCTTGACATCTTGAGTTTCATTTTCGACTCCATTGTCTGAAAAGCCCTTACACCTCTCAAGGCATCTTCTCATCCAAGAGATTTTTTGTTTTTACAAAAAACAGAGAATTCATTGCTTCCAGGCTGTGATTCCTCTGACCTATTTTAGATGTGCCTCTTTGGACAAGATGATCCATGCTGTAGTGAAAGTGTCAGTTGTCTTCCACTGGTTGTACAAGGATAACTAACTGAGGTGTCAGTGTCTGCTTCGTGAGCACTCGGATTAGGCGCGATGAATCCCCGCGTGGCTGAGTAACACTGAGTCAACACAGCGCTGTTTGCAGCAGTGGGAGGATCACAGGTGTGGGGCTTTTCAGGTGCTGCTTAACTCCATGTATCACTGTGTCCCTGGAGGCATTTGTTGTTCTCCTTTCTGCATATTTAGGATGGTTGCCAAGTGTTGCACTGCTTTGTTTTCCTGCCTCCACGGCGAGAGGAGCTGCATAACGCGGCACCGAGCCCGGAGCCTAATTTGTAGAGGCTTCTGTGTGAACTTAGGACAAAACTTACTTGCCCTGTCAGCATCCTCTGCACTGCTGAGTGTTTAGAAGCAAATGTGATAAAGAAAGAAATGCAATTAACAAAGACCAATAGATACAAAAGCCCAGAGCCAGTTTTAGCTACTGTGTGTCGATGCTGGCTGCCACCGCTCCCACGCTGAGACACGGAGTAATTGCAAAGTCGATAGCAGTGGCCTGGCTTTCAGTAATGATTTCAAGTCAGTCGTGATATGCTGTGGAAAGCACTGCAGTCAGCTTGGAGTGCTCCGTCTTGCTCTAAGAAGTTTGAGGCAGAGCCTTTTCTCCTTGTTCCAGTGACTTGCTGCCTGAAAGCTTTGTAGCCTGCCAATGCAGGCCATGCATCCCTTTGTCTACTTTATCCACAGAGGAAAAAAAGAAAAAGAAAAGTCTTAACCACGGTACATGTGCCTCTTTGGATAGAACTTATCTGTTTAAATTCGCCTCTCACTGTAGAGATTTGTCATCCCCTAGCTTAAGGACAATCGCTGCCCTCAGGGAGACCCCACTGTATTTTTCTACAATATTTTGAAGAGAGAGTTTCCACATTTGGATTGAAAAAAGAGAAAGAGAGAGTTTCCACATTTGGATTGAAATGTACTCCTTGACATACAGCAGCTACTCTGTGGAGGTCGTGCAGTCTTTAAACAAAGATCAGAGTAGAAAATCTGGATGTATGTTAATGTCAATGCCCTACAGTTGAGCTGCACTTCTCTAAACACTAACAAAGTTGGAAAGCATCTCTAAGGAGCACTAGGGACCTGTGGCCTAAGGATTTAAATTTTACACTTTGTGTAGCCCAAGCACCATTTAGTGGTTTATAATATTTACAATGCTTCTGGGGTGCAGGAGATATTCAGTCTCTTAAGGTCCCATTCAGTATGCTTTAAAAAGTCTTGGGAACTATTGTCAGCTACTTATTTCGTCTTGTAAACAAGATCCCATTTGTTTAGGTGGCTGAAATACTTTTGGAAAGGTCCAGAACTTTGTGCAAATATTTGGTGCGATTAAGCAGTGGCCCAGAAGAGAAAGAATGTTGTAGATCTACAAGATCCTTGTTTCAATATAATGTTGTTTCATAAAAATAAAAAAAGGCTGAGATAATCCTTGGTATGAAAAATATAAAGGCTGAGGAGAACTGTACAAAGGAAAAGGCAACATTTTTGGATACAGAAAATTCTGTGTAGTATTAGTGCTCGTGGTGAGATTTATACTTTCCTACAGAATCATCCCAAATAAGAAGGAACATTTAATACTGTAATATGTTTTCCACAATGGCAAAATAGAGTTCTTGTGATGGCAGATGGGTCAAGGTAATATATTTACGAGCAGAAAAGCAAATTGCTTCCTTGGCCTGAAGGTGGAGGCCAAGTTGGTCTTGAGTGTTTTCTTCTCAGCCATTTGTGCCAGTCTTTTGTGTTATTTTTCTCTTAGTAATGAAGGCAAAAATTGACCACATTCACAGGCACAACAGAGGCCATGTGAGCCAGGATCTGACTCTTTGGCAGAGACCCTTGGGGATGTGACTGAAAAATACTGAACATTAATTGTGGGGAATCTCCTTGCTTCACTTAAGCTGTTCTGGAGACTGCTGTGCTTGTCAGCTCACTCCACACCTGAATGCCATGTGGCAGTCAAGGAAGTGCAGTGCTTAATTACCTCAATAATTTACCTGAAGCTGTTTCAATGCAGAGTACAGTAAGTCCAGTCCTGTGCACACAGGGTTTTTTATCCTAGTTCTCTGAAATCATAAATTTAGAAGAGGGAAATTCAATATTGGGAAATTTTGTTTCTAAAATAAATAAACAAACAAACAAAAACCCCTTTATATCTGGCCATACTAGGCATAACATAAATGGGTTGATCTGGGAGAGTGAGCTACAAAAAAGAGTAATAAGTGAATTACTTTTCCATCCCTGATCCACCATGAAATCCTCATACTGATGGTAGCATAAACTTTCAAAACAGTAGTCAGGATGATGTGATTTTCTAAAGACAAGGTGAATGCAATTCCTACGAGCCTGATCATCACAAGATTGTAAGTTTGAGTTTAAAATCATTTGATGGATGGGGAGAATTACATGCATCATGAGAAAATAACAAGAGCCCAGAGTCCAGACTACAGCTATGGGGCTTCAGCTGGAGAGTTTAAAGTTATCTCTGGGTAGGATGTCCTCAGTTGAGGCGAGTTAATCCAGTTAGCATGAAAAAACAAACTTTAAGCTGCTTGAGAGGGTGGGTTGACTCATGACCAAAGCTGTACCTCTGATTTCACAGTGCTTTGTGGCATTGCTGCTTAATTCTTTTAGTTTCAAGAGTTTGTTTCTTTAGGAACCGTCTCATCTAATCATGATTTCTATCTATTATGATGATATTCTGTTCTGAGTGCATCAGCCTATTTTAGCCAAGTCTGAGGGAAAATTAATAGTTTAAACATGCTTACTTGAAAATAGCAGCTAGAATTAAGAATGAGTTCCCCTTTTCCTTCTCTTCCCCACAGCAAGATTTCCAAAAGTTTCATTTTTTACACTGTAATAAATTTCAGTCAAATCCCATCACAAAATAGAAATCTTTATGAATTCAGCTTTATTAACTCTCCTGTGCACTCAACTATTTCCACTAAAGAGAACCAAAGACAAGCTCTAAAAAGACATTGAAACATTAGAGGAGGTAAGGAATATTCATTTCCCTGAAACTGTACCTGGACTCCAAATAAAATTACTTTTGTGCTTTGTATTTGTCTCTCTGCTGAGGATGCCTGGTCTTCTCTGCTAGAGAAGTTTCACAGCAAAATTCCTAAGCTGATATTTTTCTTTTTTTCCTTCCTGCCCCCCCCACCCCCCCTTCTTTTCTAGCTCCACAATGACCCCTCTTCCATCTTGTAAAAGCCAAGTGCTTCTCCTTCTTACTGGCCCAGAATTTAACATTTCTCTTTCCTGTGGGAACCTTTTACCCCCTTTGCTGAATTTGGAGCCATCATAGCTTAATCTCTTTTAAACTCAGATCTGTGTGAAGTATGAGTGAGAACAGAGGTGTGAGTGGAGCTTTGGCTTAAAATAGCAAACAGTAGTAAAGTAGCCTCTGTTCATTTAGGAGAAGATAACAAATGAGGCTTCCCAGGAGTCAGCAGTGCAACTCCTCACTGTTTCTCATCTAAATAAATGATCTAAATAGAGATAGCAATGGTAAACAAGCAAATTCTACTGATAGCAGAAGTATCAGGGAGTAATAAGCCCAGAGCAAACACCAGAGTGTTCAGGGGGTTTTGATCTACTACATCTGCAAATACATAATTGTCAGTCTTTCTGGCAAAAATAATTAAGATAATAAGCACAAATAAACGTGACTGAGCAACACTGTGTTATGCAGATGTTTTAGCAAAGACCTTGAAATAAGCAGAAAAAAAATAAGAGAACCTTGATCTAAACTTTAAAATGAAGAACTAGTGGTGAGCCAATATATCTCAGCAGAGTGCTCTGAAATACCCAGGTCTGAAGGGCTGTTGTTTATAATATGCACCATTATAAGCAGGGCTTTCTGAATATGAGCACCATTGTGACTAAACAGCCTGTCAAAATTAACTGAACATGTCCTTTCCTTAAGACTTTTATTTTTTGCCTGGGGTTTAATTTATTTAAGTTATTTTGATCAAAACAAGGCTAGAAATAATTTAGACAACTATGAACAAAAGATTGTTCATTAATTATCACTATTTTGCTCCTGTGGAATTTTTAACCTCTTCCATAACATTCTAAGACAAGTAGGCATATTCTGCTAACCTTTCCAATGCTGCTGCTTGTTGTAAATGTCTCTGGAAGCTCAGTCTCCTAAGTAGGTGTTTTTCTGAGTCTCTGATCACTTTCTTTTTATTTTCTGACCTTCTCCTATTCCTGCTGAGTGTTTTTTGTGAAGGGCAAGCAAAATGAAGCTCAGTGGCTAAAGCATCCAAGAGTAGCAGCACTGAGAAAATTCTAGTCAGAATTATTGCATAGCATCCAGTCATATGAAGATATATTGTATGATGGTAAGAAATTCTGTCTCAATCATGGAGTATCTGAACAGATGGGTAAAATAAATCCACACACATATTTTTGTGAAGGGCAGATGCAAGGTGATTATTTCAGAAGCAGAAGGGAAACCAAGCTCCTGCTGAGCTGTGTTATGGAGCTATGTGTTATCCTCACTCCTCCTTAGCTGAGGGGTCGTTGGCTGTGTTGGTGTGGTCAGTGTTAGGCCCTTAGAGAGGAAAGAGAATTGTTTTCTTCAAAGGAAAAGGATCACCCTCATGGATGAGAAGATAAAAATTGTGCTGATAGCTTGTTCATTGAGAGGAGTGATCTGGGCTGAGAGCATGCTTGCCAGGATATGAATGAAATCATTGGCAAGGCAAAGGATTCTGTGCTCAAAGTGATCAAAAATAAATAATCTTGTATTCTGTATTTGTAGTATAAAGGTGAATGAGGCCCTTGGGTGTCTGAAAAAAATCAGGCTTCAGAATAGAGAATTCTGTGGGTTTCTGGTCGGGAAGAGAGAAGCCTGAACATGCTGGCCAACAGAGATGGAAGAGAAAAGAGAAAAAAAGTGAAATAGAATTTTGCTGAATACCAAAGTATTGATCTGCTGATATTGCAAGATTTAGTCCCCTGCAGGCTGAAGGCTGTCCTTGTTACAGTGAGGAAAATTCTAAGCATCTATTGAAGTCTTTTGCCAAGGAATAGCACTGGAGCTTATATACACAGTGCAAGGGAACGTGATGCAAAGGACATTTTCTGATATTACTGGAGTCTTTTTGGTTTGGTTGTTTGAGTTTTTTTCTTCAGGTTGGGTTGTGTTGGTGTTTTGTGGGCTTTTTCCACAGATACCACCCTCTTGAAAAGCCTCTCATTTTTTGGCATTATTCCCTGTGAAGAAACCTCTGTGCTGTGGTACTTGAACTGATGTTTGGTGTTCTGGGTGTAGGATTTCAGACAGGGGATCACCTTTGCACTATGCTGCATTCCCTCTTACCCTCCCACCTCTGATATGCTCTTGAGAACTCTGCTTAGTTGTGTCTTCACACTGTCCCACTTTTTGTGTGCAGTGGAAATCTGTGGCATCATGTAAATAACAGATAATGGCACAGTGCAAAGGGAAATAAATGTAGCACAAATTTAATAAAAGTAATAAGGGTAATGACAGCTACCCAAAAACAACTTTGCAAAACCCAGTAGGTGTTGCTGTGTGTTAGAAGCAGGTTCTTGAGTTTATTTGTATGTAACCAACAACTAAGAGTACTTTTTTCCTCAGTGGCATTAGTGGGTTTGGCTACCCTTGATGTGTCCCTTTGTACAGAAGCCACAAAAAGCAGCTCAGTAGCCCAGACAGACTTGAGGACTGAGAAGACAGCTAATTGCCAGAGAACAGGAAAAATGAACTTAAAAAATTTATAAGTGTAAAACTTTAAAAACAATGTTAGTTTGGAGCCTTTTAGTTTTCCTTGAAGAGAAGGCATTCTTAAACATTTCTTATTTATTTGTATTATGGTCGTGTCTCAGAGTTGCTGCCATGGGCAAGTGTCCTGTTGTGCTAGGAACTTCAGAAGCATCAAACAGAAAGATAAAATCAAATGGCTAAGGAGCAGAAAGAATCTTGGTTAGTCTTCTCTTGTCATTATTGGATCCTTTAGGTGTTGTCAGACAGGAGTGAAAAGAGAGAAGTTGACTTTATTGCTAATGGGAGTAAGGGTGGGCAGTCCTTTCAGAAGGAAAACTCTAAAAGGCAAAAAGCAGTTTGAAAACTAAAGATTTAGAGCTTTTCACTGATATATGACCTCATTAGAGTATAAGGGAAGTGATAGGTGGGATATATACTTGCACAGAATTCTGTAGTGGTGCTGACCTAAAATATTGAATGAGCACGGACTATCCTTCGGTTTTGTTTAATTAAAACAAATGTATTGAGGACACAGTGGTATAATCCATCACTGAATTAATGGGAGGGAGAGATGCTTCAGTCCTAAATTCTATCTGAGTACACTAATTTTCCATTTTATCACCTTCTAATTTTTACCTAATTGTTTTGTGGAGATGCATTTTCTCTTCTGCTGAGATGCCAATGCCTCACAGAAACCACCCAAACTGAGACTCTTGGCCTGATCCCAGCATATGCCTTCCTCTGTTATGGTAATATAACTACAGGAGCAACAAAATCCACCAGCTGAGCAAGGGTGGATTTTTACTTTACAAAACTTCCAGAGAAACCAGAGTCGTGAAAGACATCTGAAGTCTGATGCAACAAAATCTGGGGCAGGGGGAGGAACCAACACCCTCTCCCTGACTCCTTGCTGTGCACATAACCCACATAGCTCAGGGAAGGGCTTGTTGCTCCTGTTCACATCTCCCAGCAAATCCATCTGTGTGTTTTTTGTGGAAGTTGTAGAGGAAAGAGGTGCAGATCCTGCCTTGTTTTACCATTCTCACTGTTCTCATTTCTGAAATCTAATTATCCTGGTCTTGAGAAAAGGGGATTTTCTCTGAAAAGCAAAAAGCAATGTTGTTGTTAGTGTGGAGTCTGAGTGGCTCCTGTAACTGACTGATGTAATACAGGGCCACATTCTGCCAGTGGCTGGTAGCTCTGTGAGGTCTTGGGAAGAGAAACAGAAGACTTCTAAGTAAATCACACCATTGCCAGAAAGATTTCACTTCTAATATTTTATTATTTTGTTTTCCTTAGCTGAGGAGTGAGAGCTGCACTAAATTATAAAGTATATTAAATAATCCTCACAGATTTTTTTTTCAATCTTTCTAATCTAACGGTGTTTTCTAAATGTTATTCTTGGTATTTTTTTCTTCAGATTTCTGCCCCATTGCTTAACTAGAGCAAAAATAGGGTGATATATAGCATAACTAATTAGTGACAGTGAGATAAAAAGATACATTTGCACTCTACATTTGCATTACACAAGGTTAGACCTTGTAAATTAGATGAAACACCATTAATAATCAAACAAATGAGGTCAGATCCATTGTTCTTTTCATTTTCTGCACTTCTGTTAAGATAATTTTACACTTCTGCTCCACAATTGAACAATTATTAGTTTCCTAAGTGCTACATGAATTTTGACAAAACAAACCCCTGCAGAATCAAAATAAGTAATTTTATATTCAGCAAAAATGATTTTCACATTAGCCTGCATGAAATATTATTCAACCCAATTATCACAATATGTGGACATGTATAATAAATAAGATACAGCAAATCTAATCCTCTATGACACTCTATCAACAGTGTTTTGCAACAGAAATGTGTGATGATCTTATCTGCATCCACTGACACGTGGGGCATGAATAAATTGTTTTTCCCACTTGAACTTTTGATATGGTGGGAATGTGTGTCACCAGTTCTGCCTGAAGATCTGGTCTGTTCTGCAGGGCAGTATTCTGTCCAAAGGATTCTGCTTGTGTTTACTCTAACAGAGTTATTGGATCTGGGTTGGTTTTTTTTCCAGTGATTGAGGAGCAGGGATGGCTCTTTCTGCAGGAAGTGGATTATACTAATGGTGGATCACACCATATTAATGGTGTGTGACTCTGATTTATCCCATACATTCAGGTACCTAGATCTTTTATCCCACAAGAAACCAGTGCCTGGACTGAGCAGAGCTCCTTACCCAGCCTTTATTACCCTGGAAACCCTGTTCTGAATGACCTGAATTCACACCCAGAGGCAGAAGGAAGGTGTTATTTCCTTTTATGCATGGGAATATAATTTTATCTGCCCCAATTAGATGTGTATTAGGAAGTTGCAGATTTGTTATCCCTGCCATTCCTTGCCTTCCTAATGAAGCCTACTTCAGGCTCGCCTTCATCTCCCAGGCCTATCTATTCATTACTATTTTATTTTCCTTCTCAAAAATGCCCTGGCAGGCCATCCTTCCTTTCTGGTTAGTTATATTTGCTCCATGTGTTCCCACTTTTGCCAGTTCAGCACCTCTGGGAGCAAAATCAGCTGTTGAACACTTGAGACTTTCCTTTGAAGTATTTTATTTAACATAGTTGAACAGCCAGAGGACAACAGGAGTCAGGATGAAACAAGAAAGAATTTAATGGCCTAATGTTTCTAGGGTAGCTTTTCCAGAGTGATGCTTCCCTTTTATTTCATGTGATGTAAAACAGTACTGAAGTTAACCTGTTTTCTTTCCTCTTTTGCCCAAATCCGTGTTGTTATTCTCCAATTATCTTTTTCCTTTTAAGAATTCTTTCACTGAAAGTTTTACACCAAGCCTGTTTTCTTTTATACTTGTCCTCAAATCACTCATATCTCAAGTCTTAGGGGTAATTATCAATATTTCTTTAATTTTTCGCTGTATGTTCAAAACAAGAAAAGCAAATTACCCAGGAGACTGAATTATAGAACAACTGTAATGGCACAGTATTATATAAAGTTATACATTAGGAAAAGGGGGACAGTCAGAGCTCTAGAGCTACATGGAAAAGCAGAAAGAATCTAGATCTTAATTTGCTATTTTTTTTTCTGCTGATAAAGCTGTTCTTTGCTTATAGTACTTTGAAAGTCCTAGAAAAGTGTATTTGCAGTTAGTCCTAAAGGAAAATAGGTTTAGGAAGGAATTAATTCAGTGAATTCCAGCAGAAGATTTTTGGGATGTTGTAATGAGGCTTGAGATGAAAAGCATTGCCAGGAAGCAATTTACCTTTGTTGTGGATGTGTCTCGTGTATTATTGAGTAGCTTCACACTTTGGAATGTTATCTTTGTATAGACTCAGCACAAAAGAGTCTCATTTTTTCACCAGTCCTCCTTCAGAGTTCCCAGACACCTTGAGCAAAAGTGTGACCCTTGCCTCTAAGGGAAGTTTCAAAGTCTTAGTGCATTTAATTTTTCTTTAGGTCTCTTTCATACATTAATAGCCACATGGCCACAACTGACCAAAAACAAAAAAGGTTGATAAATGATCTTTGTTTTTTAGGGCAATGAACTTTGCCAAAATCTTAACTCACAAGTAAGGAGCAGAGTATAAGCATCTAAGAGAGACTGGAATTGAGAGTCTGCCTGGCAAAGGAAGTTTTGTGTAGATATCACCAAACAGTCAAACCCACTATAATCCTCCCTCAGTTTTGTGGGGATTTTTCTCTACAAACAAGTTTATGTGAAGTGCTTCTACAATAAAAGCTTTTCTGCATTTGTGCATTCTGTGGTTGGCAATAATGTCCATAAGGTGTGAGCCTCAGTGGATTCTGGCTCTTGGACAGTGAGTGGCTGCTGTACTGCAGCTCTTCTGTGTTTTGGTGTGTACCTTCTCTACCTAACAGCTACATCCATAGAGAACACAGGAAAGTAATTCTCATTGTACTTTTTTTTGGGTGTCTTAGTTGAAAATAATCAATGGGCTCCAAAGCTGCTAGGTTAGGCAAGCTCTCTTGCAATTACAGTATGACTTGTACCCTTTTGTTTAATGAGACTTACTTCTGTATGAAACCTGGCTAAAAATGAGCTTTACAATGTGGTGGAGACCTTTGCCAGCCCAGTGAAGTTCATGAAACCTTTTCATGTCTGAGCTGTAAGCCCTCATAGATTGATTTTCACATTGAAAGTGCTGTGACAACCTTAATGCAAAAGCCTGAACTGCATTGCTCTAATTAGAGTTTACCTTTTCATTTTATCAGAATTCAGCTGCTGAGCATTTTGTGTAAAGGTTCCAAAAGAAACAGAGGATTAAATACTCATATCACAGCTTAAGGTCCCCTCAGAGGCTTATTGACTTTCCTAAGTTCACCTACTATGGACTTGTAGAGGGTTCAGAATCCTTAATAGCAGTGATGGTAAGGAATAATTCCCCTATGGCCAAGCTGCCCCAGCTAAGAGACAGTCCAAGACATAAAAGGTTGATTTTGTCTAACACTATATTCCACAGGACAATTTTATCCATGCTGAACATGGTGACAAAAGGACACAAGGGACAGGATGAGGAGAGAGGAGTGGAACAATATGGGGAGGCCACTCTAAAATTACATTAATTAACATAGCTTGAGATTATATTAGGTGTGACACTAACAGTGGAACTCCCATGAATAATAATAATTCAGTGATCAGATGAAGCTGAGAACTTATTTTAATATATCTCCCTGAGAAATACTGTCTTCTCAATTAGAGATGCAAATATTGAAGAGAAGTGGTCTTGTGTAGATCATACAAGAGATAGCAAAAATTAGGTGTGTTGGGGCTGACTGTCCTCCTTCATATAACCATAGAACATTCCTGTCTTAATTAAGGAATTTTTGCTTGAGTGCAAGGAATTATCTTACTATATAACAATCTAACTTTCAAAAATCATGGTCCTGGTTTGTCATATTAGTGCCCAGGCTTTACTTGGATTAAAGCATAAATTAGAGCCATGGTTTCAAATAAATTTTAACTTAGCTCCAACTATTCTTCTTTTGCTGAATGAAAACTCTTACCAACATGAAAGGAAGCGAGTTTAAGAAGTGGCTGTGCTACACTCAATAAATAGAAGTACCCTTCATTTCCCTTGCAGTACCTGTGGTTTTCATCAGCAGGTGAGGAGGCATTCTTAGAGGCTACATCATCCATTTTAAAAAGGAATAGCATTCAGCTAAACTAGGAGTTATATGGAAGATTTTAAGTTCTAATGCTCTTAATGCATCTATCTTTCCCTCTAGTTCCATTTTATCCCCCTAATCTGACTGATTCTTGGATAATTTACTCAGCGGAACAAAAATCAGCTTTAAAAAAGTGATCAAGGTTGGGAAAACTTGCACAGGGAGTTGTGTGTCCTAAATCGCATTAGAATATGGGATTTTTATCCTTAAACTCAGTATAATCCTACTTCACAAAGAACTCCAGTGGCTTACTCTGTAGCAGTAAGCCAAGTTCTCTATTTCCTTTTCTTCCAAGACACACCATACCATAATTCCCCAATAAACAGAGATGCCTAAGCATGTTTGACAAACTGAACTGCTCCCTTCCATTTGTAGCAGCCCATTGTGTGCACACAAAGCTTCCAGGTGCTCTCACAACCACGTCTGCTGAGGCTCACCTGGAGGTGCTTCATGACTGAATTCCTTAATCTATATGCAGATTTATACCAAGCTGTCAGAACCCAGGACATTCCTCTGGCTGCCTTGGATGATTTGAGACCCTGGCAAGGGGCTCAGAGACCTTGGCACAGAGTCAAAAACACCTGTGCCTTTGATTTTAGCCCATGGAAAAAAATCACCAACTTTGAGTGAGGATTTACAAGCCACAAGAGTTTGAATAGAGTGATAGTTAATTTGTCACAGGGTTAAAAAGTAGAATTTTGGGGTTTTAGAATGGGGGTTCAAGAGGCAAGATGGAGGAATCTGGGTGTGTCCTCTTCTTCTTCTTGTCCTCCATCTTCTGCTGTGATGGTGGCACGTTCTCCTTGGTTTAGAGCAGAGACAGGCTGTCTAACATCGGTGATAGGTATTGGAAAATTATTGTAAATGAAGTGCATGTAGTTCTTAGTATAAAAAGTTAACACAACCCCAAAGGCTGGGATTGTGCCTCAGCCTGACCTGCTGAACAGGTCTCAGCGGGTCAGAGAAAGAATGTGATGGATAAGGAGAAATAAACAACCTTGAAAAGCAGAACTGACAAATCTCGACCTCTTCTTCTGTCACAGGGCTGGGAGAAAAAGACTTTCTAATACCTCAGGAGCCATCAAAATCATCAAAACCCGAGACCAAGCCAGTAAATAACTTGTGGCATTTCCCATGGTTTGCACTCTTTGCAGCCCAATTCTGCTCATTTGCAAACTGCTCTGCTCTTGTGCATATTGAGAGTAATAAGACTGCTAATAAAAAGCAGTTAATATAACATATAGCAGGGATACCAAGTGTAACTTAGAGGGATGATTTTTGACACAAGAGCTTTTTACAGCTTTGGGCAAAAATAGATTAATATAATTTTGTTTGTTCTTTTGTTTTTCTTCAGTCTAAATACAGCCTTGTAGCAAAATTTCTATCTCTAATCCCATTTCTGTTTCTCTTGTGTGATGCAACCCTTGTGTTCATTTCAATATTTTGGTGTTTTGACAGTGTCTTGAGGTCAGGTGCCCAAAACAGTCAATTGTCCACTTCTGAAAACACTTGTGCATTGTTTTCAGTCAATATTTTTGTTCCAAAAGAGAAGAATTGAAGATGAACCTCCTCTTAACTGTTGACTCAGAGTAATTGAAAGTCCTGGTTGTGAAATCTGTGCACAGAGACTTCCTTGGCAACAATACCATTTGTGGTGCCCATGCAGTCTCTTCAGGTGGCTCTTAAAATTATTTTGCCCTCTGTATTACTCCAGTTCACATGAGCACATGTGTTGATGAGGTGGGAATAATCTCACTAATAGGGAAAATCCCACCTCCAGTCCTCCTTCTCTGAGGCAGTCTGAAAACTAGTTTACCTCCAGCCTTCTGTTAGTCTGATTTGTGATGTCTGAGGACTAAATTGTCTCACTGAAGTGATAAGAGTGCAGCACTAAAACTTGAAAACCAATTTTTTTGCTCTATTTAGTGCAATGCAGCCAATGTGTGTGGATTGTCTGGTGCTGTGCTGGTTGTGGCTGTGTCCTTGCTGCTGGAATTGCTCCTCTCCTTCCCTCCACTCTGCTGACACACTCCTGGCTGTTTGGTTGCTTGCTCTTGCTCTGACCTGAGTGGCTTGAATGCTGTAATTCTGATTTCTCAGAATCCTCTTATCACTGAAGTTCTCTCCTAGAGCATGGAAGAATATGGGAACACTCCTCAGGAGCTGACATTGAATGGGTCTGAGATAAGGTTTTGTTAAGGGGCAAACTGGAAGGACACATAAATTTTTCAGTTTCTCCTTGCCTAAGGAGAAACCTCAGATGTAGTACAGCCTAATGATTTTGCCTGTTGGTTTACATTGAATTTAATGCAAGACCTTTCAGAACTGTTAACATTTACTTAGAAAAGACCTTATAGCCCTGATCCTGTCATGACATCTATATACTTTTATTTCAAGATCCCCACAGGAACCAGGGGACTTTA
Organism: Peucedramus taeniatus; assembly: GCA_013400575.1. Classification (NCBI taxonomy): domain Eukaryota; kingdom Metazoa; phylum Chordata; class Aves; order Passeriformes; family Fringillidae; genus Peucedramus; species Peucedramus taeniatus. The sequence continues at coordinate 873,863 of WBNO01033426.1, forward strand.
AATGGAACCCACTCTCGCACACATAATTATAGGTGTGGGCTTCAGAACATATTTTTGTTCAGTAGCAAGATATCAAGAGACACCTACACTATCGCTTTTTCTGCAGTTGGATCTGTGGTTTAATATTTTCATAGAATAGGGAATGATTGAGAGTGGGAATTGCAGATCAGAGGAGAGGTAGTGAAATGTCATTTGTGTTGCATAATTTGTACTATCACTTGTCAACAGTGATCCCCTTAATGCCATCCCTTTGACAGATGAGCAAAGCAAGCTTTTAGAATTCTAAAGAGTAAAAGCTGGGATAAAAAGACAACTATGTTTGATTCCCTTCTGCAGTTCAAAGGATTTGAAAGTCATGACACTGGTTATTACTGTGGTCTTTAGAGAGATGCACAGAAACTTAATCTATCTAATCAAACTGTCTCAAAAGATAAACCAAATCAAAACTTTTGCCTATACAACTCTTACTATGCTTTGTTGGGTTTTTTTTCCCTCAGTATTCATTTTTCACCAAGGGGATAACATATTCAGTACATTAGCAATATTAACTAACTACTTCTACTATGTGCATCATCCTGATGCCAACAGCCTATCCTTCTGAGGACCTCAGGGTGGCATGGGCAGATCTCAACTGCAGTGACAGAGATCACCTTCGAAGTTCTAGAGGAAAGGTGGAAAGTTTGATTACATGGTCAGAAAAAATGTGCTGTTTCATAATGTGGTTTATTCAAGCAATCATCCTTGTCCAAACCAATTGGGAGTCCAGCAAAAGGAATCTACAGCATGAAATCTTTGTTCTGGATTACAGACAGGTGCATTTATGTGCAAAAAAATAAAGGTTTCCAGCCCCATGAGTGGGACATGGACTGAGCTGAAGGAAGATTTGTGAGCTAATGTGAAGGCATTGGCTGCAGTTAATGCTGTTTTAGAACTTTGCATGTCAACTGAAGAAGCAGAACTAATATCCTTGGAAAGATGTTGCTATGAAGATGGGCAAAATATTGCACAACTACTTGTACCCTGTACTGAGAAAAGATGAAGATGAAAATGAAAGAATGCCATTAAGGCCTAGAGCCTGACCAGAGGAATGGAGAAGCTGATTTATAGTATATAATAGTATAGCTGATTTACAGTATAGAATCATGAAGCTGTTTATGTGGGAAGGGACCCTTAAAGTTTATCTATTCCAACCCCTCTGTCACGGGCAGGAACATCTTCAAGTTATTTTGGGTGATGGGACTTAAAGAACTCTGTTTCACTTAGCCAAAGATGAGCTATATATGAATATGGTTTTTCCTTTATGAGCGCAACGAGCATAAAAGTTAATACCAGCTTGGAAATATCAGTACAATATCATATTTAAAATGGCCAAGTTTGCTAACAATCCCAAAAATGAAGCTTGAGAACTGTTAGAACATAAAGCAGCATAGAAAGAGGCCTAATTTTTTTTTTTCTGGCTAATACTTAATAAAGTCCATGTAAAATGGATGGATGTTTCCAGTGTATTTGCCCTGCATTCAAACACTGTTGTTAATCCAAACAGCAGAGTTATTGCCAAGTTGCTCTTAAAGGCTGAAAATTTCCTTTGTCTTTGGCTTATTATAGCTGGAGTGGGAGTAGTCTCTGGAGCACCAGAAGTTGTCTGCTGTTACTGTGTCAGACTCTGAGCTTTAAAGCAATTCTGGGGAATTTCTGAGGTACATGCCTCCAGTTTTCTGCTTGTATGATAGACTGAATCCAATTATTGATAACTACAGCCTGTTTTGCTGGGACCACTGGTCTTGTTTTGCCACTGAGTGTATATCATCAATTACATTCTTAGGCTGCTTTACATGCATGGAACTTTTTAGGTGAAATATGACCCATGTTGTGCTTTTTTCTTTTCCTTGTGGCACACTGAAGTTCTGAAGTTCTCGATTATTTGCAATGTAGGTCTTACAGTCATGTAAAGATATTTTACTCCTGCTGTCAAGTAAAAGAGTTGGAACAGAAGTCCTGTGTGTCCTGGAATTGATGACCATGATGCATCCATGAATCTGCTCATGGATGTGCTCTGGATGTGTGCTAGGCCAAAGTCTACAGGAGATGGATTTCACTCCCTCAAAGCTTTTTGTCTCTGAGAACAGTCAGAATACTTGGGCTTCAGGAGGGTAAAGTGAATTTCATGGTATTACCATAGAAAATTATCAAAATAGTTGCTGTTTTCTACATGCTAAAAACATCTTAAGTTGCTGTTTTGTGAGTTGATTCTAAGTTTGAACTCACATGTACTGTGTAGTAAATTAAAAACCACATATCTATAACAGACATCCCTTTGCAGCTCAAATGGCAGCTTATTTACAACTTATTCTTACTTGTAAGAATGCGTAAATAAATTTTGGAGGGGGCTAGAATTCTGCACACTTTATTACCTCATTGTGCCTTTTTTACTTGATTCTTTCATCAGGTAATAAATGTTTCTAGTAAGTTGTACTTGAATATCAAAAAGGAGAGCTGTAGTTTCTTCTAAGACAAACTTATTTGACAGTGGTTAGAATGGTATGCCCAAAATGTTCCTTGCTTTTTAGCCATTACATAACTTGGGATTGCTTTGTGTGTTCATTAATCTTCTCTTTGTCAAATAGATATGTTAATAATTAACTGGAATTGTGGGGAACTTGAAGGGCTTGGGGGTTTGGAGTTTTTAGGATTAGGGGGCAGGTTTTGAGAACAAGCTTCAAGTGCTGACTTATTTGGGGAGTGAAATGATAAATAGTGTAAAAAGACTCAAAATAATGTCTAATTTATATCACTTTTGATTGGTAGTCATGAGGGATATTTTCAAAGGTCAATAGAGAGGTGGAATGCATAATTAAACACAGATTATTCGGTGGAAGATTGGAGGTTGAAATATGAGCAGGTTAAATTTGTATCAATAAATACTAAACACAGGATGACATTATTTAATTTCAGTCCAGATTATATATCACTCTTCAACAAATGAAAATGATGTATAACTGCAGTTCCAGAGCTGCATATTAAATGTAAGAGAAGGAGTGAAGATTTGATGCATGTGATTTAGAATACACAAAGACAACAAAGTTGAGTATAAAGAGGGCCTGCACAGTGTGAGTGATTTAATCCAAATATTTATATCTGTGTGCTAGGTAATGTGTTAAAGTGTTGAAATGCTGCAGGGGCAAGGCCTTTAATATCCCATGTTGGCTATCTCCAATGTATATTGACTATCCAACAAAAACATTTATTCAATTCTGATCTGTATGAACCAGAAGTATCTGTATAGTTTGAAGATGATTTGCCATTGTACAAAAATTCTTTGAGAGCAGAATCACACCTCTAATATGCCACAAATTAGGGGCATCAATCCATATTTCCAATGAGAATTCATTACTTAGTGATACAGTCAGAGAGGCCCTAAAGAAACACATAAGATCAGAATCCAATTTTAAGTGTGTTCTGTTTTAATGAAAAAGTTACTTTGTTGGCAAGGTTCTTATCTGATTGATCCAAGCAGCAGTGCTCTTTTATGTGTACCATATTGTTCTTGTAAACAAAGAGGTTTAAGAATGTGAGAATAAGAATGTGAGGTTTAAGAATGGAGTTTGTGGGGAGAGGCAGTATCTTTTATTAGACTGACTGATGTGACTTGCCTGTACACCTGACAGCATGTCTGTCCTTTCCTTGCTATTTTCATTGATCTAATAAGTAATATTACCTACAAACCCTGCCTCATTCTTATCCATGCCCAGAGGTGAAGGGGGCTCATCTCTGTGTGTTATTTACTAGCAAAATGAAAAAAATGTTAACAAAAATGAATGAAATTCTTAAGCATTCAACTGAAAACATATCATTGTACATTATTTCACAGAATTTTGCATTAAAAATCGTTCCAGGATAGTGACAGGAATGGAAATAGCAGAAATTCTTACTCATATTGGTGGTTCTTATGGAGTCTTGGGAAGTGCTGCTGCTTCCCAGTTTTTCTGTATTACACCCCCAAGGAAATGGCTGGGATGATCAGCAGCAATGTACTGAACTCCTTTTTTAATTGGCAGAACTTAGCCTCTGCAGCCACACTACTCTGGGCTGTCTGGGTGCTTCACTTCCTACCTGCCAGTTCTTTACCAAGCTGCAAGCTTCAGGTGGTGTTTGCAGAAACAATCTTCCAAACTCTAATTTGTCCTCTCACTGAAGGCATGAATTTGAGTAAATTGATTGTTTTTCTGCTTGTAAAACCCTGACTAACCCTTTAGTGCCAATTTACCCATGACCTGCTGGAGGGAATCTGTGGCTCAGAGCTGAATGTGCCCTGTGCTGGGCACAGCCAGTCCCAGATGTGTTCCAGAAAGGACAGAACCTGCCCAGGGGTGAGGAATCAGGGTGATCCCCAGCCCTGGGAGCCCAAGGGAGGCCCCCATGGAGGGGGGAAGAGTGAGGAGGAAGAAGAAGCAGAGAGGTTGGGATGGACTGACCACAGCCCTTGTCCATCCCTCTGCTCCTCTGGGGACAGGGGGTGGAGGAGTCCAGACTGAGAAAGTGAAGTTAAGCCACAACTGAAGGTGGGGAAAGTCTTCCTAATTTTTCTTCCTATTACTCACCATCTAATGCCATTTTAATTGGCAACAAGTTAATTTCTCACACTGGCTGAGCCTATTTTGCTCATGATGGTAACAGGTAACCAATGTCCCTGCTTTATCTCAACCCACAAGCTTTGTCCATGGTGTTTTGTGCCCTGGTCCCAGTGAGAAGGGCAGTGAAATGTGGCTGGGTGTGTGCCTGGAACCAGGCACAAGTAGTCCCCCACGTCCCAGCCTGACATTGCTCCATTTTTCACACAGGAATTATTCAAGGAAAATGAATTTTGAGACCTGTGCCTTTTTGTGTCCTAATCTTCTAGTCCAATCCAAAAGCCAAAAGGTTTAAATAAGAAAGTCCACTTTAAGTATAAAAGTCCACTATTAGCTGTTACAATAATGTACAACCTATGCCATTACCTCTTCCTTTTAGTCCTCTCTCTATCAAGAGGAATAAAGCCATCATCAGGAAATGAAGCCACAAATTGATGGCATATACTAAACAAATTTTGTATTATCCTGTTCTTTTCCATTCTTCAGTAGAACCACATCCCTGAAAGGACTGAGAGGGAGCTTTGCCATTTCTGCTCCACCCAGTGCCTTTACTTGTGACATCTATTGCCATCCACTGACAGGGCTCCAGTTTGGAATCGAAGGGAGCAGGGGCTGGGTTGATGGTTCCTTCTAAATATGAATCAAGCATGAGGAACTCAACCATTAATTTCATATTGCATGCATTATCTAACTGTACACTACATTTTTGTGCAATTACCCAGGCAGTTAAACATAGCTAGGAGGTATTGGCTGTCCAGGAGACAAAATCAATTAGTGTTTTTTCCCCAGTTAATAAATGTTACGGATTTTATTAGGTGGAGTAAAATAGTTTAATGACATACCTCCCTGACCATAGAACAAGTTATGAAATTAGAAATACTCCCAGTTGTCTGTGTGTGTATGCATAGGGCCTCAATGTACTCTCTCTCTATTTGTATTTTAATATTTAAATAGAAAGTGCATGAGACATGCAAGAACACCAAAATATTTTCTTAGATTTAGCCTTCATGTGGATGAAATTCATCCTTGACAGGCCATTCATATTAGGAGTTAAGATATTGAGCAACTTACCCAATCCCAGTGGAGTAAAAATGAGTAGAGAGAGTCAAGTCATAGAACAAAGTGCTGAAGAGTACTTTGGACATGAGCTCTCTCTAGCTCTGCAAGGCTGGAGCCATGTTTTTGTCATACAATTTCAGTGATTTATAAAATTAGTTCCTGTTTTAAATTAATATTATAAAAGAAGGACTTTTTTTCCCCTGTAAGGAATATTGTGAATAGGAGAGCATGTATATGAGTTAGTTATGAATAATTTGTTCAGCCTGTATTTTTGATATCTGTTTTTCTTTTGCAGCATTTCAGCTGTTTTATCATTCTATCTTGAATTTACCCCAAGTGATCTGCGAAAATGCATTGCCTCCCTTTTATTCTTTAATATCTGGTTATGTTTTGGCTTTTAGTCTCATTACCTTAGGTTCCCATACACTGGGCTATGTTATGCACATATAACTGCATTTATAATAATTTCGAATTTATTTGTATTATTTCTCATTATTTTCTGCATGTCTGAATGTATTTGTGCTGTTCAAAATAAAACCCCAGAAATGTGTTTTTTTTTATTCTCCCTCTTTTTTTTCCACTAAAATCCCTTTCTTAAAGACTTCTGCATTAGAACCCTGATACTCAAACATAAGCCTACACAGGAGTCAAATCTTACTCCTTGGTTAAGGTCCCCTAATGGCTCACACACTCTCAGCTGCCTTTATTGTGTTGGAATGGGAAGTAATCTTTAGGTATGATTCTCTTTTTACAGCAGCTAAGGCTCTACCTTAGGCTTTTAAAAATATAATTAGAAAGGACTATATCATAGTAACAACTTAGCTCTAATTGAATGTTTTAAACATCTTGTATTCATTATTATTTTGCACTATTTACATACTTTCCTAAATACGGGTGAAAAAACAGAAATGAAGAAATCAAATTAATAGAAAAAAATGTAATTAAAATAATGTTATTACTATAAAACATGGGAAAAATAATCCCTTGAACTGTTTTTTGCTATGTATTATTTTTGTGTGTTCTCATGCTGCCTTCCACCAATTTCTGATTAGAACTAATTGAGGAGTGGCTGAAATGAGTGCAGGTTCTGTGAGCTTCTGCCGTAAGATGTTAAATAATGCAACTCCTCCTTAATAAAATCCTGCAAAACACAGAGCATCTAAGACTTGGCAATCAAAAAGAATTTCTACAACACTTGTTCCTTTGTCAGTAACAAAACCCCAGGAGAACAAGGCTGTGTGAGATGTGCAGTGGTTTCCTCCTGGAGCTGTGGGGGGCTGCTGGCTCCCCAGGGAAGTGGAGCTGGAGTTTATGACTTGATCCTGTGGCTGGTGAGAAAGATGCTCAGCAGAAATTTAAATGTGAATACAATGCAGAGGTCAAAGGGGGAGGGTGTTCCCGGTTACAGATGGGCAGGGCTTGTTTGATGACCTCAGGTGCTGCAACACTGGGCTCAGAGTGCTGGGAAGGCTGTCAGAGTTTAACACCTCTGTACTGACAGCTGGAAGTGATTTCTGTGCCCCAGAGAGGCTGAAACAAGGAGCAGCCATCCCCTCAGCTGCCAGGACAGCTTCTCAAAGGTCTGCTTGGGTGCAGCAGTCATGACCATGGTGTCAGGGTACCAGATGTGGGTTTCTCTGGGTCTGGATTGAAGGCACTTAAGACAGTAGTTCATGTTCAGACTCAAGTGTTTGTTATTTCTTATCAGTAAAACAGTCTCACTACCGTGAGCTCAGCAGCTTTTCATTAGAAGGCACAAAATGGCTAACAATCTCTTGTTACAAGGTCTTTAAAGACTAAACTATCCAATTAAGAACTGACACCTAGATTATTTTCCCTTTTAACCCAATAACTGATTCCAAAGAGCCTGCAATGCGGACTTTTCTGCCCAATTACAAAATACCATCCAAACCCATGGAGAAGAAGGAAGAAGAAGCATGAAGAAGAAACCCAGGATGACACCCTGTGCCCTCCATTTTGCTTCCATCCACAACACACTAAAAATCCCAAAACCTAAATTTCTCACCGAGTGATACACCTACACTACTCTCTATAATCTATTTCACACTTTCGTGGATTCCAGTCTATCTTGAAGTCTAGGAAACTTTCTCCATGAATGAGGGTCAGAGTCATTGCTCTCCTGGGGGTCAGGGCACCCCAGAGCAGACAGAGAAATATTCCCAGTGCTCTGGGTTTCCACACATGGGAGATGCAAACTGCTGATACCCCACTGGACCCAAACATTCAGAGTGTGCTGTTAGACCAGCAGAGAAGCTGACCACAGACTTGGGATTTAGGGGTATTAGAGCAGCTTGTGTGCACTTATGCTTAAGCTTTTTTTGTGAAAAAGATGTTTTTCAAGAAACATCTGAACACTTGAGGCTTCAGAAGTATTTAGGATTCTGACTCAATGGGGTTTGACTTGTAAATGGTACAGAGCCCTCTAACTGCTTCTGATGATCTGGTTTTAAGATACATTTTATGCTGAAGTCTCCAAACATCCTTTTGTTGTCACTGCTCCTGAGCCAGTATTACAGAATATTACATTTCTTTTGAAAGATGAAGAAAGTCTGCTTGCAAATTCAGGGCAGGCTGGCTGGTTTTTCTTTTTGTGGTCACACTGGCATTACATTCAATCTGATTTCAAGAATAGAGCAATGTTTTTATTGGGTTATAGGTTTTTGGGGAAGAGGAGCAAGTTCAAGAAGCATGTTCCTGGAGCTTTAAATATTGTGTGGCAGAGGACAGCTGACTTGAAGGAATTCCCTCAAGCAACTTCTGGCGTCTGTGATTCAGTAGATGACTTCACCACATGGGGAAAAGAAAGCTACAGGAAATAATTCCCTTACAGCTTCTTATTTGTTGCTTCTTTTCTATTGGGAAAACAATGCTGATGCTTGTAAGGACTTCTACAGCTCTTAATGAATAAAGGTGCTTACAGATACCTATGGGGATCAGGCCAACCTGATCCAAGCCCTGCCCAAAAGGAGGCACAAAGCCATCCTGGCCCAGGCACTGGCTGTCTCTGCCTCCCCTGGCACCCCTTTTCATCAGATTTTTTTGTAACATAAAATTATCTTATTCAGCTACGAGTATCACAGTGCCTCTCACCATTAGCTCTTGGAGGTAAGCCAGCCCAAACTATGCAATGTGTCATGTGTGTTTTGCCTTTTCTGTGATGTATTAGGAGCTTTTAAAGCCAGCTCACATTGCAGAGTTTAGCTGTGGAGGTCTTCCTGAAGCCTGTATTGCATTGGGGAAGAGGAGCTATGATGGTGATCACACAGTGCTGGGATGGTGATGGCTGCTTGTCAAAGGAAATGTATGCAGAAAACACTGCCAAAGATCCACTGAGCAGTTAGGGTGGGAAAGCAAAACCCATGTAAGAGAAATCTGTCGGGATGTTCCTGTTATGAGACAGGTGGACAAATGAGTAGATGGTTCCTGCTTGTTTTCTTACCAGAAAAACCCCCACATAGTTCTCATCAGTGTTATCAGCTTAGCCTCAAAATGACTTTCCTCCCCATTATTGCTTATAAACAAACCTTTATCACAGATAGCTGGCCTGCTGAATTAAGACACTGTATTAAACAGTATATTGCTTCTGTCAGGGCCGATCGGCTGTTTGTGCAGATAATAATGCCAACTGCAACAACAACAATCAGCTAGTGTAAATTAACTTAACTGTGTGAAATAATGCTTCCTATATCAGATTAGCTTGCTGAATGACTTTATCCTTAAATTAAAGCTTGCTGGGGCGTAATAGTAAATCATTTAAATGGTGCTGGGCTTTTCAGGTAATGTCTTCATATATTACTGTAATTTCAATTCGCCAAGGCATGCAGATGGCTGCAGTCTCTGGTTCCTTGTCTCCAAAGCCTCTCCCGTGCTGCCATTTTGTAATTACAGTGCAGGAATGCTGCCTGCTGCTCTTAGATTTCCCATGGTGCACCAGCAGCCAAGGCAATGTATTTTAAAATTATTATTCTTGTGTGGCCCTCATAACATAAATGTAAATCTTTTATGCTAACGCTGTCAGGGGTTTAGCACTAGGGCTCCAAGGTGCTCTGATGTAGAAATCACCAGCAATCCATCAACCAAATATCATTTGGGATCCAGCAAATGACTTGCATTTTGGGAGGACTGTAAGCAGAGCATTATTGTAAGGTTAGAGTGATTTTGTTACTAGGTGCTTGGAGGCCTTGAAGGTGTTCTTTATTTATTTATTCTGCCGTTGTACATGGGTATTTAAGCCAGAAATTCTGCCCCAGCTCAAACGCCCAGTGTATGACTTGGTGGAAGCTTACTGTGCTTAATATGCTGAAGATAACATCTGAGCAAATAACTGCCTCCAAATTAAAAGCCTTAAAATATATCAACAAGACCAGACTAAGATAGATAGCTGTTATAAAAGCAATATAGAAAAAGAAATTCTCCTGGGTCTGTGCTGTGAGAAAGAATGGGATTATTTAGTCCTTCTTACTCACGTGCAAAGGTTCAGTGATTGCTTGGTATTAAAAATTCAGGTTTTATTGCCTACTGTTTTATAATTTTTTTTAATTTGCATTTTATAAAAGGGCAACAAAATCAAATGGTTTGAGAAAGCCGTGTGCTTGCTGTTAACTCTGTGTGAGACATCCTTGCCCTCACTCTGTGTGTGTGAGCTCTTCTCCAGGTGAAGGTGGCATCCCAAATGCTGCTTCCTGACAGTCCTTCCAGAGCACAGTTCTGGGACCAGTGCCAATGAAGCTGCACCCACGTACTGACACAGCTGAGGGCAGAATGCAATTAATAAAAGTCACTAAAGGTAAATAGCTGGGGCCAGCATTTCTCTGTGCAGCTGCAGGGCTGCTCACAGGGGATCAGTGTTCTCTGCCCTGCTGTGCAGCTTTTACCAACAACTTGAGCTGCCTCTGTGCCCACTCTGGGAGGTGAAACCCACCCAAATTCCTGTTTTCAGAGCAGGATGTTTGGGCACCCCTTTTTCCCAAGTCCATTTGTCTGAAAGCTGAAGAAAAGGACTTGCTCAGAGAAAACTCCAAGGCCTTCAGGTGTCACCGTGGGGCGACACAAAGACAACACAGGCAGTTCTGTTCAAAGCAAACTAAAAAACTCTTATTAAAACATCTGACTCCATATATATATCTTTCTGAAATGCCAGTGTCATTGGAGGGTTACAGTGCTACCTCCTCAATGTCACTGGGCAACCCAACAGTCCATCAGGTTGCTCGTCCTCCATACAGAAATTAAAAACAATAAGTTATTTACACAAAGTTTGTGGAAAAGTTCTGTGCAAAAATGCAAACATCAGAAGGTTTGGTAAAACTTGAGAAAATCAGGGTGACATTCAGGTGTCACACAAACACAGCCTCATCTGGAAGCAGAGGCCAGGTGCTCTGAGGGTTTTTGTGTGAGGTTGTGCATTAATCAGTCTGAGATTTTCTTATCCTGCTAACCTTGGTTGGGTCTATGTGCAAGTAAAGATTTAGGAGCATCACATCCCTTGCAGGGAGCATTATAACTCAGCTGTTTCCATTTCTTCCACCTGAACACTTCTGAACCTGTGCACTGTGCTTTGCTTCTCCAGTGGTAGTTGTAACCCCTTTGCAAATTGCAGGTCAAAGCACATTAGTCTCTTTACACAATGCACAGGTAGAGAAAACAATCCTAACATTTGTAAGCAATTGTGGCATGTTGTAGCTCTGCAATTCCCAGGAAAGAACAGAAAAGTGCTAGGTCAATTGCCTCTTGTCTCTTGGTTTCTCGCCAAAATTTGCACCTCTCGTCTTTTGGCAACCATCCAAATCTGCTTGGACAACACAGAACAGAATATTTGAGTGCTGGGCTTAACACACTTCCACAGAATGGCATTTGTCCAGTTTGGTATGGTGCTGTATGTGCAGTCTGAGCCTTGTGACCAGGTCACTCCTGTCCCCAATGGACAGACAAGACAGCAATGTCTTTAGGAGGTCCTGCTGGGCCCAATCTATTTCTCTTTCTGTGCCAGAACCTATTAGACTTGCAGCTGGATAGACCAGTGGGCCTTGCTAACTAGCTGATGTATTTAAAAACAGAGAGATGAATAATCAAATCTTCTCAGCATGTATCTCTATCAAAAAAAAAAAAAAGATGGATGAACACAGCATCCTTTTTTTGTGGGCTACAAGGAGCAGAAATCTCAGTTACAGATGAGAAACCTCTCAAGTCTGGTGTTTTGAGGATGTGGAAAGTTAACTATAAAAATGTGAACTCAGTAAAACCTTTTAAAACTGAAGAGTTGAGAGTTATGTCAGGAAGGAAAGTTGTCAGAACTCTCACTGCTCTTGCTGTGGTCTGCTTTGTTATTGTGATAACCAGTGCTGGTTTCCATTTTGCTTCCTTCTGTTCAGGTGAATGCTGTTTGTTTCCTCTGCATATCTCAACAACTTTGCCTTTTCCTCTTCTGGAGATGGGCAGCACAATGATATGATAGTATTCTGATTTTACTTCCTGTTTTTTCCACTAGGAGACTAGTATTGAAAGTGCTAAATACCAGCATTATCAAGGTATTTATGATGCTGATATGTGGTCCCACTGTTTCTGTGCACCAACAGTGGACTAATGCTTTTCATGCAATATCAGGTAGCAGAAAAGGTGAAATCTGGAGCAAGCTGGACTGTCCCCTTTAACCCAGCCTGATGCCACTTCCTTTATCAGTCAGAAGGATAGAGCAGAAGAGGGCTGCTCTGCTTTTGGGGTGCCTGGCTTGTGAAGGAGGGGGGTAACAGAAGATACCTGATACTAGAGGGTTAAAAATGCACACAACAAAAATGCCATGAGCACGTGTTGATATGCTGCCTGATTGTGTAACTCTTTCACTCTCGTTACCTTGATTCTGTAATTTTTATCAGGGGATTGAAGCCAACAGACTTCCAGGAGGAGACAATGGAAAATTTAAGATTACTGCCTCAAAAAAGTATTCTGAACTTTTCTTTGGAGTCACCACTCAGGAGGGATCATTGACTATTAAGATCTGCTTTTCTTCTTTCATCAGCTCTAGCCGAGTTCACTATATGTTCACTGTAATTTAACCATAGCTAATTAGAGCTGGGAAAATGGGAGTTTTGCCATTGTTTTCAGTGGAGCCAGGATTTCTCCCAACCTGTTTTTCTGCATAGATCTAATACTCCCTCAGTGGGCTTAAGGTTTTGGTAATGATAATGACATAGCTCTATTATGTCTCTGGAGGAGGAGGGCTGCTAATTGTCAGCCATGACAAAAGTGTGATTACTCTTTAATTGTGTTCTTATAAAAAGGCATTATATGTATTTCCTCCTAATTACCTAAGCACAAGAACTTTGCTCTGAAATATATAAGTTTCTTATGTTGGAAGGCTATCATAAAGCAATTAATATGAAATATAATTTTTGTCATAGAATAAAGAACCACCCAAGGATTGATCTTTGCAAGATTTGTACCCATAATTTTGGTAAAAGTGGTGCTAGTAGATGTACACCATAATCAGGTGGCACAACAGATGCTTTTTGGACCCTGATATTTTCCTAAGTTTGGTGTTTTAGCAGTTTCTGCCATGTAGTGTGAGTTTGTTGACTGCTTGACAGGGATCTGAGTTGGCTGTGGAATTTCACCCTGCTTTTCACTGCTCCCATTTCACATTTAACTTGTTGAAAACTGCATTGGAGTCACGTGACAAAAGTTGTAATATAACTTTTTTTGTGAAATTAGAAAGGGTTCTGCATAGCTTTCCTTTTAAAATCTAAATGTAGGACCTTTTAAACATTTTTATTTTTAATATTTTTCTACTGTGTATATATAATGGAAAGGTGGTCTCCATTCTGTGTCTGGGAATTTTTAAAAAGGTTTTTTTAAAATGTTGCTTTATCAAGTAAAATCTCCTTACATTCATCTGTTCATGCTGACAGGAAGTGATACCACTTTGATAATATAATCTGTAAGAAAATGTAGAGTCCTTGAAGAATAATGGAAGGCTGAAAAAGTAATTTCTTGAAAAGTTGTGTGAAATGGGAATTATAGTAAAAGGAAAGTTACAGAAATGAAAATTAACCTCTCCTGGAATTTGTAGGTATGCAGACAAAGGAAATGCTAATACCAATCTGTAATCAAATATCATAGTAGACTTTGTCTTATACCCAAAAGATTATTTGTTTTGCAACTGAGCAGGGTACATTGAAGAACATTCCCTGTTGACTGATCTTCTTTTCTTTCCTATTAATCAATATTGTGCTGTCCTCATGCAAGTGAAGGTAATCCAGGATTCCAGTAGGGTAAAGGGGAAGAGCCTGATCCCTCATAACCATGTGTAGTTTGCTTAATATTTTATACATAATTTTCTAAACCCTTTTTATTTTCCTGTAGAAAATAGGTTGGTGTTGTGTGTATGTAGCTTCACCTTTCCCTGATGATTATTTACCATCCTCCCTTGTGCTCTAACCTGAGCAGAACTGCAAAAAAAAATGCAGGAGAGGGGAGGATTTTGTTGAAGTGTGTGTGTGTGAGATTTATTTACATCACTGATTGCTAGGGAAATAGATGGAGCAGTTAATGGAAGAACACCTGCTTTTGGGTATTCATATGTCCTTAGTAAGCTTTCAGAATCCTAAAAAGATTTTATTATCATTAGCTAATTGAAGCTGAGTTCAAAACAAGAAACAATGGCTATCATTTTTCCTAGCAGTAAATCTTGGGTTCCTTCCCCAGTCCTTGTCTCTGACTGCAGCCACATCTGCTGGTTGCATTTTCCTTCCCTTTCACAGGATCTGCTGGAAACACTTGATGTTAACAGAGAGCAGATCAATTGTAAGTTACTGGAAGCCAGTTCTCCATACTAACAGAGTTAAATTAGTTCAGTTCCTTTTACTTTTCCTTTCCTTTCAGTTCCTTTTACTTATGAAAAATTAGACTCATTCTAGGCTCTTCCTACCCCTCATAAATAGCATTTTGTACAGTTGTGTGTCTACAGAAGCAGACAGAATTTCTCCATTTACTACAAGATGGCCAGAATTTCACCTTTATATTTTCTACATGTTTACAAAGTATATTAAAGGAGCAATGTTGTTTTTTGGGTTTTTTTTTACTTTTCTTTTGTTTTAATTTGAATTGGGATGGGGCATCTGTCTGTCAGTACTTCTGCTGCATATATGAGTTCCTCCTAAAGTAAGAAGAGATTTTTTTGGCTGGCAGGAGTCACTGCTGTTAAGGACCAGTCTTGAACATCAAACAAAACTCCAGTATTTTGTAAGGTTGATGTGCAGCCCTTTTTCTTAGCCTCCAACACCATCTTTCTTGCTAAGACTTGGTGATATTTTACGAAATCTATCATATAACCTCAGTTGCTCTGGACATTTTCTTCTCAGTCTGGAATGCAAGAGTCAGCAGCACACTCCTATCAATTGTGCTAAAAGATACTGACAAGTCATGTATTACGAGATTTGACCTCTAGCCATGGTATAAGAAGCCTGTGCAATGTGCCTTGAATTTCTGACCCTGAAAAACAAATAAAGAACAGAGAAAGTGTTTCTTCAGCTTCATTTCTTATAGGAATGAGCAGGGAGTAAGTGCCTTCTGGTTTATTGTGGGCAGTGGTGGAACTTTCTTTTTCTCTAAAGTCTAAAACAGTATGTGCCCAGACTATGAACAAGCAAAGACTGAATAGCAGAACATGAAAAACATGAGGATTTTCCATCTTTATCTCTAAATCTAGATGAATATTTGGAGAACTTCAAGAGTCTGATAAAAAGAAATAGTCCTTGTTTCAGCTTAAGGTTAATCTTTTGACAATGACAGTATGATACAAAAATGGTTTAGGGACTAACATTAAAATGAAAAAATATCCTTTATGCAGCAGTATATGCTGAGAAAGCCTGGTGCTGTGGTCTGTTTGAGATATTGGATTTGAAACCTTCCCAAACCAGCCCATACCCATAATTGGAGGAAATCAAAGGTGTAGCTATTGCTGTGCAGAATGGATTGTCTCACGTGAGAGATGGTTCTGATGATAATTTTATGAGCAATGAATCTTTGATGTTAAGGACATGCTTATCTGACCACGCAATTTCCTTCTGTAAGAGACTGAGGGGACTCTTGGTGCAGACTCTGTCTTGATTTGATGGATAGAAATCTTAGGCCCAAGAGTCCTGGCGACTTTTCAGACTGCATTTTTTAATTCCATTGCAAAGAGGGATTGCAGAGGCCTTTTCCCTGTGCTTTGCCTTGGCAGGAAGGCAGCCTGGATATATTACAGACTGTGCAAGTCAGTTCTTGAAGCCAGTTTTAGGTGTAGTCCTGTAGGTTATGAAAATGAAATGGGAAAGATTCTGGCTCTCATTTAGGTTACTCTGTAGTGAAACCTTTATTAAGCAATTAGTGCAAGCATATATTAATTCTGGTTACAGAGTTATGGTGCACTAAAGCTTTCATTAAAGGTGCTGCCAGACTGTAGAAAGGAGAAGGGCCTGGAGATTCTTCAAACAATTATTGTGAAGAATAATTGGAATTAATTACAGTTCATCTCTGGTGAGACATAGGAAAGTGTCAGACTGGTGGGGCTCGTGTCTGTAGTCAGGAATTTGGTGTGTGGTTGTGCAAAAGTTACTGGTCCCCCTTTCCATGGCTAGAGTACATCATGTGCTGGGCTGGAGACAGGAAATCCTGCTGTCCCAGTGTGCTTCTGATGGGAGCTCAGACTGCTGCTCCAGCATGGGCTTTGGATTCTCAGAGATGGCCAGAAAGCAAGTTGCCAGCACAGGATATGATCAAGGTGTTTTGTTTTTGGTGTGTTCAGTGGGAGTGTGGTGTCACACTGATCCTCATGGGGAACTGCAGGGCTCCCTTAGCAATCACTTTTCCTTTCTTTTCTTGTTTTTTCCAAACATTTCCCAGTGTGATCATCTGAAACAAGATGAAATGATTGTGATGTACCAACTTGAAGTGACAGGACAGACTTAGTGGGGAAAAGCTCTCTACTCCCTCCCATTTACTGCTTCAGAAAAAGTGTTTTTATAATCTCTTTATATAAAACCTCACAATAATATATGACTCCTTAGTGTAGTTGGTAAACAACCTGCCTTTTAGTCAAGCACATCTTTAAAAATATGATGCATCACCTTACAAAAACAGTTGAAGATTTTTCCACAAAAATCCATATCTTGTCCCATAAATAAGAATGTTAAATGATGAGCACTTCCTACATTATACACATCTCTGGATGCGATGTCCTTCTTGGTGAATTTTTGTTGAGAAACAAAATGCAATTTTTATTGAGATCAATAAAAGATTAAGGTGACAAAATGATTTATCGGCTGTACAAAATGCTCATTTTTCCCCCAACAGCAGCACAACCAACCAAGAAAAAAAAAGAGGATGCCATGAAGTATTTTGTATTTAGCTTTGTTTTTGCCTTGCGTCCTTGGAAAACTGGGAAAACAGCTAAGTCATCCATCAAATCTTAAAATAGTGCTTAAAATGAGTAAGTGCTGCTCTGGCCCTCAGACTACAACATATGGAGGAACTTATTATATGACCTACTACACACCAAAGTCCATGGAAATACTCCCATTAACTTCAATGAACATAACTCCAGTAGTGCATAATGAAAACAGGAGAGAAACCAATTTATCAGTGCATGAGAGATGGTGCTCACCATCGAGCCTTACTTTTGATTACTGCAAGGCTGCAAAGCCAGTTTGCCTCCTTGATGTATGATTTGATGTGCCTCTGAAGAAAACTTTATTTTAAAGCTCTCAAGGAGGGGTGGATGAAATGTCCCTGGAAAAAGATCCCCTGAATGCAGTTTCTCCCTCAGGAGCAACATCTCATCCTGGTGTCCCGGGTGTGAATTTAAGCAGGGGCTGTAATGAAGCCGTGTGAGAGTTGCTGGCTCTGACTCCTGCAGCTCCTCCCCAGCACTTGTCAGAATTGCTTTTGCTGACAGATCCCACGTGAATCGAGGGGGAGGAAATGAAACTGCTTTGCTGTTGCTGCTGCTGAGTATTCCAGATGAGCAATCACCACTGGGGAAACTCCAGAGGCACTCAAAATTGGTGTAACCTGACTCACAGCACAGAAAAATTCTGTACCTTCTCTTGATTAAGTGGATTAAATATCTAAATCTGCATCTGTCTAGTCAGGAAATGAAAGTATGAGGAAGTTTGTGCCCTCAGCAAAGTTGTACCCACTTTGGTCATTGCTTAATGCCTGGCCCAAGCACCTGGCTTAGAAAGAAGCAGATGACACTTGCAGTCTGGCATTTCTGCAAAGTGCTATGGAACTCAAAATATGTGCTTTGCATACTGGCTACAGATGGACCTTAGTGAGCTCGCTGAAGCACATAAAGTGAATTGAAATACAGGTATCAATTTTGTTATTGACAATGGACATGTTTGCTTGAACAGCTTTGTGTGCAGTGACATTGTGACAGATACACCTGAATACACCTGGGGGCTCATCCCACATCTCTTTGTAAGCTGTGAGGTGTAATGTTTAGCACAGTTTTTCATAACATGGAAAAACAGTAGTAAAGTACATCTGAATCCTAAAAATGAGATGCAACTCTAAAGATAAGTGAAGTTTGCCACTGATATAAAAGCAATGATCCCTACCTCACTAAACACAGGTTCAATCAAATATATAGCATAAAACCTAACCATTTGTAACTGCAGTCATTACTAAGCTCTGCTTTTAAATAACTTTAGATTTGTGTGTTTTACTGTGATAAAATCCTGCTCAATTCTTAAAGCACCATCACTACATTTTGTGTTTAATTTTATGCTCACTGTAGTTTCGCCTTAATTTTTTTTCTTAAATCTCAGATCTTTTTCACCAGTTAATGTTTTATGCATATTTATTTTAAGTCTTGTTGCAGTATCCTTGAAATTGTTGATGCCACTGATTGGACAGGAAAACAAATTTTCATGAGTTTTGGGGAAGGCATATTGTAAATGAAAAGTCTAGACCCATTTTCATTGTACTGTTTTATGAGTGTTAAGAGCAGAAGGTGTGGCCATCGAAACACCAGTGAGAAATGCCTCACTTGATAAGGAACATCAGTAAAGCACAGATGCCCACTCTCAGAAGCCAAATAGTGTGGTGCAAATGGATTTTTTAATGTGTAGTAAAAATTATTGTGCACAGAAAGTACTTGTTATATGTTTCTTATTCTCATCTGGAATATATGAGGACTGGGGTTTTATTAAGTTTTGTAATTTCTGAGACTACACACTTAAGCCATCTTTACATTGCTTTTAAACAAGAACTGGCTTTTCAGGATCATGTTTATTTAGCTCTGTCAGAGAGGAAGAATATGTGGAATGTGTGGTATAACTTTGAATTAGAAAATATCTCAGCTGGTAAAATATTCTTTTGAAATAATGTTGCTTTTGAGCATTCTTTTGAGTATTTGGAATGAACTTTTGTGTGTGCTTGTATGGATACACATCAAGAAGAAACTTGCCTTAGCCTTGATGCTTTTTGGAGTGTTCCTGCTATTTGTGGTGCCTGAGTCCAATTATAACACACACTTCCCTGGAAAGTTCACTGGAGCTTTCTGGCCATGGAGGACAAAAGGAAGTCAGTAGAGCAGGGCAGTCAAGTCCAGTTGTAAGTCTGATGTGTTGGAGACTGGTTTCTGCACTGAATTTTCCTGTAAGGCTCCTGGTCAAGTAGTTTACATCCCTGAGCTTCTGTTGCTTGCTTTAAAGGTGCTGGTAATATTGCTTGGCTTCAAATGTGTGGATTTTGCAGAAAAATGAAGCTCAAAATTTGATTTTTAAAATTCTGTCTTAAACTTTTACTGGTGCAATGGTAGAATAAAAGCAGGACTCCCTTAATTATTGAACAATTTATATATATATATATATATGAAATTATTGCATTAATTTATCTTAGTTCTCCCTGTGAAATCATGGGTATGCAAGCCTATGGCAATCACATCACTTTGTGGTTTGGCATGCTGGCTTGGTCGAGAAACTCTGTAAAGCATGTTTGCAAAATACATTTTCAATTCTTAAGGCCATCCTAGAGCACAAGCAGACAAAAGTTCTCTCCTTTGCACAGATTTGTGGTGTGAGTTCTGTTTCCCCTGCATCATCCTTCATAGGGTCTTCACCTTTCTATTTGCTACAGGTAGTAGCCTCACCCAAATGTTTTTTTTAATTCATTTACCCATCCTGTGCTGAGATAAACACTTTTTCTATTTCATTCTCTCTGCAGAGAGAAAGTCATATTAACAGTGTTTTCTCTTTCTGCATCCTCTGCATGTTAATTATTATGTTCTATATTTTGTTTGTTCATTTTGTAATGCTTTCCAACGGGATAATAATCAAAAGTATGAGTAGCAAAATGTTACTGACAGCGTGAGAATCAAAAGGTCTTTGCCCATAGATGGCCAAATGATTCTATGCATCTTTTTGGAAAGCATAAGAATAACTCCAGTGTTGAGGAGTTACTCGAATCTACACAGAACAATTCAGGGTAAAATATGTGCAGATATGGAGCTCTTATCTATAGCAGTCTTAAAATGTATTGCTTTTTAATTATTTCAAACTACATCCTTCTTAAAATAAGATTCAAGAAAGCCACAGACTGCTTATTAGTGTATATGTATTTTATTGAGGGAGATTAATAATTATTTTCTGTTTAAATAAGGCATATGAGACATTCCAAATAGCACTCCTGTTAATAATTGAATGTTAAAACAAATGTACAACTGTGTTCCAGGATTACAGAAAACAATGAATCATGCATTTATTATTTTAACTGATATGGTACAATCAGCAGGGAACTCTTATTTAGAGAGCAGGTTAGTGTCTGCTGTGCTGCTTAAAGCCAAATCCAGGGTCTTGTGTTATTGCAGCTCCAGGAATGAGTCTAATGTATAGAAATCAGAGGGCAGAGAGAAAAATAGCAAGGTGAAGTGGGCTTGGAGGTGAGAGAGGTTTGGGTTTGTGGTTTTTTTTAAGAAACAAGGTATTTTTGACTATTATTTGTCTTGATTAAAGAGTTGGAGGACAGAGGATACCTAGAACTCTCTTTCCTAAGAGCTGGGTCTTGCATTAATGCTGGGCAAGACTCCTGCTATGGGGAGGTATTTTAAAACAGGACAATACCTAAATGTCCTTCACACAGTTGTCTTTGCAGAAGGATATGGCTCTTATATGCACCTCATTTAGCTGCCTGAAGGGAAGAGAGCAGCAGCAGCTCCACAGAGCTGTTTAAGATGGGAACTGAAATCACAGGTGTTCATGGTCTCAATATTTATGCATTAATTACCCAGATTTGCATAAAAGTAAAACAATTTAGGTAACTCACGTAAAAAAACCTGTGAGCCAAAATGGCTGTTGATATCAAAGATCCATTCGCTTATGGTCTCTCTCTGCTCCTTTCTTCCCATAAAAAAATCTCCCAGCTCCTCCTTGGGGAAGGAAGCTGGCATCGTAAAAAGATCAGGTGGAGAGAGGAGAATAATAATGGCAGCATTAGCAAAGAGCAGTGCACAATCCCCTGCCTCTGCCACGGCCCTCTGTCCTCCCTGGCAGGTCCCCTGCAGCAAGATGCAATATATCTCTTGGTTTGAATATTTCATTTCCAGGGGTACATCTGCTTTTCTTTCATGTTATATTCAGCGTTACCTATTTATAACACTCTTTAAAACTGATTTTCCAGCTCCTTGATACGGTACAAGAGAAAGAGAAGCTATGTATCAGTGTAATGATAAAAGGCATGAGGAAAAGGGGAAAGTAATAATTGGTTGCAAATCAAGTTATGAACCTCGAGCAAAAATAAAAGTGGAAGAGGGAAGAGGGTTTTATAACCTCAGTAAATAGCAGGAATTACAATGTGCTGTGTACATTTGGTTTGTACTTTTATACCAAGTTAGTGGATAAGGATATTTATCTGATGTTGTTTGCTCTACACATAAACTCTTCTGATTTAGATGATAGATAGAAACCATTTATACAGATAAACACAGTAGGGGTCTAAACATGGATCCCTGTGGAACACCAGATGTGAGTAAATGAACATTTGATTTTCCTCTTGTCTGCTTCTGACAACCTGATGGATAAGAAACCATCTCCTGAATTCCCTTAAAACCTGATAGCACTAATGCAGATAATAACATAGAGTGAGATATGGTATTTATTAAATCTGCTCTCTAAATATTAATACGACAGCAGCTGTGATCTTTCTACTCTTTAACTGTACTCTTTATGCACTGTGTCATTTACTAACAAAGATAAATGCACAGGACTGATGTAGAGGGTTTAGGACCACAGGGGTATTCAAATACTTAGGATTCATGCAATTTAGAAATTAATACTCTACATCAGAATTGATTAAATAAAAGGAGTGTGAGGAATTTACAAAATTGCTTTTAAAATGGAAACAGATTGTGTGGATGGAATAAGAAGCAGCTATGTTAATTCTTTTTTGTCCATTGTCCCAGGTGGATCTAATGCTAACCACTGCAGAGTGTATTAGCAGAAAGGAGCTCTAGGATTTCATAAGTTAGAAATATCATCTCTGAAGTGTCAGCAGTTTTATATCCATTTTTCTCTCCCTCTCCATTTCCTCCATATCTCTGAGACGAAAGTCTAACAGAGGAAGAGGCCACCAGGGGCCATGTCTTGGCCAGATGCTTTTATTCACTGTGTCATGTCTTTTCCAGAGTTAACTGTCAAATGCTCTTGTAGTTCAAGCATTCTCAGGTGGTGGGGGGTGACTTCCAGTGCTGTAATTTCTTACCTAAAGCTAAACTCATCAGCAAAGCCCATAATCCCAGAACCTCTCCCAGAAGGTCACGTGGGCTTCTTATTTATTAGCCCAGTTTGATTGGCTTTGGCTGAACTGTGAAATTTCACTGAATTTATCAGTTAAAGCGTAGGGAGGATCAGCACCAACATTTGCACAGGCAGGAACTCTGCTTTGTTCTGTGCAATGCAAATCCCTGTGTAAAGGAACAGTGCAAGCTGGACAGTGCTGGTGCCATGCAGACCCTCAGGAAAGCCCCTGATCTCTTCCCTTTAGCAGCTGACTTTTTTCAGTCTCTTGGGAGAGACTCTCCGCACCCAGCTATGAGCTGTGGCTTTGTGTCTGTGTTTGCAGGGGCTTTGAAGAGCTCATCTCGTGCAGAATTCTTGAAATTGTTGATGCCACTGACTGGAAAGGAAAACAGAAATTCTCATGAGTTTTGGGAAGACATATTGTAAATGAAAAAATCTAGACCCATTTTCATTGTACTCTTGCATGAGTGTTGAGAGCAGAAGGTGTGGCCAGCTAAATACCAATGAGAAATGCCTCACTTGAGAAGGGACATGAGCACCAGTGCTCAGGCAACCTGTGGAGCCCAACATTAGGTGCTTGCATTTGCTGTGTTCTGCTGCACACGCTTGTGGAAGAGGAGGCCACGTTCATCTCATATCAACTTATCTGGGATTTGTAAAAAGTCCTCCTTGTTAACAGCAGACTGGGCTACTGAGGTGACAGGTTCCAAACTAGATAGGTTCATTAGGGATCTCTTCAGCTGAGCTTTGTCCAGGTAACTGTCCCAGTTTGAGCTCCACACTTGTGGTGCTGGTGAATCTCGCCAGTGGGATGTTTCTGCCACCACAGCACTCCTGAGGACCTTCCACCCCTGGCAGCACAGCCTCCCTCCCAAAGGGTCAGTGCAGGATCCTCTGCACCAAGGCCAGCCCACCAGCCCCAGCTGGAATGCTTCAAATAGGGATTTCAGACTGTGTTCAATAAACACACTGGCGGGCACTTAGAATCATTCCACTGTTAGGAACTAAAAGCTAATTGGCTTTGAAGAAAATAACCCACACAGTTTGTACCACTCCACTGATCAGAAACTGGACCATGGATAATTGAGGTGGTGTGAAGCACCTACTGCCTCATGCTCACAATTTTTGGATCCATTAATTTCTACAGTAACATCTTACAGGAGGATGTTACAACAGCTTAGTTCATTATAAACAATTTTGCCCCATTTACTTTAGAATTTTGTGGTTCTTAATCCATAAATGCAAACAGAATTCAAATTTGCAAACAAAAGAGCTTGGAAATAGTGACTTTTTTTCTTCAAGGCATGATATGATGGCTGATATGATGACAGAGACTAAAATTTTATAAACAATAAAATTGTATTTCCACATAAGGTATCTGTATGGTTATACTTGGGGCTAAAGCTGAAGAATGTTTTGTAAGGTCGATGGTAGTTTAAAGTTTTTTTGTTTTGATTTGGGGGGCTTTCTTGAGGGTGTGAATCACAGAAAGTGTGTGCTCAATCCTAAAATTAATTTTGATGTGCATTGTGGGAGCACAGAGTTTATGACCAATACACAAATATAACATAGAATGAATTCTGTTTCACTCAGTCACAATGTTATTCAACATTGTTATTGTTACTCCTGTTGTCCTTTCTAGAAAAGGGAAGAATGGATGTCTGGTACTTGTGACAGAAAAATTCAAATTGTTGTTGAATACTGTTATTTTCAATATAACTCTAACATCAAATTAGGGCAAATTTTCAGAGATTTTGAATTTTGTGATGATCTAAATGAGAAATCCTGAAAATGTTTCTCTTCTCACAGCTTTCATTAAATATTTTTAAGTCTTTCCTTAGAATTTTGGGATGCTAATTGCTAGTTCATGTGCCTTAAATCCAGAAGACAGAAAACTATCCCACTGTTAAGTTACCAGCAGATTTAACAGCATATTTTGTACATAGTGTTTTCCTAGATCAAAGTTTTTTTCAAGCATTTTTTATACATGTTTTTTTAAGAACTTTCTAGTCTGGAGATCCAAACTCCTCTAAGGAAATTTAAACCTATTGATAGTAGGCTTGAGTCTCTTGGTTTGCTTTTATGGCTTTTATTTTACTTACAAATAATCCTCAGCTGCCCAAGAGTAAACCACTTGAAAACCATTGTTATAAGCTGAAATAGTGAAAACAGATAAAAACTTCTTGTTTAAATGGGGAGTTTCTTTCAGCCAAACCAGCAACACAGTAATTTCTAGGAAGGCAAATAGTGAGAGGCCTGATGTTAATATTAAAAGAGGAAATCTTGGTGTACTCACGCCTTGTTTACAACATGTATTTTATTTGATTTTGCTTTTTTTTCACTAGCACAAGTCTAGATAAGGAATTGCTCATTTGAAATGGTATCCTGAGTGGAAAACAATTCATGTGGATGAAGTGGGATCACCATATTTTTTTGTCATTGTCTGCAAGGAGCTGATCCAGTGTAATGGGCAGAGAGAGCAGCAGCATTATTCACTGCAATATGTAAAGTAGCCTCTTGGGCTCCCCATACATTTTATCTTTCATTATCAATTTGACACTCCTGCATGGGTAGATTCATTCTCTGGCAGGGAATACCACGGGCTATATTTCTGTGCTTTTTCTCCCTCCATGCAGGCATTCTCTCAGTGCCTTGGTAAATCATCATGTTAAATCATTAATAGTGAAGAAGGGCATGCTACGTAAGCAATTATGTACTGATTAATGTCTAAGTTAAATCCCTCTCTTCAAAGATATTGCTGACCTGCTGAGTATCTCCATCATATTCATTTTCTTTGTTCTTTGGGTGGCAGTTTAGCTCCTGCACAAAGGCAGGAGTGTTCTTGGGTTCAAATCCTCGTGTGCAGCATTGATCACAAACAGGTGACATTACTCTCAAAATCAACGTGGGGGGACACAAGGGCTGAAAATCTTCAGTAAAGCTTTAGCAAGCCAGTAAAATTCTGGGCATGCCCTGAAAACCCTTATCCTTATTAAAAGTATGGCAGTTTCAGTGGCAGCAGCAGTGAGAGGAGCCCCCAAAGCTGTGTTGCAGAACCACATCAGTTCAGCCTGCTGGCAGTAAGTGCAGGTGGCAGAGGGATTAAAATGTGACACCTGTAAGTGCTTTTCTCCAGTAGAGCTGCCCATGTCACTGAGAGCTTGAGAGCCAAACAAGCTCTGGGCTGGTGTAGCAATGGTTTGACTCATTCTCATGACCCAGGTGTTAGTCTCTGTATGCTGCAGACAGAATAGAATCCTGACTGGAGAAGGAGTGGGATTCAGGGGAAAGATATTCCATTTTGGTGTTTTTCTAGGGAAGAAAAATAATGTATAAAATACAGAATCTTTTGCAATTCCTAGAGATGTTGGTGATTCTCAATGTGTACAAACATGTCTGTGTAAATACATTTACACAGAAGTGCAAGTTTGTGTTATCAGCTCTTTGGTATGTAGGTGCTGCTTTCATTTTCTGCTGAGAGGCAAATTATGGACAAATAGCATTCATGCATTTAGCAGATAAGAAGAAAAAGGAAATACCAACATTGTCTATCTGCTGACAGAAAGAAATATTTATAAGGCATTTGCATCAATAGACATTGTCTGGTTTTAAATCAGAAATAGATATTGGAATATGACTGACAAGTTCTACCTTCTTCACCCCAGAAAATAAGAATCTCAGAGCAATATATATATTTTTTTTTCTCTTTCCCTTAGTTATTCTTGCTATTCCTTTGCATTAGGATTATGTTCTCTACTGGAGCAAAGCCTGGCTCACAGAGCACAGTTCAGTATTAGCTGTGCTGTAGTCTGGACCAAAAAGATGGGAGTGTGCTAAGGGGTTTTTTTCTGCAACATCAGACCCTGCTTTGCCATCCCTTCAGAGGGTGTTGCAGAGTAGCAGCATGGCAAGGATGGCTTTGCAGCATCCTTGTTCAGAGAATAATCCTCTCCCTCCAAAGGCTAGGTCTCTCACTGTGGTGTGCAGCTATCAGCCTTTGATAGCTGGGAACTGTCTCCTTTCAGCTGGGTACAGAGGCACCCTCAGCTCTGTAGCAGAAGTGGAGATGTGTTTTACGTGCCAGGGATTTGCATTTTTCCAGACCCACCCAGGTGAGAAGCTGCCACTTCAGAATTGTTACTCCAGCTGTCTTTTATGCTATTAGTGCTAAAATACTCATTGTATATTAATTTCTGATTGTACAGACATGTTGTGCCAGGTTCTGGTAGAGCCCACAGAGCACGTTGGGTGCAAGGTCAGTGGACATTGAGTGAATCTTCAAAGATGTTCAGAAACTCTGCTGAATGCAGATGCAGCAAAAAAGCACCCATTCCTTTTGCTTTTTACAATAAATTTTTGTTTCACACATACAGCTCTCCACATATTGAAAAATATTCAGGCTGTTTCTTTAGAGGTACTAATAGTAATGTTTGTGAGATAAAGATTTGTCTGGAAATTCTGCTCCAATATTTTAGCTGTTGTAGTCCACTATTTTTGGCAACACTGATTACCTGTAAATCTTCCTTCCTGTTTTTCCAATTGAGGTTATTCAACCCCTGACAAAACCTGGCAGAGGGATTCCAGAAATGCTGTAGCTGTTACAGGTTTTCCCTTTTACATGGCATTATATCTGAGTAAGAATTTTCAGTCAGTCATCATGAAACACCACAGTAAATCGTGCTAAGTTTGCACTTCTTGAAAATGCTTCTCTTCTAACACTTTCTCATCTCCTTCTGCCTATTACCATTCCATCTCTGTTATCAGGCTGAGAAAATCTATATTCTCTGCAAGCTTGACAGCACTAGGAATAAGCAATGGAGTACCACAGGCAAAACCCCCCAAGGAGCTGGTGAGGCTCCCAGCCTCATTCCTTGTGCTGCTCCAGAAGAGAGCTGGACATTCTCAGTGGCTGTTGCCTCCTTACAGCCAGGAGCTGCCAGGCTGAGGGGACAGTCCTGGCCCCACATCCTGGGGCAAATCCTCAGGCCCTGCTGAGGTCCCTCTGATTGTTCCCAGGATGGAGAGAGGAACTTTCTGTGGACTCAGGCCTGTGCAGGCACATGTGGAAATAAAGCAAGCATT
The DNA here is from genome assembly GCA_013400575.1 of Peucedramus taeniatus. NCBI lineage: Eukaryota > Metazoa > Chordata > Aves > Passeriformes > Fringillidae > Peucedramus > Peucedramus taeniatus. The sequence continues at coordinate 901,428 of WBNO01033426.1, forward strand.
TGTGGGAAACCAGGAAATCCCTCTTGCTGCCTTGGATGGGCTGAGACCCTGGCAGGGGGCTCGGAGAGCTTGGAATGGAGACAAAGACCCCTCTGCCCTTGATCTCGAGCCATGGAAACAGTTACCAACTTTATATGAGGAATTACAAACCAGGGAAAGTAGAATAAAATGAGTAGCTTATTACTGAGTAGAGAAATAGAATGTTAAGATTCATATGAGAAGTGTACAGGGGGGTCAAGAAGGAGGAATCTGGGTGTGCACTGCCCTCCTTCCTTCTTCTTCATGGTCTCCATTTTCTTGGTGATGTTGGCACTTGGGGATTGGTTTAAGGTAGAATTTCACTGTCTAACATAGGTGATAGGTATTGGAAATTAACTGTAAATAATGTCTACGTAGTTTATAGTATAAAAAGACAACACAGCCCCGGGGGCGGGCAGTGTGCCTTGAGCTGACCTGCTGAGAGCATCGCGGCTGGGCAGGGAGAACATGTTATAGATAAGAAATAATAAACAACCTTGAGAACAAAAGCCAAGCAGCTCTGACTTTTGTTCGACCATCTGGCTGTGAAAAGGACTCTCAGGGAATTCCCAGGCAAGGGGAAATCCGAGAAGCATTAACCTTCTGGATGAGCTCAGCTAAAGCCAAGGGATAGAAAACCAAACACCTGAAGTGCCACAGGAGCCTCATGGGTCTACAATAAATGAACAAAGAAAATATTCAGTTGCCACAGTAAGACTTCCTATGAAGAACACTTCATTGCACAATGTTTTCTCTTTCACATTCATTTACTCCATCATCATGGTTTATTTTCATCTGAAACTTTAGAGTAGATGAAAAGGCCCATTAAAATAATGGAGTTTAATGTTTGGTATGTTTTTCATTCCTTCTTCCCCTTTCCCTCCCTCCTTCTCTTTCTCACATGCATTTCAGAAGCATCCACACAGAGAACAGAACATGATCACCCACCAGAGTGGGGATCCTGAGGATGCCACAATTCAAATTACTCACTGGGTGGTAGATGACACCACTCTTGGTGTTTTTCAGACTTACAGAAAAATTAAGTCCTTTCAGGCTTGCAGAGAAAAGTGAAATAGAGCCAATAAACAAGTAATATTTGAGGGCTCCTTGAGGTGAAAATGTGACAAGGGAGTAGAGAAGACAAGAAGAGGTAGCTCTGCTTCAAAGGAAAAATAATCTGGCTATAATCATTCCAGAAGAGATATAAAGTGATTAGTAATTTGAGGCAAAATGCTCTCTCCTAAGCAGGAGTTTGGAGAATATTATGCCAACAAATTCAGTATCTTTTACAAGTCTATTAATTTCATCAACTTATTCAGTGGTGTGTGAAAAAGGATGACTCATAGCAGTGGAGCTCAGGACATCTGTGATCTTTGGTTTATTATCCTTGTCTTTGCTGAGTTGTTTCAACCCTTTGCATCTCAGTTTTCCTTCCTTCCTCCCTTTCCACACTCAGCTTTCCCTCTGCATGTTCTCCTGTAACTTGTGCACCATTTGAGAGACATTCAAATACCTGACACAGAGAGCTTGATTTCATCTGGCACTTCCAAATGTTATTTTAATTCTAAAAATCAGATTATTATATGTTTTCATTAGGTCAAGTAATGGACCCCCTAAGTTTTTACTTTAATAATGTTCCTCATTTTTTGGTCATTGTTACAAATCAGACAGTCCATCCCCTAATCTGCCCCTCCACATCCTTAATAAACAATAATAAAAGGGAAGTAATCACTGGTATTGCATTGGCTCTGTTCCTGGAGCAGAAGTTGTGTTGGTAATTCTGGGGAAGAGAATTGAAGCTTGGGGGAGCCAAAGGAAGGAGAAAAGCAGGGCTGTGGGTTGTTTCAGGAAATGCTGCATAGAAGGGTGTTTTCATCTCCTCATAGCCATGTACTAACCTTTGTGATCAGGCTTTTACAGCCCACAAGCTCTTCTGCTTTCATGGACAGAGTTTAAGAGCATGTACATATTTCTCTGCTAATCAAACCCAAAAATATCTTCTGTGCTGAGTTGTAATTTATATTATCAAAACTGCAGGACCGACTGAATCTAGTGCAATGGAAAGCAACTTAGTTTTTATTTAGAGATGCAGTACAGTGCAGAAATAAAATCTAGATTACCAATTACTGATAGAAATTGTAGCTAATCCTGTACAGCCAGAAGTCTGTCACAAGGATAAAAGAAAAGGAAACATAGATTTATTATTTGGTAAGAAAGTAAATGATAAATTTTAAAACTCAATGTATTAAACAATAAGAATGACTGTGTGTGTGGTGTACCAGTAGAACAGAGCAAAGGTTTGTGAAATGGGGTCCTGAAAATGTAATTTTATTATTGCTAGTGTTTTATCACTTGTGCCAAATAATGTTTTTAATAGGTAGAATGTCTCCCAGATCTCCAAGGAGTGGTCCAGGCTTCATAGTTTAAAATAGATGGGGAAAATATTCAGGGAACATTAACTTCAAGTGGGACTTTCTGCTCTGATTGACAGAATTCATTACAGAAGGTGTGTTAGAGTTCTGGTGCTCTTGCAATGGCTCAGCTGGACTTCCAGCCTTACTCCTCTGAGTGTGATTGAGCTCAGATCCCCCTCTACCCTTTATTGGTAATTGTTTTCCTGGTCTTTGTGGCAACAGAGAAAATGAATGTTGTTTAGTTTGTTTATTTAGTTTGTTTTGTTATTTAAAAATAACCTTGCTAGCTCAAATTCTCTATTAAATCCCATTTAAAATACAGCCTGATCTGAGGAATTCTTTATTTCCCTTGCTTTGCCTCTGCTTTTGCCTGTGACAGGTTGGAGACTCCCCAAAGCCCAGGGGGTGCCTTGTTTCTCACTGCCCCAGACTTATGCTCCACAAGAAATTTAGCCAGTTCTATTCAGGAATCACCAGGATTTTCCACATCACATAAAGGCTGCCCCAATACAAAATTCAGATGTGTGATGAAATCAATCCCTGGGGGAGGCAACTCCCTTGGCCATGGCAAAGCCATGTGTACTGGAAAAGGTGGTGTTCAGGGGGGTCTCCAAGGAAGGAATTTACCTACTTGCCTAAAAATCCTGCAGTTTTCCTGGAGGGTTGGCTAGGAATCTGAAGTTGTTTTTTATTTAAAAAGCAAGAAAGACACCTCCCCAGGCAATTCCAGATGCAAAGATTCCTGATATTTGGGAGTATTTCGTAGATGTTTGAAGCTGGCAAATGTTCTCAAATGCTTGTGACCCACTTGCAGCTCAATCCCTCCTGCATGGCAGCTATATTGTTAGGTGTTTATCCATCAGCTGCTCATACCAGACTGCTCTAAGGTCATGCTCACAAGAGAAAGCTCACACAAGTTTATGTTAATTTGGAGGTCAGCCTGGAAAAGTGTAAAGGTCCTTATTGGCCTTAAAAATCTATGAATCAATAGCAAGTGCTAGCAAAAGGTCACTGGTCACAGATAAAGGGCTAACTATCAGACCATCTAGCAGAGCTGCTCACACCTTTTTGTTATGAGGTTAAAATAAATCCTACATTTGGTTGTCAGATACTGTTCAGTCACTTTTGTTCTTCTTGGACAGTTTCATGCAGATGCTGCTCCTGAAAAATCACAGCTCCTCCAAGAACACCATACAGAGCTTCCTGAGTCCATCCCAAACACTCCCCCAAGTACTCTGCAGCCAGGAGTAGAGCAGATCTCTGGTCTGAGTGCCTTATGATTTATGAATAACTCTGGTTTCCATTAAGCTGCAGAAAGGGGATAGTGTGTTTCACCCTGTGCTGAGAACCCCATTTGTTTCCGTTCCTGTCAGCAGTTTGCATAAGTGAATGATTTTATTTCGTGTGAGAGAGAAGGCAAACACACAAGTTATCCCAGCAGTGGAAGATTTGTCAAATAAAGCTTTTAATAATGGTGTTATTTGACAGTTTTATAGTGCCTCAACTTTCGAGCAGTTTGAAGGTGGTAGGTTTTCAATAAAAATTAAGTCCTTATCTAGAAGAAATTCAGTTCCTGTTGTTTTAAAAGAACTAGTCTCAGCTGCATTGGAGCGCCTTAATCTACTATTGAAAGTAAATCTCAATCCTTTTCTGTATTAATATATCTTGCAATCCATCATCAGGAGGTGTTCTGTGTATTTTTTTGCCCTAGTATATCAAGGTGGCCTGATAAACCACCTTCCTAACCAAACTTGTTGGGTGATCATTATATTTCTCACAAGAATAAATTATCCAGTGAAGTTCTCTGAGGCTTACTTAAATAGTCCAGCAGTGTTTCCAGTCACTCTTACTTATTTCTTTAATTTGTTTAAGGGGTCCAGTAAGTTATTCAGGTGAGGAGAAAAGGAAGAGGGAAGTTGCTGGTTTTCACAAGGTCAGAGTTAATCCTATCTGTGTTCATAAATCATTGCACATCATGGGATAACCACGTAGCAACTGAGAACGTGTTAATAGAGAACCAGCTCTGCATTGAAAGTCTCCTTGCTTGAAGGAGGGATTTCCAAAAGAATCTAAAACTGCCTTAAATGTCCTTCCAGTTAAATCAACATAAGTTTTAAAGAGCTATATTATTTAGAAATGTACTATTTTAGTTATAAAACTTTGTTGATCTTCACCATCCTGAGGAGAGAATGGGTTTTCCTACAAGCCTTTTACCAAAACAATTTCTGAGCAAGAGAGGGCTCTCTAAGCTGGCTAAATGTTTGGTTTGGACAACTGGGGTAATGAATGATAGCATGAATAGAAACAATTATTTGCTAAGTTCACATATGCAGATGTTGTGAGAGCTAATATTTGATGCGAAGGGATCCTGACTCCAAATTGTCCCACAAGCCAGCCCAGCACTGGTTGTACAGACCCAGACTGGCTCCACAAAGCACAGAGCCCCCTCATGCTGAGGAATTCAATGTATATGTTGTTATACCAGCTGATATTTACAGATGCTCAGCTGGTAAAGTTCATTCTCATCCATGTCTGTATGTCACACTGAACATCCTGCATCCCAGGGACCTCAGTTATGTTCTGAGAATCATCAGGGTGAAGTCTTTGTGCTCAACACTCTCATTAGCAGTGTTGCTCAAACCAAACACACATATGGCATGTTTTTAAATACAATGTTACAGTGTTTGTACCTGAGTTCTCACAATCTGCCTCAATAAACAAAGTGATCAGGAGACATGAGCTGAAGGGAGGAAGAACAAAAGAACAGCAACAAGTTTGTCAGCTGATGCACTGGAGCTCTTTTCACAACCTGGTGTCTCCCCTAAAAGGGCTTAGGAGTACTTTTATTTTCTACTTTTCACTAGAACTTGCTGAAAAGCTCTTGATGGAGAATATGATGTTCAAAGACCTTGAAAATCTTACAACCTAGAAAAACTTTCTTGGTTGGGTGTGGTCAGTCCTGCCCCACTGGCTCCTGTTCCACTGTTTCTCTGGGGTGTGCCAGCAGGGCATGGGGAGCACACCTGGCTAAAAACTATCCCTGTTTAATTCCAGGGGAACTCCATCCCTGTCACCTGATGGCTTTGATTAGGGAAGAGCAGTGTCATTCTGTGCTCCACAGCCCCTTCCTGTTGTGAAGACAGGGAGAAGAGGGGGACAGGCACTGGCTTTTATTTTCTGGCAGCTTGAGCAATGCCACCAGATGAATTAGAGGAGTCTTTCCCTTGACTTTGTGAAAGTTGGAAAGCGTCTTGGGCTTGTGCTGTATGTACTGTTTTTATTTTATACACAGTCAGCTCAGAGTCTCCCTCATATCTCTTTCTCCCACAGTGTTCAACTCCTCTCTCTCTCATCACAGCAAAGTCTGACAGGAACTTTCCTCTCTTATCTGTCTCTTTCTCTGTGCTGTCCTCCCCCTCCTTCTCATTCTTTACCTCCCTCTGTCTCTCTCATTCTCTCCCCTGCTGCTCTCAGATGGCTGGCTTTGCTCAAGGTCTGCAGGCTGGCATAGAGCATGCCTGGAACAATATGTTCCTATTAAATTTACCCTGTCTCATTGCTTCCTGAAATTAAATTGAGTTTTACTCTCAAGTTTGTTTGTTGAAATCGCATAATAAAAACATCCCTGAATGCAATTGCATTTAATCAGAAAGCTTTCCAGAATTTATAGTGATAAAACTCTATTTTAAAAAGGCTTGTTCTAGTGTTCTACAGAAAAGAATAAGCAAGTTTCTTATTTACAACTGAAATTAATCTTTAAATGTTCCTCTAAAGTCTGAGTTCCCTCCATGGATTTACTTCCATGGCTTTCACATCACTTTGGACACTCCAAGACCACCAGGATGGAGAGAAACAAAACTCCTGCATTTTCAGTCTCAGTCCTGAGCTTTATTTTCTTAATTATTAAAATTCAGACAGATATTAATTCCTTGTGTATGCTTTATCAATATAGGAATATTCTGCATTTATTCCAGTGGCTGCACTACACTTACTGAGGAGTGTTAGGTTTGAAGCTGCTCCAAGGTGCTGTTCACAGTGGTGCTGCTCAGGGCTGGACCTTTGCCTTTGATAAACACAAATCACACATTCTGGGCTGTTGAGCCACTACTGCTGTGTCAGTGTCAGCAAGGAGTTTTCAGCCCTCCTGAACTGCTAATGGTTTGCACATTCAGGATCAAAATTGTGACAGCTGGACAAGAAGGCTTTCACTGTTTTGGGAGATGAGTGAATAGCAGTGTATGCATTGCTCAGCTTAAAATTGCTGTGGTGTTAAAAAGCCATGGGAATATTTTATTGTTTCTGAAGCATTCCTCTTTGATTTGACTAGGATGTGAAACAAAACCACAGCAGTATCACCATGGCAATATATAATGGGATATATTTCAAAGAGAAAATAAGACATGTAGAAATTACAGATTGATCACCCTGGAAGGTCCTGCAGCTTTGGGCCACTCGCTGGCAATTCCGACATCTCAAAAAGTAGAACACTGCTGCAAGAATATGCAAAACTCCAGAGCCATGCTGTGCCTCTCTCTTATGTACCCTGCACTTGTTTTATATGCTGAAGACATCTTGACATCAATGGGGCTGTTTTCAGAGCAGAGCATGTTTGAAGTCTGTAATAGAAATCCATTGTAGGGAGAAGAGGAAGATGTGAACATTGGCAGTAGTTTGACAGATCTTTTTCCAGTAGTGCTTGGGAGGATCCAGTGCTCATCTTTTTTATTACAAATTTTGGTGTTCATCAAAGTAGATTGAAGTGTTTGTAGCCAACTATGATTTTTCAGTAGTTTGCCTGGAATTTGGGGTAATAATTCAAAAGTACCTTGCACCAAGGCTATGAAGTACTGCATACACACAAAAATAGAGAAAGATCTGGTCTGGCAATACCACAGAGCAAAACCATAGCTGGCAAAGGGTTAAGGATGAGACTGTACCAGGTGATCCTGAGCCTGTGGGTCTGGCTGTGGTTGTTACATACAGGGTATTTTACTTGCAAGTAGTTGAGAAGGAGAAGGGAAATTGAGACTGGCTGCTTTTTGCAGGCTACCTCATTAATCTGACAGAGCAACTCTAGGTGGTTATTTTGGCAGGTCAGTGTTGAGGGAAGGATGTGAAGAGGCACAAGGCTGTAGTGGCTGTTGACATTTTGTCCAGGAAGCAAAGTGAGGAATCATGGAGGAACAGAGAGGAAACATAGAGCAGAGAAAGCAAGGAAGTGGCAGTAGAGAAAAGGCGCAAGCACTGACATCTAGAAACATTTATCTATCAAGTACCTCCTGTGCTTTTCAGCTGCTGACTTTTCCTCATTACACTGGAAATGCTTGGCAGTAATTGTCTCCTTCTTCAGAAGTATCTGGATAACTTCTTTTCTCATCTACTTGAACAAATTTCCTTAATAAAAAGGATTGACACAGCAGTAGTGGCTCAACAGCCCAGAATGTGTGATTTGTGTTTATCAAAGGCAAAGGTCCAGCCCTGAGCAGCACCACTGTGAACAGCACCTTGGAGCAGCTTCAAACCTAACACTCCTCAGTAAGTGTAGTGTAGTGCAACCATTGGAAAAAAATGCAGAATATTCCTATATTGATAAAACATGCACAAGGAATTAATATCTGTCTGAATTTTAATAATTAAGAAAATAAAGCTCAGGACTGAGACTGAAAATGCAGGAGTTTTGTTTCTCTCCATCTTGGTGTGTCCAAAGTGATGTGAAAGCCATGGAAGTAAATCCCAAAGAAACTCCCAGTGGCAGCTGTCTCCATCTGAGGGCTTGAGTAGTTTGTCCCTATTTTAGGGAAGATGATCTCTAACCTAGAGCCACCTACCTGCACAAAGCTCAGCTCTCCATAGGAATGAGGGCAGCACTGTAGGCCCAGTCACTGCTACAGGGTTTGGGAATAAGCTGAACAAACCTTTGCTGGGAGAAATCAAAGGATGCAATCATAAGCTGCTGTTGCAGGGACAGGCTAATGATGTGCCAGTGATTTTTATTGCCTTTCCTTATAAGACCTTGAGGGACCTCATGGTCTTTCCTTGGGCCTAAAATAGTTCCACAGTTCAGTGCTACCCAGGAGATATAGAATGGCAAAAGATTACTTCTCCATCACCTTAAAGATAAATCTTGAGACCCTGGCAACCTTTGGGAGAAAATATAATTGTCTTCCTAATTAAAATTGATTTTTTTTCAGTGAATGTGCCCTTCTGTTGCTATCCCAGCTGTATAACTGACTGTATCTCCCTTATTACAACAGATATTTATGGTCACCCATGGACAGCACACTCAGCACAGTATGCAGTGTGTATGATACCAGCTCTGGCAGCAGATCACAGACCTGTTAATCCCTTTGGAATATATATATCTCCCTAACTAGTGCTGAGAATGGCTGTCTGATGTGGTTTTCCTTGTTTATTGGGCTGTACCTGTGGGTGTTTCAGGTGACATAAAAGTATTGACATGGGGACTAAGTTCCTCAATCCTATTGCCCAAAGGAATTAGGTACCTCCCTCCTTCAAATGCCTTCAAAACCCCTGGGATGAGCAGTTTGACTACGAATACAAAGTCTTGAATATAAATAAACTTTTACAGGACTGTGATGTCAGTGTTCTTCATGGCTTTTGTTGCTCTCTCAGGGTGTAACTTTTACCTTCCCAGCAGTCTGCCCTATGCTGAGCTTCTGAAAAGGCTGTAGAGGTGCAAGGGCTGCTGAGGTTTGGCCTTCAGCATCCTCTGTGCTGTAACAGGGTGTAGTGGTTTTGGTTTGTTAATTTGACATTTTCTGGCTAATATGCTAATGAGTGTGGTTGGGTGAGTGTTGGTTAATTATTAGTGTATTTATTAGAATGTATTTACTTCTTTTTTGTTGTGATATAGAAGTAGGAGCAAGGTAAAAACTTTAAAAGGGTATAAAGAAAATTTTACTGAAAGTAATTAAGGAAATAATAGGATATTATATATATATATATAATTTGTTTTAATAAGAATTAAAACAAAAGTTTTAGGACACTTCTCTTTTTCTTTTAACTATTTTTTTTGACAATGTAAAGAAATAAAACCAAAAATTTTAGTTAGTTTACTACACTTAAAATAGTCTTTCTTTAGTTTATTTAGGGAGAGACATTTTGTTTTGTTTTTTTTTTGGGGGGTTTTTTGTTTTGCGGTTTTTTGGGGGTTTGGGGGGGGTTGTTGCTTTTTTGTGTGTTGTTTTAGTTGGGTTTTTTTTGTTTTTGTTTTGTTTGTTTGTTTGTTTGTTTTGTTTTGTTTTGTTTTTTGTTAATGTTATGGAGTTACCACAGGGGGTAAATTGTATCTAAATTGTACATCCTGCAGCTCTTTATAGGACAGTATGAGAAGCTTTAGTGTATGTTTTGGGGCTGGCACTTTCATAGGAGAAAACTGGGAAAAGGCAGAATAAAGGGGAAATGCATTTATCTGTGAATAAAAGAAAAGTGCTTTGGATACAATGACGTATAATAAACATGGTAGTTCAAAAGGCATTTCAGAGTGATGGCTCAAAGTACACTGCAAGTTTAAAGATAATGAAAAATGCAGCATGAGAGGGGAAAAAAAGCTAGAAGAAAATGCTAGGAAAAGTTCCACTGAAAATAACTAAAAACATCAGGCAACCTGAGGAGGAGTTTTGCTGTCACTGGACTTTCTTCCCCTACTCTTCATGTGTAGCACATCCTCTGACAGGCTGCAAATGTAACAACCTTCAGACATGAGTCATCAGCAAGGACAGATCCTCTCGTCCTCCACACTGAAAATAAAGATCTCTCTCACTGAGCCTAAGGAGCAATTCCCTCTCTGGTAAGTGAGCACCAGGCAGCAGAGCAGTGGAGAGGGAACACGCTGCTCCAGTGATTTATTCAGGCTGGAGGCCTTGATCTTGACATGACTAACCCGAGTGCAGTAAATGGCTTCAAATAAATGCTGGCATTACAGAAGGCACCGTGTTTTATGACATATAGGATGTGGGTCCAGGGGCTCTGAGGGCTGGTACCTTGGGCTACTAGTCCTGAAAATGAAGAGCTCCATCACCAGCATTCATAGTGCTGAAAACTGAGCACGAGAGAGATGCTGATTTCTGCTTCATGTTAGTAGAAAAAGATGCCTTTCCCTTATATTTTTGGTCTGAGAGTTCCTTTTTTTAGCATGACAGTAATTATTTAACTACCCTTCCAGGAAGTAGATTTGAAATCTTTTCAACTTGTGGTGAAAGCAATATCAATACTCTCTGATGTAGGGCAGTGGAGGTGAGGGAGAAATAACTCAGTAGCTTGGCTTAAACCTAACTGAACATATTAGTCATGAAATATTTAAACCATCAATATCACACATTGATGTGCAAAATGTTTAATTATGTATCATTTCAGTTATTATTCATGTTAGATCTTAGACCTTAAGATGTACATACATTTAAAAAATAGCTCAGGAGGTGTATCAGGAGTGTAGAGCAGCATGAGAAATCTGAAGGCTGCCTGCACACTTCTGCCTTGCAAGCATGTGTCAGAATTCCCTTTTCCCCCCACCCGAAAATTCCCAACTCCTTTTCTAGGACTCAGTGTGGACAATGTTTCAGCCTTTAATAAATGTCTCTGGTAGAACAAGACTATTTCAGAGGAAATGCTTCAAGCTTTAAGCTGAATGCCTCTCCTATTCTGTGTAGGTCCAGTGCTGTTTCTGTCACTGTATCCTGAGTGTGTGTAGCTGTGTCTCCCAGTACTGCACTAAGCAGCAGGGCTCCCATCTGTCACAAAGGGTTTGTTCTCTGGTCCCAACAGCAAAATTGCATGTACAGTGTCATGCTTCACATATACAGCTCTGCCAGGTGTTTGCTGGGGGAGGGAGGAGCAGAGTGGATTTTTTTTTTTCTTTTTGGTGAGGGCTCTGTTTGGTGGCCCTTTGCCCCATGCACACCAATTCCAAGCAGGGCAGTGAGATCCAAGCCAACCTGGGTGCTGGGGGTACTGGGGAGCTTTCCTGCCTGTCTGCAGGACTGCTCATGTGAATAACAGCCCTAATGAGGGAATGGGCTGTTTGGATTCTGGGCCTGAATCCTTCTGTTGCTATATTTTTATCTCAATAAATTCAGAAATGCTGCTGTGAAAAGAGCTCTACCTGTTTGTTTCTGTAGCTACCTGTGGTGCAGCTGCATGCCACTAAAAATTTGCATTGCCAAACCTTCTGCTGGCAGTTCATAAGCCAAATGAAGGCAGCAGATGAGCAGCAATGGTGAGGGGAACTCTGAATAATTTTTTTAGCAGTTTTTAAAATATTGGTATAAAAATGTCAGATGTTTACTTTTTATCGCTTGTATGGTAATAAATAATGAAAGGTGTAAAATAACCAACTTCTAGGCTGATGGGCTTGAGATTAGAATTAGTTTACAGGGGCAGAATCTGGTCCTGCTGTATTAGCAGCTTTATTCAGTCATTCATATGCAGCAGCAGTGTCACACAGTGACTCCTGAAATGAACACTAATGAAGGTGTCTTTTGTTTTCGTATAGATTAACACATTACTTTATTCTCTTCTTCAGCAGGCATTCAGAAAGGCTGCACTGCTGATGCCTATATCCAGTTTCATCTTTCAATTAGTGATTTGCTTTCTCTTACAATCCAAGTGCTAGTGGAATTAACCTCAGCTAATTATCACTGATGGACTGATCATTCTGTGAAGCCTAGAAAGCAAAGCTGTCATATTTTGCCAGAGATGTGCATACACATTTACTCTGTGATTCAGTTGCTCAGTTTTGGAAGTCTATTTTAAGGTTCCATCAGGCTTAACTTCACACAAGTTTCATAGATTTTCAGATGCAGGAAGAGCATCTGTGTAAAATAAGCTTTAGGTAGGAATTTGGTAGGAAACAAACTGTGGGTTATAAATGCTTGTTGGACATGGTTTGAAACTTTGAGTCTGGGTTAATGATTATTATTCTGATATTATTATGGTTTTGGGTTTGGTTTTTTGTTTGGGTTTTTTTTTTTTTTTTCCTGTAGAGACTTAAGAGGAAAATTCAAACTATTAGTAGGACAAATTAGCCTAACTTCACTTCTTGATTTTTTTTCTGTGAGGGTAGTGAGATCTTGTCTGTAATGTACCTCACTGGGGCAGAGCAAATCCTTCTTGCTGATACAGGGTTCAGGTAACTAGAGAACTGAAACAATCCATATAAACAAAGAGCCCATGGGCTGCCTGCAATGCAGGTCTACAAAATATCCTTTGTAGGTCCAAGCACAGGTCCAGGCCTTACTTGGATGTTCCCACTTTGAAGCATTGGATAGACTCAATCACATTAAAAACTAGTGGTTTTGAAAAATTTGTATCTTATCTCTGTAATTTACACCATTTTTCAGTAAAATGACACTTTATCTGCCCAAGCAAGACCTTTAGCTTTTAAAATCTATTCAGAGTGGCTGGACTACATACAAGTTGCCAACTTGTAAAGCTTTTCTAAACACTGTCATGGCCCCAACAGATTATTTATTGAACAGTTGAGCTTGTGAAACCTTCCAAAAGCTCCAAAGCTGTCACAAGCACAATTCCACTGAAAATTCTTCATAGAGCTGGGATCCTCCAGGAATAAGCAGGGATTCTGGTCCCATCAGCCTTGTGAGAGCACCTTCCTTCCCCAGGAGTATGACAACTAACAGAAACATGCTACACAAAACAGTGCCATTTTCTATTGCCTTACAGGAAGTTTTATCTGCTGAGGTGAAGTGCAAATATAAAACATTTTTGTGATGAGAGGAGTTGTGTGTCTTTGTGCCCTGTTTGCTCAAAGGTACACCAAGGAGAAGGCACTGGCAAGAAAAGGCCTGAGAGCTTGACTTGTGAATTCATGTGAGCTTAATTTTGTCCCTTTTTTTGCCTTGGCAGTGATAAGAACAAGAAATATTCCATCCCAAAGAGAGATGGAGTAGCACCATGCCAGGCATGGGGCCCACAAGTGTTTCCTAGCTTTTAATTGAAACTGTTCTGGTTTACTTCACTTGGACCAAGATTTCACCCAATAAGAAAGCTGTAGGCTTTAAATCACAAAAATCTAACCCATAGACTTTGACTAATGCTGGGATTTGGTTTGTTAACACACACAGCTCCAGCTGGAATGAGGGGGACAGAAAATACAAACTGTGCCAGGCAGGGGCATGTGGTGCATCTTGTGTGCCAACAAAGGATGTTTGGGGATCTGAAAGCACAAGATGCTGATGTACAAAACAACACAGAAGGTGGAGCATAGCAGGTTACAATTTCTACACAGGAAGGGGGGAAGGAGCAGGACAGGCACAACTGGGACTCTATCTGTTGTATGCCACCATAAAATCCCATCAGCACACAGATTGGTAAAGCTCTCTGTAGCAAGGTGTCCTCTTGGTAAGAAATGAGTTGCATGACCCTCACAGCTGTGCCAGCTGTAAAATGGATGATTTTTCACCCCTAATAAAAAGTCTCAGTGAAATTCCACCCATGGGGACAGTGGGGGAAAAAAGGAGGGAACCTTTTCAATAGGTTTTAGGTTTGCTCAGCTGGGAAAAAAAGACATTCTGAAGCACAATATTCCCTGTAAACCAGGCTCCTTTAGCAGGAAAAGCTTGGAACTTTAAATGCAGTTCTTAAGGCAGGGAGGAGGAGGATGTTTGCTCCCAGCACAATCCAATTGACTGCATTCCAAGTGGGCATTTGGGTGTCAGGATGGTGCAGCCAGGGCACAAAACCCACCTAAGCCCATCTGCCAGAAGGAAAACTGAGGGGAGTGGGTGGCAAAGAGCCTCCAAGCTGGTGGGAGGGCTGGGAGTGTTGCTGGTTTGCTGGAGCTGGGAGCACTGGCAGGAGCCATTCCCTGCAGCAGCCTGGCCAAAAAGAGCAGAGCAGGCACCAGAAGGGCAGAGAGCTGGATGGCTGGGACAGGGACATTCTTCTGTGTCACAAGTGGTCAGTATTTTACCAGCTGAGTTCCATAAATTGGCCCTGGGCTGTCAGTGCTAGTGCCAGCTGTTAAGTTTGTAGCAGCCATAATCTCAGCAGGGACAAACAGGGAAAGATGTATTGACAAATGGCACTGAGCATAATAAACTGCTCATCTTTATGAATGCTGGGATCCAAATGATCAAAACAGATGTACGGTTTCCAGATCTTAGTTGCACTGTCAGAATATTCCTGCTTTCCTCTTGCATAGTCATCCATAATGAAAAGAAAACAAGCAGATTTGCCTTTCTCTTGGGTCTTTCTTTATTGCTCACTCAACATTAATTACAGAATATTGTTGGAATAGCAGACTGGCAGGCACTGGCACCCTGAACAGAGTGTGTCGCTTACTCCTGTCACTTCTGCATGTACCATATAGCTAAAATTATCCTCAGGACTAGCACAGCATCCACATGGTCATGTGGGAAAGCATCATTTTTGTCTACCCCTTTGTAAATTTAAATTAACCCAGAAAAACATGTCCTGTTGAAAGGCATCAAAAAGGAAAATGAGTGAAGGCTGCCATTTTCCCATTGAAGCCATAAAAAAGGAGGTAGGGAGCCAAAGTGGAAGAAATGTTTAATTCAGATCAGTTAACACAATGATTTCTTATATTTTCATGTCAAGGGAATTGTAGAGGGAGAAAAAGAAGACACAGTGGAAATATATGCCTTTAAAAATATTTGGACACAAAAATTCTCTCCTGATTTATATGTGATTTGCAGGTTCATCAAAATGACTTTTTTACTTAGTGTTGCCTGAAGTGTTTGGGGTCATTAGGGACTTTTCAGCTTATCAGATAAATCCTATGTATCCTGCCTTGCTGTTTGACTATAGCATTTTTTAAAAGACTTGTCAAGTCAATGGGTTACCACATCCCTAAGGCAGTGCATTTAATAGTTATAAAGTGCTGTCCTTTGCTAAGTGAAATACCGAGTGCCGAGCAGAGTATACAATTCCAGAGCCATAAGCAAAAAGATGAGTTCTCATATATTTCCCATGTACAATAGGCAGCAGAAATTCAGAATACTGCCCATTTTCACTCTTCCCAGGATGATAAGCATATTACCTATTAAGTATTAATGTTATCAAGCTGATGCATTAAGTTACAAGCAGAAGTGACCCAAAATCAGAACATCTTGAATCTTAGACTTTCCAGTTAATTAAAACCTGCCCTCGTACAAACAGTGTGACTAGCATGATTTCCTGGTAGACTTAAGTCTTATTCCAAGAGAATTCAGCTCCAGGCTCCCAGAAAAGATTATGGACAAGGACTTCATGCATCCTGTGCTGCCTCAGGCAGCCCCCAGCGAACCACAGAGCTGGCTCCTGTAACTGGGAATTTCTAAAGCTTTAATAGCCCTAGATAGAAACTTGCACAATTCTTACCAACTTCCCTTCTGCCAACCATTAGATAGCAGAGATGAATCTGAGAATCTCTGGGTTCTTGTCTTTAGGTGTCCAGTATTTAGTTACTGGCCTCAGTGATGCTGACCAGAGCTTTTCCCCTTTTAGTATCTCAGAACCAGGAGCAAAATAGCAGAGAATCAGGACCTGTGTCCACTTAGGGGATCTTGTTTTTTAACTTCCCTCTGCCCTGTATCCTCTGCTTGTCAACGGGAAAGACATTTAATACTTGAAATAATTTAAAATATGTTAAATTAGGAATAGCAATTATACTGATCTTTTCTGGGTATCTGCTGGCTCAGTCTAAGAAGTAAAATCATTAAAACTCTTTCCTGCAGCCTGTTGAGAGAAATAATATTTAGTGGGTGTTGAATTTCATATAATTCAGCTCAGTCTTGGAAATTGGCAAACCTTTTATGCTCAATTAGATTTAAAATCTGCTTTCAATACCTCATTTTTCATATAACTGATTTGTAATGGAACTCGGGAATGAATGAGACAGTGACCTCCTCAAACAGGGATATCTGCTGCCCTTAATGCAGCAAAAGTCTCAGACAGAACCCCTGCCTTTTTGGGTTTAGCCAGAGAGTTCAGAAGAATTTTCTCTTGCCCCAAAAAACCACAAATAGCATTAAAAAAGAATAACTTAACTACCATGCATAAAGTTACATGGAAATGCCATCAGGCCTTAATGCATTCTCTTAGTAGCAACCTTAGCAAGATAAAGTTAACCATAACATGGATTATGTTAAGGCAGTGCACAGAATATTACTTGTATTTTTGATATCTGGCCAAGTCAGGATATCTTGCTGTGAGGTACAGTGAGTTTTTTTGCTCTACATGGTTTGTTTTTCTCTGCTTTCCTTTACATTTATAATAAAAGTAAATTTCCAATCTGTGAATTCCTCTGCTTTATTTCACGCAATCTTAACATTTTACTTTGTCCCTTTAGCATCAGTTTCTGCCCCCAACTCAGCTAGAGCATTTGTTTTACTTTTAAAGACTGTGTGATTAAAAGTTCAGTTTGTGTCCCCTTTTGGGGGTTGGGATATGACACTCTTTTAGCATCCTACCACCTTTATTTAAGTTTGCCCAATTCAAAGTCATTGAGCTATCAAGAAATTTTAGCTCCTATAACAAGAAAAATTTAGAGAGAAAGTATTTGATGGGCAGTTGGGTTGGTTATGAGGTTTGACAGTGTGGAAATTGAGTTTTTGAAAATTGCTCTAACATTTTAATGCTACTTGATCTTCTCCAGAGGCTATAAATAACACATGGGATCCTAGGGATCCTATGCATACAGACTGTAAACTTGGCACACCAAGACCAAAAGTAGAAATTACTTAATTCTGAGGTAAAGCTGCTCTCAGAAGGTGTCCAGAACAATTTCAGAAACCTAAGTTTGATTTAGTACAGCTGAACTTTCTAAATGCCTCTTCAACTTAAAGCATTTAAAAGATATTTATTCTAACTGTATAATCTTTATCTGTTTCATTCTACCATCCAAGAGAAATAGGTCTTATCTTGGAAGTTTACAGTCTAAATAGACAAGAGAGAAAACAGGAGGATATGAACATTATTATCCCTGTTTTTGCAGGTAGGGATGTAAGAGATTTCGTGCTCTGCCCCTCACATGAACTGAAGGCCTAAACTCTTATTTTTCAAGATTATTTCAGCTGTTTTGGCAACAAATCGATTTTGTTTTGATTATGCTACCACCAAAACTCTCAGTATATTTAGAACAAATAATGGCCTACTACATTTTTATTTTATTCAGCCATGTACTAATCCACATACAAAGAACCCCAGGAATCTTCAGGGTTAATCCCAGTCTGTTTTCATTGACTGTAATGAAACACAGTTTGGTCAATAAGTGATCTTTTTCAAGTTACCACTCCTAAAACACACTAAAGTTTAATTCATGGACAAATTTACTCACAAGTTTTATAGAATAATCAAATGTCTTCCCGGCATGTGGTTTTCTCCTTATACTTTTTTTTTTGTTTAATGAAACCTGTCCACAGGCATTTACTCGACCATTTCAGAATTCTGCTTGCCTGAATTTGATATCTGGCATTACTCAGGAATGTGAATCATTATACAGTTATTGTAGTGGCTTTCTGCATGTACAGATTAGCCTTCATCTGTTTGGATATTTTGTTTAGCCTTATTGGGAAGTCTGCACTTCCTCAGTGTACGTTCTGGAAAATTATAAAGTTTCTGCTGCTATTGAGTAATGAGTTTTTAGAGGGTGTTTAGTAACCAGGGGAATATTGCTGGTGGAAAAGTGGGAAACTATACGGGCAGGAACAGCCCAAGATTAATTCAGAGATACTATTTCCTTACTATCTATGGTCAACTAAAGCATTTTTCAAGAACCCACGGGAGCATTGCACACAAAGACAAATTATACTTGAAAAATGTGATGGAATTTGAACCTTCTTTCTTTTGGATTCCATGGACCACTCCTTTTTCCTAAATGAGGTACTCTGGCAATTTTAGAGGCCAGACTTGATCTGTGGAGCCACTTGTTTTCCAGTGAGCCACAGCCTCAAACCATACAGTGACAGAAATCTGTTTCCTGTGGAATTCTGCCTTGGGTATGAATTGTGGTTTGGGGTAAGCTCTGCCTGGAGCTGCAGATTTTTCCAGAGTCAGTGAAGCATGGACATGGTCTGGAGATGGTCTCCCTGCTAGGTCTCCAAAATTCTTTTAAAATTCTTATGCTTCTTAAAAGCATAAGGGCTGTATGAATGCCTGTGTCTTTGGAAAATAAGCAATACCATCCTGCAGGATATGTCAGGGAGTGGGGAGGTGAGCCTGTGTTTCTGGGGTGATAAAAACTCAGTGGTCACCACTTGTGGTGCAGACTGTGTAAGGCAGGTGAAGAAATCCTCACCCCTTTGGCTGCTTCAGTTCAAGAGCTGATCAAATCCTGGAGTTCCTCTCCCCTCACCTCCAGGACTGGAAATCAAGCACACAGAATTGCTGGAGTGTTCTCTTTGCAGCCCACTGCTACCACTGACTTTTTTTAATCTCCACGGTGATGAGCTCTTATTACTGCTCATCAATTTCAGCTGTTTCATTTTTCATTAGGATTTTTTTAAGTGACAGTTTAATATACTGCAACTTAAAACAGTAATCCTAAAATCTAGCAGAGCAGCTAAGAGCAGGGAATTGCCTGAAGAAATATATTCATTGCAGAAATTGTATTTTGGTTACAAGGCTGACATACCTTTATCCTGTTCCTGTGTGCTGCCACTGTAACAAGAAGCTACCCTGGGAGGAGGGCCAGGAAATCCAGGCTTTGGGGTACAATCTAAACATGTGAGAGAGGAGGAGGAAAAGCTGCACACTAAGCAGGCACAGATGGCACAGCACTGTGGGACAGCAGGGCTTGTTGGAGGCAGTGTTAAGTAGACAGTTTGGGAACTGGCTGTGAGTTTTAGCAGCTGATTCAATCAAACCACCTGCGCATAGCCTGGTTCCACCTTGTTTTGCCTGCTGCACATTAAGAGGTATGGTGCATTCTCTGGAAGCTTTTATTTCAAATATCTCTGCACAGCTGCTGGTGCTGTCCAAGTGCATATGACACACATATATGTAAAATGCATGATTAAGGGGATCAGCAACATAAAGACCTTAATTTTCCTCCTTTTTCACTTCAGCTTCTGCTCTGATACCAAGTTGCTGTTTTTAATACAGCAACATAAAGACGTTCCAGAGAAAGGAGATAAAAAAAATTAGGTCATGATTATGTTGATTTTGGTTTGGGAATATTAATTAGATACTAATAATCTACATGTATGAATGGCATGATCATGAAGCTGTAAAATGTCTTAGAAAAGGTCAGTGCATTTTGTTACCTCTGAGTGAGTTGCTGAGTTTCAGAAACAAGGAGAAAATAATAGCCTGTGTAAACTAAGCTCTTCTCTAGTAATGTGGATAAAAATTTGGCTTCTTCTCTCTTTTTAAGCTCCCAGGTGGATTTTCTTTCTTCTAGAGGGGTGCAGAGGATTAAAGGTTTATTTCTAAGAAGCTACAATTGGCTTTTGGGGCACTTAGTATGCTCCAGAGACATTAATATCTAAACCATTCAGGGATAATTGCATTAGTTGTCTTTTCTCCCAACTAAATTATTTGAGTACATTAACAGTCAATTTTGTGTTGACAGGGCATGAATTTCTACTGATGGGAATAGAAAGCTTTGTAATATCTCAAGCAAAACATCAGTCTAAACTTTCAATTCTAAGAGAATATCAGGGACTTTGTAGATTATAAATTGCAGATGGGAGAGAGAGATCTCATTTGAACAGTAATGGGAAGCAGTGGATTTAGCAGTAGATAAACCATATTTCTTGCTGGAAATGTTGCTTTCAACCCAATAAAGCTTCTGTTCACAAGCCACTCCTTCAAATTAGATTGTTAATTTTTAATGCATGTAGCAATTACTGATGTGACAGATAGCAGACCTGATCTTGCTCCCATCCAACTCTGTGGGAGTTCAGACATTGATATCACATGGGGAGACTACAAATGCAGTTAACAAGGCATGATGAATGTCACCTACATGTGTTTCCACCTCTATACAGGAATGCCAGTAATATGTACCTTGTGGCTTTCGACTAGAAGGTCAATCTGAGCCCATCTAAGAAGTTTAAGAATGGGTGAATATATCTGCTATAGTAATTCCTTGTGTCTGATCCAACTGCATAGGAAAATTTCAGTAAATTCACTTTTTGTTTGAATACAAGCAGCAGACAGCACACAGCCCACATTAGAACTGGACCCCATCTTCCTGCTGCCTCCATTCCTGTTCAGTTCTGGTTTTTTCAATCCTCTATCTCTTTGACATTATTTCTTCTTCCTTGAACATCATTCTTCCTGAATTTCCATTTATTTGTGTCTTCCTTTTGCTGCATCTTCAGATGCCAGTGGCAGCTCTCTACCCTGTAATCTACCCCCACGTTTTGGAATGCAGACAATGCCTCTTTTTGTTTTTTACTACAAACAGTTACTCATAATGGACACCACTTTCCCTCTCTGATGTCCAGAGGATCAGCCTTTCCTGACCTTACAGACTCAAATAATGAAATTTACCTGCCAACAAAGTGAACTATTTTGAGAGCTGTTATTTTCCATGCAGAGCAGCTGATTCCAAAATCTTAAAGACATAAAAATGTCTGAGTAGCCCATAAGTTTTGCTCCCCACACACATCCAGAACAGATGTAGACAGAATAATGTAGCTTTAACTTTGTTTCTGTTTTGTCAAAGTGGAGGGAGAGAGAGAAAGATGATAAGGCAGGAACCACATTTGATCCTTAGATTAAAATTTGGTGTAGAAAGGTGTTCCCACAACTCTGAGGAGAGATTGACTGCAATGAACCTGCTGAGACTGTTTAAATTCAGCTAGCATTAAATTTTACCTGTTATTTAAATACTGCTGTACTAAAAAGTCAAAGTAGTCACTCTCCCTTTTGTTCAGGGGTCTTTGCTAATACGAGATAAGAGGCAAGAATTAGGGAATGTCACAATAGCAGTTGACATTCTTTGTCTGAAGCAACAATTTTGTGCAATAAGAATGAAAAATTGTCGTATAATTAAAACTGTATCTTCTTGCACTAGGAAACATAATCAATGTTGTATATAATTTGGCAAATTCCTGTTTGGAAGCATTAAGGATGATTCATCCCCAACTGAGCTAATTGTTTGTACTCCTTCACAGTCAATGAAGAAAAGACACTGCCACCTACATCCCATTGGAAAAGACTTTTCTGAAGAGCAGTGTTTGCAAGGCTGGTTATATGGCCAGTTCCCAGCTCCTGAATATTTATTGTGCTGCAAAACACTGCTGCAAGTCTTGCTGGATGTGATTAACAATGTGAAAATGTTTGTTCTCTTAATAGCTTTAATATTTTTATTAACTGGGATTATATGGTTTGCAGCGTCTGATATTGGCTGGGCCGTGTCAATGGGGTTTAATTATGATTGCTCAGATTTTAGTGGAAGGCAGATAAAACCAGCAGCAAACTGATGAGCAACAGACTGCCAGCTCCTGCTTTTCACAGGGGACTCAGCTTCTCCTACTGAAGTGGGATTTGTCATCCAAGATGTTAGAGGGACTGACATTGGTTCATGGTGGGAACCTCACTGAGTTTTCCCTGCCAGGGAATCTGTACCCATTCTGCAGGTGTGGATGTAGGGCTGGATGCAGCCCTTTGCTTCTGAATAGCTTAAAGGTTGTTCTAAATCCTAAATCTGAATTCAAATCTGGATGTGTGATGGGTACTTGGAGCTGAGTTTTGTTGTGGGTCGCCTCCCACTCTTGGAAATGAATGATAGAAATTAGAGGACTGTTCCTCTTTAAGAGCCAGATCTCACACCCCAGGTAGGTGCTTTTATAATAAAAGGTAGGACCATGTTGTGGCAGCTCTTTTTAAGCATTAGTCACCATTGAATTCACTGTGAAATTCTGCATAAAACATGATAGCATGCTGTGGCATACAGCAATTGCTGTGATGGGATAGAAGAGTATGGAGAAAACATATTAGAAATGCAGTGGGTAAATGAAGTTGACATGCCACATGGGATATTTTGAACTACATTTCACATTTCAGAGGAGAAAAATCAATGTAAAGGGAAAAGAACTTTTACAAAATGAGTATCAGGCTGATCACTCTTGGAACTTCTTTTTGGTCTCTGTTATCTAACTCCAGCCTATAGCGAGGGAGACTTTTTCTGTCTGCAATGTATTCTGCTGCTTTTTTAGAGTGAAAGAACATCTGTTGAGCAAAAAGTCTGCCTTCGGCAATATCTGTTAATTGATGTGTTTCCTCAAAAAAACCAACCCACAACAAAACAGTAGAGAAAAAGAAAATCCAATAAAAAAGGAAGGGAAGTACTGCAAGCTGTTTAATTTCTAAATATATTAGGTGACCTAAACCTGTTTAAAAGTATTTAAGAAAACAATTCTATTGCCATTGTTTGTCAGAGGCATGATCCACTTTGTGCTGACTTTAGAAGTGGGATGAAATGGGTCAGAGCAGCCCCTGGGGTTTTGCTGTGTCTGAGCCAGGGGTGGCAGTGGTAGGAGCCTGGTCCATGGGAGAGACATGCAGAGCCTCCCCCCTTCCTCTCTCTGACAAACCTGGGCCAGCTGGCAGCACCCATGAATGGCTGGAGCTGCTTTGGGTGGGCAGAGCCACAGGAAGGGAAACCAGCATTAATTGAGCATCTGATTTTCCCATTGTCCCCATTGATGCTGGTAAAAGCTGTTTGCTGTGCAGGGGAATTCAACACGCTGGAAATGGATGCTTGCATCAGTCAATGTATTTACCCTCCAGCCAGTTCAAAATTGTTCTCCCTATATTCTGTTTTCCACTAATTTGCTTTGTCCAATTTCCACTGACCCAAATAACCAGGCTTTCATTTTCCTCTATTTTTCGATCCAGTTGTGCTCAACCTTAGCAGCTGTTTCCCATACCTGATCTGAATTTGCTTTTTCCTAGTTTCATGACATAAAAAGGGAAAGGGGAGCAAAAGGAGACATAGAAAAACCTGATTATAGTTTGTGAGCTTTTTTATGCTTCTGATTTTTGTCTGGAAATTAAGAATAGCTATATTTACTGTGACGTTGCCTCAGTGCTAATTTTGCATTCTCTAAGACACTTGGGAAACCAGATTAAATGAAGTGGTTTTGTTCCCATTCTGACTGCAGCCAGGCTGGGTCTTGCATGCAGCAGCAGACAAGCTCTTGCAGTACCTAATCAGGAAAAGGAAGAACCAGAAAAACTATTTTTGTGAAATTCCCATTGCAATATTGCTGATAAAAGTTGTTCAGATAAGCTCCAGATAACCATCCACGCTTATAAGTGCTCACCTGCACCATCTCCAGCTGGGTTTGAGGTTCAGTCACCACTAATGAAAAGATGTGATTGAAAGCAAAAGAAGATATGAAATGCCCTCTCCTCTAAACCAGGAGCTATCACTCACTGTAACAAAACATTGCAGATAACACTGCTGGCCACTCTTCTCCAGCCTTTGCCTCAGCTTTCTTACTGATTCTGCTCCTAAAAGGGAAAGTAATTAATTTTTATCATTACTTACCAATAATTATTCATTTATGTCTTGGCAAAAGAGGATCACAAAATTCCACTATGATGGAAGAAGTTCAAGGCTTCACAATGTGCCATGAAATCTCATGCAGAAATTATGTCCTGTGAAATGTTTGGCCATGGAAAGTTCAAGTGTCACCCAGCTGTAATTATAGCCTTGGTTTCTGAGAGGTTTATAATTCAGCAGCAGAGATGGTGCCAGGATGAACTCAGCCTGCTATACTGAGTATGATTCTAAATATTTTTCTTCCAGGTTTGTTTCTGAGGATGTTTGGGAGCTTTTCTGTTTGTTTGGTTTTTTTGTTTTGTTAGATTTTTTGGGCTTTTGTGGGGGTTTTTTTTTGTTTTTTTTTTTTTTTTTTTTTTTTTTTTTTTTTTT
>WBNO01033426.1:925766-1149895 GCA_013400575.1 Peucedramus taeniatus
TTTTTTTTTTTGTCAGCTACTTTGCTTTATTGTTTGGTATCTTAGAAAGTCCTCTATAGAAAATTGTAGGCATTTTAATCTGGTCTGTATCACACCTCCAGGAGACTAATCAAAAATGGTTTAGTGTCTTGTAGCCACCTTTGTACATTTTGGTCCATGGTATAAATGCAGATTTCTGGCTGTTTGCTTAAAAAGAAAAATCCAGTTCTTGGCCTGCTTGAGGGTTATGCAGACTGAGTTTCCCATAGCACTGTGCCCTACACACCACTGCATTTCATTCCCTGAGGGTTGGGAATTTGCTGTAAAAAGGACTCCCCCAACTCTCTGCTGGGAGGAATGCATCCTCCAAAATCTGCCTGGCGTCTTTAGCCATGAGGGGAGTGCACAAAGTCTGGAAGTTTGGATGAGAAGTTAATTATTGCCATCTTCATCCCTCCATGGCATTTAGCTGCTGGAAGCACTCTCCACATCAGTGTGATGGGAAACTTAAATTCTGTCCTTCTGTGGTGCCTGTGCTCTAAAGCACTGGACACTGAACAATTGGGATGGAAAGTCATAAACACCTTTCTTTCTAAGGAGACACCATGGAAAGCCATGTAGGAATTCTCCAAAAGCTCTGGATTAATATCTATCTTGATAATTATTGAGTATAAATGATAACTGCAAGTGAGAATGTCTGCTGTATTTAGTTGTGGGGGATTTGGTCCCATTTTCTGATTTTTTTACATTCTGGCAGAGATGCTGCACAGGAGTGCAAAGGTTTTGTGCAGCTTTTGTCTTCTCCTGTTAACCTACTTCTCCTTGGAACAGTTCTGACTTCAATATGAGGTTAGAGGCTGTTCTCAGTGCTGTTTGGATTTATTGGATCCTTAAAGATTGCTCTGAGAGAAGAGAACAAGCAGACTGCAGCAGGTCTATAGGGGAACCAGTTACACAGGCAGCAGATTTTTGGACTATTGGGTTTCTAAACTCCTCCAGGCTCTTTGTAAAAGTGATCTGGGGGAAAAAAAAAATCTCTATTTATGATTTTTATTACATTTTGGCCACTACTGCCAGCATTCAACAACCAAAATCTGTACTGTAGCTATATATCTATACTGGTGTTTGTTTGTTTGAATGTTTGACTGTAAACTTTTTTGAATATCATGACTTTCAAGAACAAATCTGGGCTGCAGAACTTCAGAATTATTCCAAGTGCAATACAATTTATGTACCAAATAGCGTAAATATTTAGACTTTACCCACCCAGGCGAAAGAGCAGAAACAAATTATCAGCAGACACTTTAGGTCCATTCTGACCTCCAGCACTCAGTTTTGGGAATGCAATATTTCAAGAATTTGTTGATTGGTTAATGCAGAGAGACATATATTAGATTAATGTCACAGCCTGTGTTTGGAAATACACATCACAAAAAATAACTACAAGTGTTTCTTCAGACTTCTGTATTCTTGTGCCAAAAAGAGAATATGGACGTGGATCTGGGCAGGAAATGACATCCTGTGAAAAATGTCATACTTTACAAATGTTCTCACTCTGGTTTAGTGTAAACCCTTGAATTTCAGTTTTCTGGAACCAAATCACCAGATATCACCTCTTCTTGAGGTACTGGATATTTAAGAGACAAGCCTAACTTCATAGAAAATTCTAAGTTTTGTTGTGGTACGACCTGGTGATTTCCAGAGTAACACAAAATCAAAGTCTGTATTTGAGGCAAACGTGCTGGTATCCACAGGGAAAAGGAGGTCATTATTTTTAACTTTAGAAGATTCTTTTAATTTCTTTAACTTTGTTCACGTAAGAAACCCAGCCCAATGGCGAACCATTGAAATAGCAAAAAAGCACTCCAGTTTTCAACTGATAAGTAGCAGCACCTTTAACAGCACTGGATAGTGAACATACACAGACAAGGTGTGCTTTGAGAGGGGGGGAGCAGATAGATGAAAGTTCATGTTAGAGTTGAGATGCTGCTGTGTCTGTGTCTGATCAGTGGCACAGGGACAGAAATTAACCCTCACTTTGGAAAAGTGGTGATAAAAACTGATGTCCAGGAGGAAAATCCAGCAGGAATTCTCCCTGTGACTCAGAAGCTGTGCCCTGAAGTAAAAGTAACTGGAGGAGGTGCCCAAGGTGCTGTTTCAAGAAAGAAAGGATGAATGGCCTCTCTTTCTGGCACTAGAAAATCTGATGTGATGCAGAGTAAAGAAATTAGGCAATGAGGGAAATAACCCTGCAGAACAGTTCAGGGTTTGTTCCAGGAAAGAAGGATTTGCATCAAATGATGATAACAAAAATCAATAAATCTGAACTGGCCATCAGTAATTTTAGACTGGAGATTAGCAGAGGTTTCCTAATCACAAGGTAGTTTTGGAAGAGCTTTCAGTGAGGGACCATAGCAGTGGAGCAGAACCCCAGCTTTTGGCAATAAACAATGTTGTGCGTTGGCTTGGCAATTTTCACAATCCAGATTTTGCTTCAGCTGTGTCCAGTGGGACTTATTGTTAAACTGAAGTTCAGATTTGATTATTTTCCTTCTTTCTCTGAAGAATCAATGTAAGTATTAAAGTTTAGTGAATAGCTTTACATAGAATCAAGTAGTTTTAAAATGAGATTTGCTTCACTATCTGATTTACAGCTCTTCTTCTTAGGTGAGGTGCTAGCAATATTGCAGGTAATACTCTTTCTAAAAGAGATTAGTGGAGCTTTAATTACAAGTGAAGAATGCAAACCTGAAAATACTCACTGAATTTTATTTCACTTCTATTGTTATGTCTTCATTATTGCTGACCAAGAGGTACCCATTGAATACAAAATGCCATAATCAGCATAAAGAGGAACTGAAGACTTTCATGCACTGTATTATTAATGGAAGTTAAGAGTAAGATTGCAACTAAAATAGACCTCCTGAAAACTTCATTAGTTCTTTAATTTGTCTGGAAAATAAATTATCTGATTTACATGTATAGTAAAAATAGATCTGGAAATACCCCAAATAATTTGCAAGGATATTTGATAAAAAATGTACAACCTAAGATTTTTTGTGGTGGAGTAGAACTGAAAATGGTTCCACAACATGTATTTTATTAAAAATCCTGCATTTTTCAACATGAATGTAGCAGTTTATGATTATACAGTGAAATGTGTGGGAGGACATATAAAGCTTTTCATGACACTTAGCCCAGCCCTGGGCACTGGTCCAGTTTCCAGTGTAAGTTACAACCATCCTAATATAAATCATCTCTTAAAATCTTCAGAGCTCTTCTGGCAACTGCAGGACTGTTGGACAGGACACATTTCCCCCTTGCCCACGTTCCTGCAGTGGATCCTTTCTGGGCTGCAGCAGCTCTTGCAGGGGATTTTTTTCTCACCACAAAATTCAAAAGTAGGAATTAATCATCAGAAAGTTGAGTTGCATTGATAACTCTCTTCAGCTTAGAAGATGCTCACACAGATGTGTGTCAGCCTGGCCTAATGCCAGTTCATCACTCACAGAGGCAGACAGCAGTTCTGTAAAAAAACTTTAGAAAAATTCACCTCACAGTATCTGCTACCTGAATAGAAGAACTCCCAGATGTTTACTAAAGTAAGCTTTGGGAAAAAACCCTGATATTTTAATGGCAATAGCAGTCAGTCCAAACTGGCTTCACACTCTTCTTCTGTATTATGTGGAAACTTATTCTGTCCCTTGGTTAAGTTCCTTGACAGGAATGAGCACAGCCTGTAGGGCATAAAACACCCCCAGTGGCAAAGCAGCCAACCTGAATGGTTAAAAAAGAGATATAATTACAAAATCCCTTTATTTTATTCTGAACTGTGGTTGTCTCTGTAGGAAACTCCCAAACATGCACTGAGAATTATAATTCATGATAGCCAGAATGAATTTTTGGGAGCTGCATGATCACCCAGAAGTTAACACTGGTGCTAGGAAAACAACATCCAATCCAGCTGTTGTATTCTTGGAAGAACATCAGCATCCCATTCCATCTGTTGATGCCTTTTGGGGAGAGCATCACCAGAAGACAGTCAGTTAGAAACAGGCAAGTTGTATCTCGGGTTTTCAGTTGTAGGTAAATTTCTACAAGAACAAGTTTGAAGTTTTCCTGTAAAACCAGCCTGACTCTTCTCTAATGCCCAAATCTGGATGATTATTTCATCCAGAGTCCTTTTAGATAAAGGTCAATGATACATTTTGCACATTCTTTAGTTTGTCAGAATTCATTGCCATTTTTTTTCCTTCCCTCAATTTTGCCAACGATTCGAGCTCGGTCATTTTTCACATTAAGAGAAGAAAGAGGTGAGGGACTGAATCTATTCGACAATATTAATGTTTGTCCCATGGGATAGCTTTTATATTATAAAGTGGATATTGACTCTCATGGAGGTGAATATTAAGGTTTATCAACCCTTGAGGTATGTATTGACCAAGACAAACTAGAGGTCACTGTAACATCAAGAGTAAATAAATCTTAATGCTGTCAAAATGGAAAATCAATATGCATATTTTTCCACTTATTTTGAATGTCATTGAACTATCTGGGAATATCTCAATTGTGTACCTGAATTTCAAGATAATGGTCTTTTTATTACTGTGAGTAATAAAAGTCACCTAAAGACAAGTCAGAGGTTGGGCAGGGGATCAAGTAAAACACTGCCTACTGTTCTTCCCTTCTGAATAAGACAGGACAAGGGCTCTACTTCTTTCAAAATATGTAAATTTTTATTTAACCTATATTAAAGGAAGATACTCATCTGTGCTGATTTCCAAGCCAAAGCCAAACTCTTTTCTGGGTCTAATTCACTGGTTGTCAGAAACCTTGTTCACACCACACCTTGTAGTGACAAAAAGCTGCATTGTGCCATTGCACTGGCCTGGCTCTTCTTCACATGAATAAAATCTGAAGTGTGCTGCTGAGATGTAGCTGTGATTTTGGAGTTCCAGACAGCAATGCATTGTTGTAGACTTTCCTAGAAATAGCTTTTCTGTTGTTGCACTCTGAGGTAATATAAGGTGCTTTATAGTTTTGTGTATGGATGTGGCAGGACACTGCTGAACAGCCATTGGCAAGACTCCTTCAGAATCCTGAGCAAACAGGAAGATGGATTCAGTTCTTGCTATGCAACCAAGTTGCAAGTTGTAAATTATAATCCAAACTGAAAATAAAATGCAGCTGTATAAGTAAACAAATAGATGCAGAAAGGTAATGGTTTATCTTAAATAACAAAACATTTACTGCTTATTTAAAGGCTGGCAAGTCAAAGAGGGTGAGCCAAATAAATCCATTTAACGTGCTTTTAAGCTCATGTGTCAGTAATTGGGTGAGGGAGAAAAAGGGATCAGGGAAGGGGAAGCAAAGGAAAGATGACCCTGACTAAAAAATGAGCTTTGATAGTTTAAAAGGTTAACTAGAAAAAAAAAACAGCTGCTTCAGGTAACGGTGTGTAGATTCATGATTGAGGATTTCAGGCTGATGGTAAACCACGCTGACAGAAATTGAAGGTTAGCTGCACACAGCTGACAGGGGATTTGGGCTTGGCCCAGAATTAAAAGAAAATGGGAGGTGGGGGAGAGACTTGAGAAAGATTGTTTACTTGATTATTTTGAATGAAAGCATAGAAATGAGCTTGCATTATCCCATCACACAACTTCTAATAATATGGGTTTGTTTTCAGCTGGTTTTGCTTTTAAGTGCCCCCAGTTTTAAAGAGGCATATTCTAGGAAAATATCTCAAGGTCAGGAGACTCGAAGACTGTTTTGCTTTTGCAAACACCTATGCACATGCTGCACTTTCTGGCTGTGGATTTTCCCAGTCAGAACTCTCCATCCTCTGCCTGAATCTCAGTGACCTTGTTGAGAGAAGGAGCTGCTGAAGCTAAGTCTGTGTGCTTGACATCTGGAGTGTTTGCTGCTTGGTACCTGAGGCTAAAAGTTCATTGAAAGTAAAAAATGAGCAGGTCTGACCTTAATTTGGAGTCCAATGAATCAAAAAGCAGCCTTCAATCAGGCCCTTGGCACTGAAGGATTATTTGCACCTCTGCGGTCGGAGCTCTGGGACTGCTCCAAGGAAGGCACGGCTGGCCTTGCAGCTCATGCAGTTGCCTCTTGCTTCCTTGTGACAGCACTGTTGCTTCTCTGACCTTGCAATAGATGCTCAGAGAGCTAAAAAGGTGGTAAATAAGTGTGGTATAACTTGGGAGTTGTTATCTGCTGGCAGGGTCCTGTCCTCACCCAAAGACAGAAAATCGTGGCCAGGAGAAGCCTTAAGGCTGCACACACAGTCTGGGAAGTGCCCCCAAGGCACAGATGGAATCACATTAGGCATGGACCTGAGCTCTGCTGCCAAAGGCTGGTCCCAGCACACTCTCATTCTCAGCCCTTCTTGCCCTCACCAGTGCTCACTCAGCACCAGGGAGCCCCTCCAGCTCCCCATCCGCTGGCAGCAGAAAGGGGCTGGGGACAAGCAAGAGGACTGGGAGGGAATAGTGGGATCATTGCTTTTGGCCTGGTGGGTTTAAATGGAAGTGCACAGAGGTTATGGACCCCAGGGTGACAAGGAAGGAACATCCCATTGTGCTACTGCACACGTTTGACTTTACTGGAGCAGCAGCTCCTTGAGAGCATGCCGTGGAGTGACTCCACTTGCTCAGACTGCCCAAAATGATGCTGAAGTAAGGAACAGAACCCCCAGCCCCAGCTCCTACTGCTCTCTCTAAGCCATGCTAGATACTTCCAAGAACTACACATCCAGTTATTTCCACAGTTTAAATACAAACCAAGTCTATTTTCTTCCTCTGTGTATATTTTTTTCCAATTACAGCCTTCTGCTACAAAGAACAAGCCACGTCTCCCTGGACTTGAGAAGAATCTTTTGAATTGGGAGAACTTATTTTTAAAGCCAAGTAATAAGTTTGTCAATCACTTCTTTATTATCAGTCACTCTCTGATGAACAACATTCAGACTTTAATATCAGCAAAGAGACAAACTGAGGAATGAATGCTCAAGTAATAACATGTAGGAGTTTTTATGGCCTGCCTCTCTTTCTGAAGTATATACACAATAGCCTAATTTAGCATCACTGAATGCAACAAATTCCCTTTGGCAACTGCAGCATATGGGAATTACTTTTTATGCTTTTCTAGAAGTGCACAAAACTCCCATTAGCATCACATGTTATATATTGGGGGGTGGAGGGACAAGGCCCCTAATCTTAGACTTGGGGTGTGTTTTTTGTTGATAGTTTTTCTTTGGGTTTTTTAGGGCAGTCCTACCTGCTTCTAGACTCATTCAGATGGGTAACTATATTGAAACAAATCTCATGGCTTCATTACTGCACTGCAATGGTTGTTAGAGGAAAATATTCCTTCTAAAATTTGTTCTTGGTTATTTTTACAGTTCAGGCTCTCAACTACTTTTTTAGCAGCTGATTAAAATATTCTTTTGTGGTAACATCTTCTTTCAAGGTTTAAAATAGGGATCTGTCCATTGCAGCTCTTCTGTGCAGTTCAAGTACAGAGCCTGAAATATCTGCATAATTAAGCAGGACCTCCAGAGAGCCTTGGAGGTGTCCTGGCTTTGTTTTGTTGAACTAGATACAAGAAAGAGTTCTTTCTGCTGAGTTCAAAAGTTGGCCTAATAAACTTTAGGAAAGTACTTTGTTGCTTGGATTGCATCTCACTGGAATTTTCCATAGGTTATATTTTCATTAGTGGGGGATATTTAATTTGAATATATAACAAGTGAATGAGGGGCATCATTGTGGCTCAGTACTCTTCACACTTTTGGATGTTTTTAAGCGTTACCTAACCTGTGTGAGACTCAGAGGGTATTTTTGATAAACTCTGCTAAATTAAGAAAAAAAATTATTTTTTTCTTGTGAACAGGATGACATAAGATTTAAAGTATATTTTCCTGGCTTTTCAAAAGCTTCATTATTCAGAGGCAGAAAAACATCTCCAATGCCTCCACCTTTTCTGTAAGTTCTGAGCTGAAATGAGTTTGACCTGGGTAGATGCAACTGCTGCCTGATATCAGTGCATCCCTAGCATGCTTCATGTTTCAATTTAGTCTGCTTATGCTCGGTTAAGAGAGTATCAGAAATTATTTAATAACCTGGGACCATCTGCATGGAAATTGGCAAAATAATTTTGCAAAAAGGGTGTTAAGTTGATGACAGGCTGATGGCACTTAGTTCTCATACAGCACCTATTTAATCTGTGGGTTTAGTACCTTCTGAAACTGGTTTCAAAGCTTTAGTGAAAACATGCACAGCGAGCATCCCTGTATTTCTTTTAGAAATGAGGATCCTGACATAGAAATTGCAACTCCAGAGGAGGTTTAGTGAAAGAAACATCAGAGATTTGAAGACCGAGTCCAGGAGCATCACAAATTTGAATTGTGAAAAGCATCTATCTTCCCTGTCATGGGCCTTTCACAGGAATCATTTAAAAAATGAGATTCTGTTCACGGGAATTAAAGATCCATAGAGTTTTTCAAAGGACCAGGAGCAGAGCATCACATTCTTTGGCCAGGATTTTCTCTTCATTAACTACTTGGCAGTGTGCTAAACATCCAGAGGTTGAATTCAGCCTTGCAGAATCAGGGCAGTTGTTATTGCCTATTTAACTGTAGCACGATTTGAAGCTCACAAATCTTTTGGGGTTTTTTCTCCTTAATTTCTTTTGTCATGTATTCAAATTAGAGGGCAGTTATTTTCTTTTGAACTGTATACAAGTTAATCTTAAGGGTGTGGGTTGACCTCTTGTCCAAAACCAGTAATGGTCTTCATGTGCAATCACATTGTGAATATGCAGAGTAAGGGCTGCTGCAGTAGTTAACATAATTCTGGCTTTATGGACAATTTTGTAAGGCTTTCCCAGACTCTCTCTGTATTTTTAATGTGCCTTTAGCAATGCAAGTCTGATCAAAGGGAATAATTTGTGCCTGTTTCTAAATGGTTGGCAAGAATTTTAACAGATATTTTGAGTAATAATTAATTAGGGATATGGTATGATAATTACTACAGAAACATAGGTCTTTTATTTAAATAGGATAATAATCATTGCTACAGTGAAAGACTTGTTTGGATTATTCAGAGAATCTCATTTCTCAAATACAAATTTGTTTTATGGAATTAAAAAAGTAACAAATGATTTTGAGACCTTCCATTGTCAGAGCATTTCATTTTAGTGCTTATTTTTTGTAATCATATCTTTTTATTTCTGAGTTTCTCATTTGTTTCCCTTGTTCCCATGGGGAATAAGTATCCAATTTTCTACTTTTTGCCCTCACAATAACTCCAGTACGTTTGGTGTTGTTTCAACTCCTCTGTTTAGATCCTGAGCAAAAAACAAGCTCATAAGAGAGTTTATTTTCCAAGAACAAATCATGTAACTGAAATTTTCAATTTCTTTTTTTCTATTCTTGATTCTCAGTGTCAAGTCTAAATCTGCTTATTAGTCAAAATATTTTTGGTGAGTTATAGTGGTACATTATGTGCATTTCCCTACTGAAAATAAGGTATTATTATAATAAATATTTACTATTATATTCTTATAATAATGTATATTATCTTAATGTATATTATGTATAATATTATAATAATGCATATTATGTTATAATAATATGTAATCATAATAATGAGATATTTCAGCTTCATTATATATTTATTTTAAGGCTCTTAAACTGCCAGCTAGGACCAAGCTGGAAAACACTTTGGTAGGGCCCTTTTTGCTGGAGTTTGCCTTTCTAGCAGAGCTAAAATGGTAGTTATCAAAGGTGCTGAAATTCTCAATCTGCAAGAAACTAGGACAAGGGAAATGCTGACAGTGTTAAACCATCCTGCTTGATAGCATGTAATACTTAGACTTGAATTTTGAGGTTGTAATCTCTTTAGAGCTGTGGACTGCTTTGGAAGAAGTGGAAAATGGCAAAGAAGGAACTGTTAATGTTAAATGATCCTCTGAGTACAGTTGTACCTTCCTGCTCTAGTGCTTATTCTTCTCTTGCAAGGGAAGTTTTAAAGAGTTTCATCACTTCACTGCCACACCTGAACTCCTGGGCAGGTTGGGGACCCAGCTGCTCAGGGCCAAGGCATTGCCCAGAATCAATAAATGCATAAATCAATAAATGCAGCCCATTGTTTCTTGCATTGGAATTGGCCAATGGGGAACATCCTCAGTGAAGCTTTCCCTTTGATAATTTTGGTGAAAATTTAAAAGCTCAAGTAAGCAAAGCCAAAGGCTCTTATGAGCAGATAGTTCTGAAGATTAAACAGGTTTGGTTTTTTGGTTTTTAGGTTTTGGGTTTTTTTGGGGTGGTTGTTTTGGTTTGGTTTGGGTTTTTTTGGGGTTTTTTTTTTGTTTTGTTTTTGGTGGTTTTTTTTTGGTTTTTTTTTTTTTTTGTTTGTTTGGTTTGGTTTTTTTTTGGTTGGTTTTTTTTTTTGCTGGTTTGGGTTAAAAAAACTCAGATTAAAGGCAAATGCTGTAATGTCAGGATCGTCAGGATCATTGAAGAAACCATGCTCCTTGGATTCAAAAGGAAGCTACTTGCTCAGGGACCAAGGGCATGTACAGGATGAAAAATCTTCTTTACACCATTCAGGAACAATGACTGCATTGCCTTTTCCCTGGAATGAGTCTGCTGCCTATTTCCTAACCATTAAACTGGCATTTTGCAGCATTTATATACTGTATTATGAGCCATAATTTCCATATCTCTTCCAAAAATTCCTCTGTGACTTGGTGCTCTGCCATTCTCTTTTCTTTTTTTAAGTAATAGGAATTAAAAAAAAAAAAAAAAAAGAAAAGAAAAAGCTTGCAAAATTGGTAGGTGGAGGAAGGAAATTAAGTAGCACTTTTTGGGGAGCTACTGCTGTGACTTTTAGCTGAAGGCTGGACGTACAAAATCATTATGATCAGAAGACAAGAGTTTTCTTTCAAGATCCACCTTAAATCTGTAAGTTCTATTTAAACTTAGATCTCTTCAGATGTCCCCTAGTTTATGTAGAGTCAAGGTCTGTTGAAGCCCTCTTCTCAACTGTTTATGGCCTTTTCCCCCAGAATCTGGCTGTGAGGGAGGAGGGGGTTTGAAAACCTGCCTTTCCTTTCTGGTGCACTCGTGCAGAGAAGGAGCACTCACTGCATCCCTTTGGATTGCTGGGAGCAAGAAATGTGAGTGCAGGCACTCACAAATGAGGAGCTGAGCAGAGATGAACAACATTTCTGTGTTCAAACATAAGCTGCTTTTTTCCCTTCCTATCTGAAAAAACATTTCCCTTTTTTTTCCACGAGCCACAAGACTGAGCGAGGATGAGTTTTTCTTTCAGCATCTCAGCAAATTTAAGCATCCCAATGTAAGAGCTGAAAAAAAGACAAGCCTGAGCAGAGAATTGTTTGGGTGACAGCAGTTTCAAGTGGAAGTTTGTGGGAATGCCCCGTTCATTCCGAGCCGAATTCCTGGATCAGTCAGATTTTTACAATTTGAGAGACAGCAGCATGTGCGTATGTGTGGAGAGGAGATTCCTGGCTCTCAAAGCCTGTTATTATGAGGCCAGACTTTCTTTGAATGCTGCCTGATGCCAGTGCAGATGAAATCAGCAGATTGTAGTGTAATATGGTGACTGCTCACAGAAACTGGTGCGAACAGGGAGGCGGCAGCTAATCGGATTAAGGGAAAGTCTATCACAGCCACAGCTGTCAGTGGATTTTAGCAGATTTTTTTATCACTGTTTGTGTGGGAAAACACATGATTCAGGGAATCTAATGAAGGAGATTGAACTAATAAACAGGAGTCCTTTTTGATCTGATAGCTGCTTGTCTGAGTAAAGTGCTCTGGAGAGGCTCAGGGAAAGTTTTGATGTAACTCTTATGTAGAATAACACAGAGACATTTTAAGAAGAGGAAGGTTGTTGAAGTGGTTGAAATGCTCCCTTCACATCTTACAGAAGTTAACAAAAAAGGCTGTTTCAAAATGCAAAAGCCCTGCTTTAGAATCTTAAAAAAAAAAAAGCAAAAACAACTTGGGAGTCACTCACTGCCTCCACCTGCCCACAAACACACAAACTACACTTTTCCAGGAGAAAGAGAAAGTAGGGAAACAAGGTATGGGAAAACAACTGTTCTGAGATAGATGCTCAACTGTTCTGAGATCAAATCACTGCAAATGGAGCTGAGATGGTCACCACAACCATAGCCCTGAAAATTTCCATCATCTGACAGAAATGTCCCTGGTGCCTGCTGAGACAGCAGCTGGGATGGGGCTTGGCACATTCTGGGCCATTTGTTTTAGTCTCATGTTTGAAAGAGACTGACCAAGAGAAGGTGGCACAGGCACCACGCACAGGCAGCAAATGTACTTTGAAATCAGACAAAAACTGAAGTAACAACCAACAACTCTGTGGAGGTTCTTCTGTGGAGGTCTTGAGGAGATCTTTGGGGCTGATTTTTTAGGGAACATGTTTCTTTGTGCTGGTATTCAGAGTACAGCCCCTACAGACTTCAGCTTCTC
The DNA here is from genome assembly GCA_013400575.1 of Peucedramus taeniatus. NCBI lineage: Eukaryota > Metazoa > Chordata > Aves > Passeriformes > Fringillidae > Peucedramus > Peucedramus taeniatus. The sequence continues at coordinate 938,269 of WBNO01033426.1, forward strand.
CAAAAAAAAGAATATATCCTTGGTGACCACCAAGAAAACTGATGCCAAAAACCTTTCTTTTTGTAGGAGTTCTATGACAGGGAGGAAAAAATTAGCGAATTATGAGTGAGAGCTGTGTTTTCATGGCCACCAACCCTCCGAGGTTTTTCCTGCTCCATGTAGGACTGCTCAGCTCAGGGATAGCTCCATGCAATGACAGATAAAACCTTTGAGGGTCTTAGAATCTCTTTTAAAGCTGCAGTATCATAAAAATTGGTGCTTTGCTCCAATTATAGGTCACAGGAAAATATCCAGCACACCTTCCAAACACAAAAATGTCATGATTCTGAAAAGAACTACAGAACATTCTTCAGGTCTTGATTTAAAACAAATGGTGCTACTGCTGGTATGAGTCAGTGTAACTAAGACAGGAGTCAGAGCCTGTGTTTTAATAATTAGATCATGACAGAAAAAGATCAAAGAAACATTCACAGTTTTGTTGGTTTAAGTTGTAACTTCCATACTTAAGGAAGCTTTTATTTCATTCAGATTCCTGGCTGTATCCAGGTTGGGGTGAATGTACCTTAACCTTCAAGTTCCTCTCTCATCATGTATTTATATCAGAGTTGAGCAGTAACTAATTGAGGTTAGTTGAGGCAGAAAAGCATTTTGGATTTGCTAGGTACTTGCTGTGAATGAAGCTTCCAAAAGTCAAAGCAGAATCCTTTAATCCAGCTTTCCCTTTATATATATATTTTTTTGTTTGTTTGTTTTTTCCCTTGGTCAATTAAACCTAATTAAAGGGAAGCAGTTTATTCTGATTTCCTAGTGATTAGAGAAGAGGAAACAAAGTTCTTGTAGAACATGTGTGTTGTTCTTTAAAAGGAATAAGCAATAATAAAACTGAGAAAATGCAGTTCTCTAAAGGTTGTTATGCACATCTGTTGTTTTTCCTGGATGTTTTTAAAGAAAATAATTCTAGAAATATTCTTCTAAGTTTTAATCATTTTGCTGGTATTGCAAGTTCTTCTTTTGCCTCTCCTGTGTTATTTCTCCACTCTTCTGCAGTGTCCATATTCAGGGACAGTCTCTGGGGAATTTATGAGATCCCTTTGTGTTACACTGTTGAATATATTGTGTAGGCAAGGCATTGCAGAATTTTAGTTTCTTTGGGGAGGGAGGGCAAGGCCAGAGCTGCAGCTGCAGTGGGGCTGGAAGGGAGTTGGCCTTTCTCTGCACCAGGTTCCTGAGCAATGCTGCAATGCTGTGGCCAAAGAACAAATGCAAACCAAAATGTTGTGCTGTGGTTTCAACTTGGACATGGGAAAAGACAAAGGCTTTTCTTTTCTCTGATATCTCAGTGCCTGTCATCTGTTTTTGCCCCTTTGCTGGAATTTTGCTACCAGGGAAGAAGAAAAGCCATTAGCTCAGCACATTCAGATTTCATTTTAATCCAACTCCTGTGTTGGCTGCAGAGCTGGAGGAGACTTCAGACATTGTTTCATCAATTACTGACACTCTTCTTGGAAGATTTGTTCTCAGGAGTCCAATTCTTTGTGTTGAGAACCCTTTATGCTGCCAAAGTGACATAAAAATATCTTGGTGTAAGACCTGCTTTTCAAAGACAATATCTCTCAGTGGAAGAGTCCTTTGGCCTTGAGGGATCTTCCTGTCTGTCCATTCTTTTTCCCTTGTGTGCGCACTCATCACTTCAGATCTTTTCTTCTGTTCCACCATTCAAAACAAGAAAATTGCATATATGTCAAGTTAAAAATTTATGAGTGTAAACAAGAATCTATAGCATTCAGTGTGTTTTTGATAATAAAATAACTAGAAATGCATAGCTGAAATAACTTTCTACATCTTTGGGGGAAAAAAAGTCAAGAAGAAGGTAAAAACAGAAAAGCTGCCACTGTAAGGAAGATCATCATTTCATGTCAAATGTTTTAGTGCTCAGCTTTCTTGAACTTTTTCCTGCCCCACCTTCACAGTGTTCAAGCTTTGGCAGGTAACTTGCAAGGCTTTGGCTTCCAAGAGCAAGGCAGAAACTGCACAAAGATGCTTCTGCACGTTGTCCTTTCAAAACCCAGGTTTTTGCTTTCCAATTTTCATCTTATTGTAGTAGTTATGTACATGAGGAGATGAGAATCACTGAAACAAGAGCAGCAAAGGAGGCACTGGGCTGACTGCAGAGCTGTTGTTATTATGCCCAGTAATTGGCTTGTGTTGAGTAAATCAACCTTGTTAATGCAGAATGATTCAAGACAATTAATTCTTTTCAACCCAGGAAAAGAGTTTGTGCAGCCCAGTAGGTTTTCAAAGATGCTGGTAAAGAACAATTCCTGCTCATCCTGCTCATGCAGCAGGACAATCCTGGTGGTGGCTGCAGCTGGAGCTCAGCAGTCTGTGCTCAGCCCACAAGGAGGGATTGGTGTTGATATGAGGAGCCTGACAAGAATATTGCAGCTTGAGGATGTGTGCAGTGTCATAGGAGTTAAACAGTGTTGTTTATTCAATTCATCCTAACCTGGCATTAATGTGTCATACAGGTAATTTCTTGTGAAGTTACTTGTGAAGTTCCTTAGACTGCTTAGTCTGCTCTTCACACTCCTTAAGCTCACTTTAGAGAACAAGATCCCACTTTCCTGTGCTTTCCTACACAGGAAGCTATACTGGAGATACTTATAGCTAATTTCAAGAACACCTGGCTCTCTTAAATTGAAGAAATTGAATTCCTGGGAGCCCAAAGGGTGCCAAGTTTGGATTTATTCTCCACAGAAGATGTGTCTGGGAGAGGAGCCATGCAGTGAGTGAGCTGGTAGGAAAAAACTTCTATGAACTTCAGTGGCATTGGTGAAAATTCAGTGGCTCCCAAGAATTGTTTCACTTTTGGAGAGCCAATTAATCTGATATAACATCTCTGATCTTTCAGAGGTATTTCCCAGCCAGTTCTGCTCTCCATTAGACATGTGCAAGTTATTACACAGCAGTTGGAATACCTGGCCAAAAGATATCCCTTCTGCCTTACTAGAATCTACTTCCTTTTACCAGTTAAGTCAATGGAAAAAATTCTGTTACCTGTAATGAAAACAAGCTTGAGTTCTTGATTCTTCCAGAGGTACTTCCCTCCAGGAATATTTTAAGTAATACTAACTTGCCATGTTCTACTTAAAGCTTCAAATTGCAGGAGGGGTAACTTTCTTAAACTTGTAAAAATAGTGTCTCCTGGATTCTTCTTCTGTATTTGTGTGGGAAAAGAAGAATCCAAAGAGCCCAGCATCACTCAGGCTGCATGAAGCACAAAATATCAACCCTGAAACTCATAACCTGCATGAAGTAAGACTGCAAGATCAATTTTTCAACATAATAATATCACATGCAAATACAGTTTGGGAACAGATGCATTTGTTTAAGATGTTACAACCCCCTGCTGTTTGTTACAATCCCTATTAGCTATGCCACCATAACAGATTGTCAGACTGGATTAAGTTGAGCCAGTTAAGAAATAAGTTTAAAATAAAATGCCTGGCTTTGCCCTGGAAGACACTGGGAATGTTCAGGCAGGCAGTTGCCATCAGCTGTAGAAATATCAGGGCTGCACAAGTGTGTCTGGCTTTGCCTTATGTGACATAGATACTTAAGCCTGATTTTCCAAAGTGATTCAAGAATTTTCAAGCCTAAGTCTCATTCTCTCTTACGAATCCAAATTACTTTTCCCACTCTTCTCTCTAAATAAATAAATGATCAGCTCTGACTACCCACGCCAGAACAGATAGCTGCACTCTACATGCATTCCTCACTAAATATTTCAGGAGATATCCTAGAAGCTCTTTGTTATTAAGCAGTTTTGTCATTCTGTGAACCATCAGTTACCGAACAGTAGCGTAAAATAAGCAATACCTCTTCCATAGTAAAAAATGAACCTGTTGTTTTCACTCACAGCTGCACTGCCACATCGTCTTTCTGGAGACTTCACTGTTTAGCCAATTCTGCTTAACTCTGCTGGGAAGCAAATTATTTTCTTTTCCTTCTTCAGGCCTTCCCATAATGCATTTACATCCTTAAGTGTTTTAAAAAACCCAGCTCGAAGTATATCATATTGAATAATATACCAGTCAGTCCAATTGTTTGATTCCTCTGCTCAGCTAGTCTGGTCCAGACTCAGAGTTTTCATCTCCTCTCTCCACTGGGCCCTTAAGAGGGCTCACCTCTACCCTCTGTCCATAACTCTGCTCCCCCTCAGCCTGCATCAGAGAGCTGACAGGGAAAAGCCATTCAGCACTCTGCAATCCTTCAGGGCACAACTCATTCAATCAGGATGGGACAGATTTATGGCTCCTGCACTTGGGTCCCAATTTTCTGCACTGACATCCTGATTTGTTTCTGTGACATTAGAGGCTTGCCAGGAATGATGTTTGCTCACTCTCAAGGTACCTGAAGGAGGTTGTTATGCCAACAGCCTGGGACTGTCCTGCAAAGGGCTGGGAAAAGGCCCTGACAAAAGAGGACCTGTTTGAATCTGGGGCTTCTCTATGTTTTAAAAGCATTTTGATAATCCAGTTTTCTAGTTTCTAACAGAGCACAAATTAAACAACTCTAATAAGGCTGTTCTGTAAGGGGGCAGTGTGAAACCAATACAGAAAAACTCCTTGCTTTCCAGTATCCATCATGCTCTTCAGATGTGTGTAAAGTATATGCCATCTTGTGTTGACAAGCCCAAAGAGCAGCTGTGATTTTGAAAACTGAAATTGCTTCTGCTGTTTGCTGTTTGAAAGGCAGGCAGTTTTGCAGACCATACAAATGTTTGATACTGCCCAAGTTGCATCTGCCAGCCTTCCCTCAGATTTCCTGGGAGAAACATGGAAATGAATGCATGAAATACCTGAGTAATATTTCTCACTAGGGCCACAGGGATAGGAAGAGAAGGGTACCCTGGTTTCCCAAGAATTTGAAAGTTAAGCAGTGAAAACTGTGAGAAATCTTTCAAAAGTAGAATTAGGAGGAGCTTTAAATGACCTGAGCATGAAATGACCTCTCCCTTGCCTCCATGGAAGAGCACATTTGAGAGATTTGTTCCCAGGAAGTTTATTAGACATGAACAATTCTGGAGCAGGTATTACAATGTACATCAGCAAACACTGAGTACTGAAAAGTGCTGTCAAAGTCAGTCAAAGGTATTGTGTAGAGCTCTGAAAAACAGATTCTGTGCTTAGCTTGATGCACAAAAGCTGTGTCTAGCTTAATTTTGTTGATCATGGTGGTGGAGGACAAAGGCAGGTTGTTGTTTGTTCCCAAGTGTTTATAAACTCTGTCTTGTGTTGATTAGACATCTTAAGCTTAGAAAAGGCTGTTTCTGATCCTGACCTATATAATCCTGGGTATAGAACCTGGTGGAAACAAATTTTGTTTCTAGTCAAGTAGTTATGGTTGGATGATATTAAGAAGATTAAAGCAGGATTCACTCAAGACAGTCCTTTGTTTCCCAAAACAGCAATGGTCCTTGGTTTGAATGTTTTTTTGGTGGTGTTTTTTTCTGTTTTGTTTGGATTTGGTTTTGGTTTTTTTATTTGTTTGTTTGGGGTTTTTTTGTGGTTTTGTTTGTTTGCTTGTTTGTTTGATTTTGGGTTTTTTTTTTTTGCCTCTTCAATTCACCTTTAGATGTACTAATGTGTGACATCCCTGCACTGGTTCCATGTTCAAAAGGAAGGTGCTGTGAAGGAGTTGAGGACAGAGGAAGCTCTTAGATCCAGTCACTGTGAATTAGGTTTCATTTATCTTACAGTGTTTTTGTTTGTCCATTCAATGGCTTAGCTTTGTTTTAAATATTCAGTGTGGAGAGTTATGCAGCTCACAGATTGTCCCATGCTTCTGAAAAAAGGATGGGCAGGTAATAACTCCTGCTGCAGTCCCATTTCTTTGTTAGCAGAGGAGGCATGAGAGGCAGCATCAGTGCTGCTCCCAGTGCAAACAGCTGAACCCACTGCTGGCTTTGTGTCACAGGGCTGTTTTTTCCTTCTCTGTGATATACTGTCTTTCCAGAGCTGCTGCAGTCAGAACTGGCCCTGTGGGTGATAGCCCATACCACTGTAAATCTTCACTGCAGGCACACCATGCAGGGGTGTGTTAGTCTGGACTGGAGAAGCAGCAAGTACATCTCTCGACTAGGTTAGTTATGGAGTCCTCATTTTTGGGGGATTTTTTTTCTCTGGGTAATTCCCCTGCTGTGCAGGACAACTTGTGCACAGTGAAAAGGGAGGGCAGCTGTGCTGAGAGGCCACAGTGCAGCCACTGGGCAGAGCAAGGATTCCTGCTGGATTGTGCCAACCATCAGTTGAGGTTTTATTCCCTGCTGTCAGCAGGTTTCCTGCTGCTCTCCTAGTCTTTTCTACTGACCTAGATATGCCATTTTCTGGGTCTTTTGCTACCTGCTTTCCAAACATCTTCTCTGCTGAGCATACCAGGGTATCCTCAGGAGACCAGACTCACCCTTCATCCTGAAGCAGGCACCACCACCACACCAGCCAGTAGAGATGCATTTCTTAGTGCCCACTGTGCCTCTTTCACCCTGTTTATGGGTTAACACACCACACCCACACTGGGAAATGTCCTTTGCAAAGCATGATTCTGGGAAGGAGGGTGAGGATTAGAGACTGTGGGGTTTGGATTAGAATGACCAGGGTAATAGAATAGAGTGCAGTAAGGACTCAAATTGTTCCTGTAAAACAGGTTGAGCCAAAAGTTTGTGAGATGCTGAGGCTGGGCTATAAGGACCTGCTGGGGAGGCAGGCAGGAAAAACCTGTACTTTCAGAAGCAGGAGTCCTTGGTTCCTACCCTAACATTTATCTGTAGCTTGTAGAAAAGGAGCTTCCCACCCATTTGCCATGGATATGCCTCCCAGCCTGGCCCGGGAGCAACTGGGGTTGGGCTTCTGATTCCCTCAAGGCAGGAGGTTTGCTCATGAGAGCTGAGAATGTGCTCCTTGAGTAAGATCAAAGGGTAAGGTGTTTCTCTATTGGCAAATAGGGTTATTCACACTCAAATTTATCAGTTTCTCATCCCTCTGCATGTAGTCAAGGTGCATTGGTTAATTCTGCATGGGAAAATCATCCTGGAAAACCAAATACTTACCATAGCCTTAACTGCTTCCTGCAAAGTGAACACTGCACAGCTTTAATTATAATTTAAAACCAAAGACTGATACCTCTGAAACCAGAAGTTTGTTTTTGAGTTAAACAATGATAAAGAGATTAATGGAGCTCCGTAGGAAGATGATTTTTGATGGAGATGAAATGCTGTCTGTGCAATTTCAGATGATTGATTTTCATTGATTAGGTACCCATTAAAGTGCAGTCAGCAGTGCCCAGGATATGATCATAAGACACTGAAGAAAGGGGCAACTCATTAAATAAAGAGAATCACTCTGCCACCCCATCACAGCCCCATTCCCACTTCTCTATTACTGCTTGAGGAACTCAGGCCTCACAAGGCTCCTGTGCTCTTTGGAAAAGGGTGCAGTATACAGCACATTGCAGTAAGAGAGAGTCCTTGATATGCAAAATGAGCCATGCAGAGATTTCTCTTCGTTTATTTTATTTATTTTTAAAAGTTTTGAACAAGGATAAATTATCCTCTGAATATTCCCCACTTTGAGTAGAAGCAGTTCAGTATAATCAGAAGAGCAGCCTTCAATTTGGCTATTCCCAGAGTAGGAGTATGCTGCTAAATCATCTGTTATCAGTGGAGCTCTAAAAACAAGGCTATTGACCATGAGATGAATTTTGTCACAAGCTTGATGTAGGAGTCAGTTTTGACATTGCTCTAAATGTTCTCTTGTCAAAGAAAAGCTCTACTGAGAGCAGATGTATAAAAGTTAAGCGTGAGGTTTTAGATTGCATAGATGAGAATGAGACATCTGATTTACCCAGGCTTCTACTGTGAGTTGAGCATTTCACTGTCCTTCATGCCTTTGAAAAATCTCCCCCTAAACCACCATCTTCCAAAATGTGGTAGGAATTTAGTAACAGGATAAGTCAGATTACATCTGTTCAGGTTTCTTGATTTCGATATCGCAATGTGCGTTCATAACTCTTCCAAAGAGCTCAAACATTTTCATGTCACTTATCACGTGCCATGTGAATCCTTGCTTTCACCTGTCCCATAAGATGAATACATTTTATTTCATTTGAGCATGTTTTGGCAGCTTCTGAAAAATTGATTAGAGGAAATCTTAGCACGTCCCTTTATGCTGATGGAAAATTTTGTCATTTGCAGCAGCCAGGCCATCGTGCACTGATGTTACTTCAAACCACTGGGAGCTACCTTTGTGCAAGCTGTGAATTTGGTTTTGCCAACTTCATTTTGGATTCATATTTTAAAAGTGTAACTCCTAACAAAAGTGAAAGCTTATGTTGACTCAGCACTACTGCTGTGTATTGGGGGATTAGAGAATTTATTACATAAATGAATTTATATGAATATTTATGCTTCATTAGTTACTCATTCGTGTGGAACATAGTATGGGAACTTTGTACTTACTGATTTTCTCAAGTTAAACTGCCAAACTGTTCGTGACTGATATTCCCATATTAAGTGTGTGCAGCTTTTAACACTTGACTTAACAAGTACCTTTAATTTCACTGAACATAAGTTATTGATCATGGGGCTTGTTGCCTGGAAGCTCCATTCCTGATTGTTAATTGAGCCATTGATTTCTTTTTTTACCGTTATCATTAACAAAAGGGTGAATGCAGCATTATAAAGTGGTCTGCTTAGAATGGAGAGGGGAGAACTGTAGCTGACCAAAGAAAATTCATGGAGTTTCTAAACTTACCACAGCTGAAATCAGCTCAAAAACTCCTGTTGAACGAAGGGAGAATTTTAATCAATAAGGATTTGATTTGGCAAAGTAAAGTTAAAAGGAAAGCTGAGCAGATTTCAGGGATGCCAGACCAGAGCTGGCATTTGGTACACGTTCTTGGCATTAGCATGATGCTAAACTCAACCCACCAGACCTTACAGAGAAAAAGCTCATCTCTGTAAGAAAAAGCACATCTCTGATGTGCTTATCTCTGATTGGCACCACAATCCCACAACCAAATAGGTCCTGTTTAGAGGTGGCTTGTGGCCAGCTGACTTGCAGCTCGGGCACAGGGAGGTGAGTTTGCTTTGTCACATTAACCCTGCACAGCACAGGGACACCCATCAGCCACCCCACGTCTGGCTGGGGAAAGCAAGGCAATGTCTCAGTGATACAACCTGTGGATGTGAAGACTTAGTGGGGAAAAGCTCAGGATTTCAGGTGAATAATGATGCTGCTCTCATATAGGGACCAGGGTAATATATATATATATGTATCATATATTTGTGTCTGGTTTTATGGATTTCACCTGTAACTGCATTTTGTACAGTTGTGGCAGTCAGTGGCATGCAGCATGTTCCTGTTTAATTAGAACTGCTTCATTGTCTTGGAACTATGATTATTGTCCATGGGGTCATCTCCAGTACAGGCACCAGAGAAAGTACCTCTGTTCACTAAAAGCCTTTTGCTTGTATTCTGTCATGAACAGCTTCTATGATTTTTAAAACAGAAAAGAAACTATGTTTCTGTCTCAAAGGCATATGATGGAATTAATCTTCCTCTTTTCCTATGGACATTGTTTTTAGGAGCACATACCATGTTATTCAGAGAGAAACTGCTTTCTCTGAACTGTCTTTCAGACTTACACAGTGATTTTTAATTAGCATGACTAGTAGGTAGAGTCTAGATAGTTTTGAAAAATTCATTATTGCTGTCCTTGTAGAATCACATCCAGAAAATAAAAACACCTATTAGAGGCTACTGCAGAGGTGCTCATATTCATGAGCCCCCTGCAAAACACTGTTGCAGTTTGACAACTCTGGCAAGAAAGTATTCATGAGTTTACGGATTTGAAGCGTTGGAGTTCTTTGTAGTCCTCCAAACAGTTTCCAGAAAGTATTTTATGACAGTTTTAAAAGACTTCAAAGTCTTTACTCTTGGGTATAGCAGCTTTCTCTGGAAGAGAGGAGTGTGGCAAGAGGTCTAAGCAGAGGTAGTAATGATTCAGGTGACATCAGCTCTCCTCATTTCCTGACCTTGTGTGCCTGACAGGTTTAGTGAGGGTGGAAACAATGCTGATTTCTGAAGACTGTCAAGTGCGAGCAGTTTTCTGCTGAGTTGTAGGAGGCTGGAGATCTATAAACCTTTTTAAGTGCTGGGAGGAATGAGAGGGCATTGTTTTCATTGCAGCTGGTCTTTGAGTCAGAAAGAGAATAGTAACTATTGAGGGACAGACCCCTGCAACAAGGCTAAGCCATATTTATTAACTAGTAAAATTTCTTAAAAGGAGAATGAGCAAGCAAAAATTTCTTAGCTCTGCTGCTGTGAGTAAATAAACAAGGAAGCAGAAATTGTGACAATAACACAGAATGAAATTATATTGCTAAAGCAACCCAAGTTCTTTCACTTCGAAAAAAAATCAACAAAAATCTGAATAGCATTTCAAGACTATCCAAAACTAAAATACTTGCTACTGGAAAGCAGCACCCAAAAATTTTGGTTAAAGGAGAAAACAACTGAATTATTAAAAATTCAAACCATTTGTCTGCCTAAGATGTTTCTGTACTGAATTGTGGATTTTATTCCCATTCCAATCAGCCATATTTTCAGAAGAGTTCAGAATGTATTTATTGAAATAAAAAGTCAGAGATTAATCTGGTGGGGTACCCAGTGGGCCCTGAATGGGCTGAAATGTTACTGTGGGAGCTTAGTGGTGTTTAGCTCATATTTATTACCAGTATTTCAGGACAGTCTGTCACACTAAATATCCTGAGCTCTACTGAAGTTCTGGGTACTTTCTTTATGCCTGAAAGGAAAGATGAAGATGTGAAAATACTCAGGAACATTTAGTGGTTTTCCTCTATGCAGGACTCAGCCACTGGCTTTTAGCACGTTTGTCTTTAGAAACACAAACTGGAAGACTGTGTAGTGCACTTCCATGGTATTTTGTACATAACCTAAATACTCTCTGAGATAATATTTGGATACTCACCTCCATGAAAAAAGGCATGTGTGTCTGCCTGGGGATTTTTTGTTCACAGATGAGCAGAGGTACAAATGAGAAATTTTAAAGTAGCACTTAACAAAAAAACATGTTTTGTTTCCAAAACACTCTTGGCTTCTGGGAGGGCTATACAGAGATCTTCTGTCTTATGAATGCTTTGGATCTATGATTAAACCTGGCAATGGAAATATTCATAATGAATCTACATGACAAGAGAACGTGAAAATGTGCCAAACCCATTTTTTTTTTCCTCAAGGTAAGACTTTGGTATCAACTATGTCATAATAATACAGCCAAATCCTTACCTCGCTGACAAGAAGGAGAAGAAAGCCACTGGCTTTGGGCTGGTTCTCCTCCATCCTTTCCTGCCCCTGATGTTAGAACTGTACCTCCTAGGCTTAGAGAGTGTCTTTTGCAGCCTCATGACCAAGTTGTAAGCTGTAATTTTCCATCTAAGAGTAAATCACACAGTGCACACACCAGCATGATTACATCACCTCTTTGGGGGAGTAAATCCTTCATTAAGCTACATTGGAAGCTTAATGTACAGTAATCCTATGGGACACCCCCTTGATCCTATCTCATGCATTAACTTCCACGAAATTCAGGTCCCTAGACCCCTCTGAAGTTAGTGTCTTTCCAAAGACTTCGTAGGATTAGGTTGCAAGGGCTCAGTGTTGGTTTTCCCCCTGTATTTTTCCTGTACTGAACACGTGTATACTCTCAGATCCTGGCTGGACGAATCACCCAGTCTGCAACATTCACAGCTACTTTGTTTCCTCCTTCCTGTTGTGCTAAAAGTGATAAAAAAACCCTTAAAAACCCGCTAGTCTCTCAATCCATTTGTTCTCTGTCCATCTAACATTATTAATTGAATCCAAGGTCCAATTTTGAGCAATCCAGTGAAAGACACTGGCACTTTGCTTCTCGTGTTTGACCCGTCCAGCTAGAGAAATAACTTCCAAATGCTGTCAGTGAAGTGATTATGAGCAGCACACAGAATTTCCACCCACCAAAGGGATTTGTTTTTAAGCTTCTCTGAACTCCAGTCTCTGGACGAGAGCTCTGGTGTTTAGAATTAATGATGTCTTGGGTTAGCTCCCACAGCTTGCAGCGCTCTAGGTGCTGCGGTTTGATGACTGTCACTGTTGGTTGGGTCAAGAATAGCTGCCACAGACATAATCAGCATGTTTCCTCATTTTATCAGCCTGGTGCAAGAGGTAGTCATTTCTTCCAGGGGACAGAATTAATGGGTGAATACGCTGTGGGGCTGGCACACGCTGCCTCCAGTTTAATAGCTGAATTAGAATATTTTTAAACCCTTGGCACCAAGAAATGTGATTTCCTGATGCTTAGGGCTAATGCTGTGGTAAGTGCTGGGAAATCTTGACTGATAGGACTAAGAGTTAACAGAGACAAAAAATAAAGCACAATAAATCTTACCTGAAGTGTTTTGCTATGTATGAATTACATATGTGCATATATGCATTGGTCTGAAAGGTTTGAGCACACGCAGAGAGATTAATTATAGTTTAACCTGCACTTAAGAGGATCATCAAATCTAATATTTTTTTGCTCAATATTTCAGGATTGCTTCTGGCGGCCAAGCTTGGGGGGAAAAAGATTTATAGTCACTGTGTGAGAAACTGTATCAAATAAATAATGGGGCCAAATTAAACACATTGATTAACTATCATTCACTATCCTGTAATCTCTTAATGACTGAGGTCTAATTTAAGACAGACTAGAATCAGGATTAAATTCTGAATTGATGTTATTATTACATGTATTCATTAGGTTCTAGAGGAATTCAGGAGAGATTAAAAAGGCACCTGTGAGTTAAGAGCAGCTATTAATGGGGGAAGTTGAAGGACTTATCCATATTAATGCTATTTTTCTTACTCAGGCAGCCTAATGAATGGAAGCATTAAACTTTACAGATTGTTTGTGCATTCATGGTTTGCATCAGTCCAGTTTATTGTCAGAAAATCTGTAGAGCACCTGGAAATATAATAATGGCCACCATGTTCCATTTACTAATTGCAGCAGCAGAAAGCAATTAAAGAGCTTTTCAGGGCAGTTGAAAGGGATGAGAATTGGTCAGTCCTGCAGCAAGTCCAATGAAATAAAAGGGATGGGGAATGGGAGAAGAAGGGAGAAAAGCACTGTTTGTTTTAATTGACCTGTGAATTATGATATTTTTATTTAACACTTCAAGTTTCAGACTGTTGAAGGTGTGCCAAACCAATGGACGTTTTCCATTGACAGCCTCAGAGAGACAGGTGGTTGCTCCAGTCCAGGTCATGCTCAAGAAATCTCTTCAGTACCTGTACAATTTTCCCTTGTCTCCAGAGTCCCTAGAATTAAGTTATTAAATTCACATGTTTGTGTTTAGGAGTTACAATGAAAGAAAAACACTGCATATTTTTCTGGTGTACAGAAAAACTTTCAAGAGTTAAGATTATTTAAGTCCATCTCTTCCTTAATAATCTTTTCTTAACACTTTACATTCCTAGGTATCTGATGTTTAATGTATGCATGATCATTAGAACACAGGGAAACTTTGCAGAAGCAAGGATAAAATGATGCTGCCCTCTAAAACAGTTGATTCCATTTTTGCTAATGAAGCACTTGCTGTCTTCAGTCCCTCCTCTTCTGCCATTTTTAAGGCAGTTTTCTGATGTTTTGCTTTCAGTAAAGAGGCCATTATTCCTGCAATCTATCATTATAAGGAGTGCTGCCTACTTCAGAGAACCTCTCACAGCCTAACTGGAATCACTCAATGATTTGGATCATTAATATATTGCAAAATGACAATAAGAACTGAAGTGAGGGGGCAGGCAGACACAAAGTGCTGATGAAGATATATCTGCTCTGCTGTCAAAATTCCACATACAAATATAGGAGCCACCACTGGATTTTTTATAGCTAGAAGGTGAAGCTTTAACACGTCTAAAGAGTATTGATTGTTAACCCTCAGTTTGGTTGATCTCAGTTTGAGAGTGTACTCAGAACCTTTAAATCTGCTTTTCCTCTAGGTTTTTGTATCTGGATTTTACTGTGAGATCTTTTAAAACTTTCTGCTACTGATATGTTTTCCTTTCTTTAAACTTTGTTGCTATGATGACTCTGAAAAGGGGTTATTTTTCTAGAGTTTTTTTTTTGTTGTTGTTGTTTGGATGTTTTGCACATGATTTGTCTGAGTTTTGCTTCTTCCCCTTTTCCTAAAATAAAAAACAAAATAAAGGACACTAAGCTTGTTCTTAATTAGATTTCATTATATGAATGATTTTTTTTAAAGGATTCAGGCTTAGGAAGAGCAGTTGTTCATCTCCTCATCTGCAGCAGCAGCACTAATCTTGTACACATTTGCATGCACACAGGACAATAAAAAGTGACATGATGTAACATTTCAGTGAAGAATTGTAGGCACTGCAGCCAAATCCTGTCATTTAAGACTTTCTGTGAGGAGTGATTTATTCTCAATTTGCCAGTGTGGGTTTTTTTGAGAGAGAGAGAGATTGTGTGGGTGTTGGGAATTATGCCTACGCTTTTTAAGCTTTGCTAGTGACTTTGGGTGTCTCTGCCTTCAGGTACCTAACTTGACATTCCAGAGAAGCTCAGTGCTTGGCACACACATATTCAGCTTGTTTAGAAAAGCTCTGCCTCCAGCAGAACTTCCCCCAAATCATGGGGTTTGACTCTCTGTTACTTTCTGTTCTGAAGCTGTCAATGATGATGGCTGTAAGGGACAGTGTTTCAGATACCATGCTCTGATCTAGCAAAAAAACTTCTCAAAGTTAACATTTTCTCCATCTGTATAGATTTTTAATTGTCAGAAATGTTCTTTTGCTGCTAGAATAGGAGCTAGAACAGAAGAACAGAGGCTGATGGGACAAATCACTTGCTTTTTCACATTATTAGTCTTCTGGTGGCACAGATCAATTGCTTCGAGCTGTTTCTTCCTTTTTAGAGGCAAATTTCTAATCTTATTAATGATAATGGGGACTTTTGCCAACAGCATGATATTCTGTATTGTTCAGTTTAATAATCAGCATGAAACTTATTAACTGCATGAGCTATGGCGTCAGAAATCTGGGTAAAATCTCTGGCACTTGGAAATATTAACTGACTTGTTTTCAGTGCTGCAATCTCCTACAGTTAACATTCTGGCAATTACAAAGATGCGAGCTCCTAAAGATAAGTTTTCTGTTTTGTGCTGTGCCTGTGCTTTATCCTGTAGCCAAAATCCAAAGTAAGCCTTTTTAGAAGCTGTTGCAGCTTGGGAGAGTTTAATCTAATTTATTTTCTCGTGATTGTGAACACTTGGGTCGCTCCTGGTTCTACCTGAATTTAGCATTGACTAAATCACCAGAGCACCTCTTTTCAAGCAGTGATAATTTGGGGGGAAGCAAATTGATTTTCCCAGCCAATGATGGTGTCTCAATCATGTGTGGATGCTCTTATGGTATATTTTGTGTTCTTCCATTGCCATCTCACTTTTAGCTAGCGAGAATGTGGAATTAAGCTGCTTTTATCAACCTGTTTCTGGTTAGAGTCAGTTTTCCTTTCCTTGCATGTCTCAGTTTCCAAGCTCGTCTCAGTTGCTCAATTTTGCCGATGAAAGTTTGAAACTTTGCCTTCATGAGGGGTCAGCAAAGCTTGCAATTTGTCACTTCTAGACACCAGATTCTATAGCAAGGCTCTCATTAAATTTTCCTTGTGTGTATCAAAGGTTGGGGTCATATGGCCCCAGGTTGTCTCGTCTCTGAGGGGGAAGCTGCCATTGAACTATTTGATTGCTCCACCACAGTTGTGAATTTGAAAAGTCAATCTTGTGGCTTGCACTCCCTCCAGGGCATATTTCCTCCTCTACACAATTTAACAGTGATTGGCTCTTTTAATAGCTTTTGAATAAGTTGCTCTTAAACAACTTTCTCCTTTTTTCCCCTTTCTCCACCATGCCCAGTATCGAGTTTGCTCTCTGGATCACTTCTGGTTTGATGCTTTGATGCTTTCCATGCTCTCTTCACCCTCTAACAATGTCTTTTAGTGTAGCAGTAATTAGGGAATGTCATTTACACTTTCCACTTTTCATGGTGCCACAGAAAGGATTGGTGCTTATCATGGTGCCGAGAAGTTCCCTCATGACTTTCCCTTACCTGTTCTGCTACCTGCCAAGACCTGGATCTCTCTGTAATTACTTTCCCAACATTTTTCTGGTAGGAACACTATCTGCAATCTCTCCATGACAAGTTTCCTTCTCATCCTTCCTGTAGGCTTCCACTTTTCTGGAGTTGCTTTTGATTTCTTTACTTTTCAGCAACTGGGCAGTGGAGATGAAGACTTTCCACAACCATGCAGCCATTTCCCTGTTTACTAATGTTCTATACAAACAGCATCTTTCAGTGGAAGGTTAAATGTGCTTTTAATATCTTTGGCTGGAGCAGGTGAGATTTTAGCAAGTGAAATCACCCCATTCTTCTTTCTAATGCACAGCATTTGCATTCACTTTTTCTTCTTGAAGGACCATGACCTTACTGTTTAGTGAAAAGCACACATATGAATGGGAATTCCTAAATATGATTGACACAAACAACAGTGCTAACAGGAGACTTGTAAGAGAAAATAAGAAATACAGTTCTGACTTGTGTGACAGTGCCATGCTTGTCACCTGTTTTAGGCTGGCATTGCTCAGAGCATCCATGCCCAGTCTGGCAGGGGCTGCATACAGCACTGAGCCTTGTGGACTCACAGTGCAGGGGAATTTGAAGTCAGAGCCACTTCCATCCCCTGGGAAAAGCAGGCTGGAGTGAAGGAGGAGAGGGGCTCAGCTACAAGTCACAAGTGCAAATGCACAAAGAAATTGGTGTTTCTACTGGGCACGGCTTAACAAGGAATTGGGGCACTTACAGTCTACTGAAGGGCAGCATAAGAGAGGAGTTGTTACAAAATAAATAGCAAATACTTCAATCTGGAGAATCTCCTGTGCTTTTCATGTACCCTGGCTTGCAGCAATTTCCTTCCCTTTAAGAATGAATTCAAAGTTTACAGGTTAGTGGTTCTCACTAAGGATTCTGGTGTAGTTTGCTGCTTCTGTGGAGCACATCCTGCAGCTCCTCACATGGGCTCTCTCTGTGCTTTCTGAACGTGCTCCTGATGCAAGCAGTGCCTTAGGAATAGTGCAGGTCAGCTGAAGGGAGCAAAATGTGGGGACAGAGGAGGAGGCAGCCCCTAATAGAGCAGCACAACCTGTTCTTGCCTGGGACACTGAGCTCCAAGGACACAACAAGGGGTGCAAATGCCCCTGTGGCCAGAGGCTGCTGGCAGAGGGAGGCACTGCACCACTGCTGCCAGGATGGGGAAACCAAGCTCAAATCAGAAATGTTGGTGAGAGTGCAGGCATCAGATCAAAGGAGCAGACACTTTGAATGGGATGATCCCTGCCATTGCTGGAGCTCAAAACAGGGAGAGAGGGAGTGTCAGAGCCCACAGCTGGAGCTGCTCCTGCCAGGCTGTGCTGCTCTCACAAGTGCCTGGGTAATTGAAGTCACCCCTAAGGACCAGGTTCTGTGGGTCCAAGAGTTCTTTCAGCAGCTGAAGAAAGGTTTCATCATTCATTCATTCTGATTAGAAGGTCAGTAACAGACACCAAACCTAAACTCCCCCTCAGTGATGACCCCACTAGTCCTCATCCAAAGGCACTCAATGGACTTCTTGTGGTCTCAGCTCACCTTCACCCATTTGGATTTTTCTGTTACTTAAAATGCAACTTCACCTCTTCTTCTTCCCTTCCTATGTTTACAAAGGACTTTGTAGCCATCCATTGAGGCCTTCCAGTCTCTCAAGTGTTCTTTCCTAGCAGGTTCCTGAGATCCCTAAGACAGCACACATCTCAGACCAGGCGTGGAGCTTCAGCTTCCCCCGTTTGAGCCCTGTCATTGACACACCTGGGGCTCTTGACTTTGAAGAGGTACAAAAAAAAAAACCCTAAAAGGTACAAAACAACACAAACAGCAAAAGACTCAGTGTCCTGCTGAGGCACTGGCTGCTGATCTTCCTTATTCTTTCATAATTTTAATGCCAAGAATCAATTTCTATCCATAAATTTTTCACAGTAGAGTATGGGAGAGGCTGCAAGGATCCTCTGTGCCAATCCATACAAAGATCTTCTCCTGCTGTTATTGGCACATATATACACCTGTGCTGTTTGGGGTGCCAAACAGAGGGCAGCTCCCTTTGGCCTAATAAACAGTGATGCCTGAGCTACTGACAACTCCCATCTCTCTGACAATCCAGGCAGTGCAAGGGCTCCTGTGAAGTGCATTTGAGTGTACAGGTTGCATAGTAGTTCTATCCTCATATTAAAAGGTAATAATAATTTAATAGTCTTTTTCAAAGAAGTAAGTATGACGTTTTTCACTATGTAGAGAGGCAAACTATTTGTGTTTCTAATAGGAACCACTGGGAAAAGAGAGTTTTGGGAAAAAAAATCAGCCAGAGGGAATAGGTCGATGAAAGCTTTAAGTTCTAAGAGGGTTTTATTTCTTTGCTGCTTTGTAGTTCCTGTGGGTAAGTGAGTAAACCTGACAGTTCAAACTACATTTTCCTCAATATCTCAAAATTCATTCAGCTTCCCATGTTACTAATTATTTTTCCACCTGAGAATCAGCTATTTTGTTTCAGGCTAAAGCAAGAAAAAAACATCAGCTTTATTACAAGGGTAGAAAAAAAGAACAAGAAAAGAAAAGAACTCTGCATCTTTGATAGCATTCAGCCTTTTGTAAATAAAAACATAAATTTCTCTGGGCTTTAGTGGTTATAGTAAGCTCTTAGCACCTACAAGGTAGAGAAGGAGATGAATCCTCTTCTTTCTTCTCTTAAATGAAAAAGCTCTGTTTTGTTTTTTGTGGTTTTTTTTTTTAAATTATTGATTTCTGTAATTCTAAATATATAACACATTCAGGAGATTTTAATCAGCATAGAATCAGTAGGCTGGTGTGGAGAATTGTGAATACCATGAGCATTAATTTCAGTTCTTTTTCAGAAAACATCATCCAGGCATTAATTAAGTCTTTAATTAGGCATCCTATTAAATTTTGCTTTAGAAACATTAAAGACCTGGCAAAGATACTCTGTCAAATCAATGTGAGTCTTTACATTGATTTCCATGGAATTTGGGCAAGTCACAAAGGAGCTGATTAGATCTTTTTATGGGGTGACAAAAAATTAGAATCCAGTTATCTGACCTACCTCCAACTTTCCTTTTCCTTTGAGTCTTTGATGGTCAGAGAACACACTGTGAGAAAAGAAAGGCTGAAGTAAAAATATGATGTCCAGAGCAGTAGCTTAATGGTTCAGATTGTCTGGGCAAGTCCTGTTGTCATTAGGGAAGAAATTTAAATGGTAATTCACAGCACAGATACAAACTCAAGTAGCCATCACTATATATTTTGGATTTTCAGCTTAATAGCAAAGGTGAAGGACAAAAATTGAGGTGGTCTAAGGACAGAACTTCCTAAAGATAAAAGTTACAAGCAACTTGCAAACAGTAACTTTCGAAATTATTTATAGATATAATTTACAACCAACCTTCAGAAATGCAACCTTGCAATAATGAAATGGGATTATTCATAGAGCAAAAGTTTTACGGTAAGGTCAGAGCTGAAATATGGAAATAATTTATTCTGTGGTTTTACAAGATCCTAGAACACCTTAAAACATAAATTCACACTGCCTCACATGGGTGTTGTGTGGAGCTGCCACTTTCACTGCCTTTTCCCCAGAAGTTTGTCCTGGTGCTGTGAGAGCTGGGCATGGGGGTGGCTGCTCTCACTAACTCAGAGGGTTTTGCTGAGGATTTTCAGACCCCTAGAACACATCCTTGCTGTACAGCTCTCAGCAAAGCCTTGTGATTACTGTCTCATAAACCTTGAGACCTGGGTTTCAATAAAGCCTTTTACAGAACTTTCAAAAACCTGTGGAAGTTAGGCCAGCTCCTGAGGGGTGTCTTTTGTACCTCACATTCCTGTTATCAATGAGAAGAGCTGATGGTTAATTAGAGGGAAAGACAATCATGGCAGAATTTTTTTTTTTTTTTTGTTATCTATGTCTACCATACTGATCTTCCTTTTACCTATACTTTCAGAAGTCTATTTATATACTCTCAAAAAAAATTCTATCTAACTTCATCCTATAATGTATATTAATAATGGTTTTTCCTTCTCCGCTTCATTAGATAAACAGTTTGGGAAAATAATTAACTACATTAGGAAATGTAAATTTTTTTTTTTCTTTTTTGCTTTCAGAGGGCAGGATGCCATTAAAGTCAATATGCTCAAGGTCTTGCAACTTATCCAGAATATTAAGTTCTGAAATGTGGAACATAGAAGTGATAGCAGAAATGCATCTGATTCATCACTGAATTGTTTGGTAGATCAAGTATCCAGCTTCAATCAACAGAAATAAGTGAACTTCAGAAAATCTTCCTTTGTAGGTAAAATAATTAATTTATTTAATTCTTTTTATGCTTTTAGAGAAAGAGAAACTGAAAATTTCAGACATGTTACAATTTGAAAAGATCTGGTTGTGACATTTTATTTGCATGTAAAGGTAGATGGTGGTTTTGCTTGTTTAGGTAGCTGTGATTTCTCATTAGAGTAAATGATTGCAATGGGATTAAAAGTATCAGACAGTTGGAAACTTTGCCAGGTGCCTTGTCCACTCTTGTGTCCAGAATTCCAGTGAATTGTTGTGGCCAGGGGATGATCCATTCACAGGGGTTTCAGTGGTCAGGCCGTGTTCAAATGAAGCTGGCGATTCTGATGCTCAGCTGTCTCTGCCTTCTGTCCTTGTTATATGACTTAGGAAAATTGTTATGAGTCTGTGTAGCTAGCAAAAAGTATGATTTTTATAAGTGTTTTTCCATCTCCATTAAGCAGTGAAAAGCCAAGAAAGAGTAATTTTGACAAAGGAAATTTTACTTTTAATTTGTTTCTTCTTACTTTTTCCTGAGCCTGGCCTGGGTTGAGGGATAGGCCAAGATATTTGGCATATTCTCAAGAACTTCTTTTGCTCAGATATTTAGCAGCTTTCTGTAATTAAACAATGTTCTTGCTTTTTCAAGCAGTTTGACCTGCACAGATAGAGCAGCCATGGGGAATTTAAATGCCAAAGTACATTAAAGGGAAGGGTGTCTGCAGTTCATTGGATGGGTCTGCATAGACTGTGAGGGATGAAATGACCACTACAGTGGAAATAGATCACTTGGAAATACCCAAATAAGGCATTCTGACAAGACTCTGTTGTAATAGATTATTAAGGGAATAGCTGCAGAAATAAGGATTTATCTCCTTTTTCTATTTCCTGGAGGAAGGTGAAAGGAGGGGAGAGAAGATCTAAAGCCAAATACTATAATTTTATTGACTTAATTGAAATTGCTGCCAAAATCACCTGATGGAAGGAAGACTTGAATCTGTCTCAGAGTAGCTGCTTTACTTCCATTGCATTAAAAATATAATAGGAAGTCATGACTTTTTCCTAATTTTTTTGAGAATTTATAAAGGAAAGCAGCCCTTTAGTTGCTTACACAGTGATTTAGATAACTTTGCCATTGCACTGGGTCTCCTCAGATATTTGGCATGTTTAATGAATTTTTCAGACATTTCATTTCCTTTTTAAGTGCCAATTATCAATCTGTGGTAATGAAGGACGGTTTAACGTGAACTGTCAAGGAAGTTTATAAAATTATCATGTCAACACTGTACTCTTCCAGCAGAGTTAGAGAAGGATTACAAGAAAATGATATTGTCATTTAATTAAACAGGGCGTACATTAATATTTCATTATTACTCCTTACTTATTTTTCATCCTGACAAGTCCTAGCTATCATTTTGTGGAGCCATTAGCTGTGTCTGGTGATGGGCAAATCCTTAGGTGGCCTGAAGACTTCAGGCATTATATTGGAGTGGTGCCTGCATGTGGTGGAATTGGTGATTTTTTTTTTCACCCTCCTCATGTTCCTCTAATGTGATACCAAACAAGATTTCGGTGACAATTGACTGTTTAAATATTTGTTATGTGATTTCCTGCTCTTGCCTCTTCAGCCATCAATGGAAGTAGTGCACATACCTTAAACAAGCATTTTTTGAGGTGCAGTCTCAGACTCTCTGTATATTCAGGGTTCCAATTTGGACAGGCTCAGATTAAATCACTGGCTTTATTCCCAATTTCCACCACTACAGAAAAACTCCTTTGCACCTGGCTTTATCATTTATATCAAGAAAATTAATATATTTCCAGTAGTGTTGATAGGTCTTTGGCAATGCAAATTAATGAGCATTCAGTTTTCTCTCTAATAAAAATAGATTTGCCCTAGACTCTTTAGGAAGATTTTTGACCTCTCTTGTGGCTACTCTCAATTACTCTCTTTTATTTTGATATTTGTGTCAAAATAAATCCTGCTCTCTTTAGGAATACTTAAAGGCTGGTGGAAGTTCTCTATGTGATGGTTCTGTTCCCTCTCAGAATCTAACAAAATAATCACTTATTTTGCTTTCTTAAGCAATCTCACTCCTGCAAGTGCCTTACTTAAATTTATAGCATGGCAGATTTTGTCTCTGCAAAATTCTGGTCATTGTGAAAATGGTTTTATGCAACATGTCTCTCACCTTCTTTGAGGAGGTGTAGGTATCTTCCTAACTCTTTCAAAAGGAGCTTAGAAATTCTCTTGTGATAAAAGCCAAACAGTCCAAAATGTCCATAGTGCTGAAAACTAGAAAGATATTTGAAGGTAGCCAATGACAGCCTGTTCTTTAAGACCTTTCAAACTAGCAAACAGAACAAGGGTGTACACAGGTCGAGGAGGGTTTGATGTGATTCTGAATAAACCAGCACGGCAAAGATGGGAGTGGCTCATGAAAGTGTTGTCAAGCATTGGAACAGCCAGCCTGGAGAATTGGTGCAGTCACCATCCCTGGAGGGATTTAAAAGATGTGGCACTTGGGACATGGATTAGGGGTGGACTTGGCAGTTCTGGGTTAAATGTTGGTCTTGATGATCTTTTTCCAACCTAAGTGATTCTACATTGAGCCTTTACTTGCTGGAGCCTTGAAGGATTGAACACTGAGTCAAGCTTTGGTTCTGGGCAAGGTACTGAAGCACACAGAGCTGTAGTCACAGAAGTACTCTTAAAGAAGTTTTCATTTCTTGGGAGATGCAGATTGCTTGGTTGAAGAACTTCCCTCCTTTCTTGAAAGAAAGGAAGTTTGGTTGGAGATTGTAAATGCTTGGCACCTCTATAAATTAGACAATGTGCATCTCTGCAGTGCCAGAGAGGGGTGCCCATATCAGTTCCCTTCTTTTAAAAGGCCATTTATATCTGGCATAATTTGGCCTTCAATTTTTAATTAATTTTACACTGGAGATTTTGTTAAATTATGCAAGCAAGAAGAAAGTGATCTGTTCTTGCTACATACCTAATATATGTATCATTACAGGTACCTAGCAAAAATTAGTAGAAGTGATTAGAATCATAGGATAATTTGGGTTAGAAGGAACCTCAGGAGGTCAGCTTCTCCAACCTCCTGCTTCAAGCAGGGTCAGTTATCAAATTAATGTGCTTGCACATTTTTTGTGGGGTTTATGGTTCCCAGCGGATCACAGGTTAATTCCAGCAAAAAGATAATCTCACCAAGTGTCAGTCATTTCTTTGGAAACCCAGCTATTATCACTTTTATATGCTTTTAATTCATGGGTGTTAACTATGGGAGCTCAGTAATGTACAGTGACAATTCTGTAGTCCTTTAAAATGCTACACTTATTATTATACCACCTTCCAACTTTCCTCATAGTTCCAACAAGTGCTAGAAATACTATTGTTATGATAAGTTATGGATCCCCAATGGAGGCATTTAATTTCATGGCATGTTAAAGGCTATAACAGCCTATTAAAACAGGGATGGAAAATCTTACTTTGAAAAAAAAAAAGGCAGAATAAAATGTTTCGTGGCACTTCTCCAAGAGAGACATTTTACAAAACCCAAATCTTAACGATAGGATTTTTTGAAGTAATGCATTCTTCAAGGGCTAACAATGAGAATGGTGTGGCCATCCTTTTCAGCAAACATTGGCTACCATTTCTAAGCCAAAAGAGATATCAGTGGCAGCAGGAGAGAGACTAAGCTAATACTGAAGTATGCATATGATTTTCCTTTCATTATTCTTACTAAAATAGCCAAGGAATTAGGACAATTAACAATTCTGCTCATGTGTGGGATTATAATATCAGTGCACAAACCTGTGAAAGCTTGCTCAGTGCTTAAATTTGTTCACATAAATAGTCCCCTTGGCTTGAAAGCAAGGATAAGGCCCCAGTGTTTGTGCTGGCCTTTTGGAAGTTTTCAAACTGCAGTTATCCCTGTGTGAACCTTGAACAGTACTTGTAGGCTTGACTGAGAATCTGAAAATGCGTCCCCAATGCCAATAGAAGTGGCAGAGCACAGCTGCTTGCTTTTCAGCTCCAAAACCTTTGGGTTTTGTTTGCAGCTGTCTGTCATAAGTACTTGCTTTGGAGAATGTAAATAACCAAAGATGAAAGGTGATTTTTGAATAAGGGGGAATAAGTAAATAGATGAAACCTTTCCTAAACTCGCTGCTCTGTTTAGTTGCCCAAGTCCCTCCTTCAGTGCCACTTGTAGCCAAGCAGAACCTTTCCACTGGCTTTAGCAGAACCTGTGCTGATCCCTGGAACTGGAGCTCTAAGTGCAAATGAAGACTCCTACAGAACTAACAGAGCTGGAGGATTCAGGAATTTGGAGTAGGATTAAATATTAATTTCTGCCTGGTTGGTATCATCCAGGACTTAGTCACAGAGGGCATAAAGAAAAGGGTAAAATAAAAAAATAAGCCCACAGCCTGAACATCACTGAAGTCCTTGACTCTCCCTTCCCCAGGAGTACAATTCCATTGTCCTTTATTACTAACATATCATAATATCACCAAATATGGCTGGAACATTTGACAGTCTGGAGCAACATATAATCCACTGGTAAAAAATGTCAGATAAATTTACAAACTGAGGCAGGGGGAAGCTGGAGAAAGCAGAGAGGTGAAATTCTCAGCTGTCAATCACATGAATTTGTCACCTCAATAGTTTCTTTGACAACTCCATGATGTTTTGGGAGTACCACAGAGGGAAACAACAGTTAGCAGTGTTTTGGGGAGTCAAGGAGTGGTGTAGAGCAGGGTCTTCCCAAGGAAGTTGCTTGGAAAGCTGTTAGGAAATTCAGAATATGGGGGTGTGGCAGCAAGCAGAGAATATTGAGCTGAAGTGGAAAGAAAGGCTTTGGACACCATCATTCCATGGTAGTAGAAAGGACCTGGAATATGAGGGCAAGCAGCTTCAATTTGGAACAACTCAGAGAGCCAAAGTTTCAGTAGTTGAGGTGGGAAATAATTTGCTGCTTTATCAGTGAAGGAGCTGTATGTACAGAGGGAATGTGGGGCTATGAATTGGAGACAGAATGATTTAGTACAGCAGAATTCTTTTGAGAATATAATGAGCTTCTGCCCCTAAATTAAAACTTTTCTTTAAAGATTTTGAATCCAAAAATAACTATCAGGGGAGTTTCACAGAAGCATTAATTACTTTCATTCCTAAATCTGACGGTGATCCAAATTCATGTTCCAGCTACCTTCCTTTTTCCCTTATAAATTAAGGTTGCAGAGCTAAATTATTGGCTTCAAGGACTGCAAAAGCAATTTTCTACATCATATCTCATTCCCAAGTTGAATGTTATACGTAGATTATGCACAAACAATGCTTGAAAACCTTTATAGCAGTATCCCTTGAGCCACTAAACTCTTTGTCTACTAAACAGAATTTCCTAACGACAGTGTGAAAGTGTGTGACAGCCTACAGTGGGATTGTCATTTCCCTAACCCTCCAGTGTTCTGCCTTTTGGTCCATATTTGATACAAGTATTTTTCTACTCTTTTATAAGCCCCCAAGTGCTATGATTTCATGAGTGGTATTTCCTTGCGGTTCTTAATTATCCTTTTTCTTCTGCCTTTGAAAAGAGTTTTTTGCTTAATAACAGAGAGAGATTCATAGAAGACATAGAGGTGTCCTTCAGATGCATCTTCTGTTTCAGTTATCACTAGCTTGGGTTGGATTGGGGTTTTTTTTGTGTTGGTTGCCTGTGGGGATTTTGTTCAAGTAACACAAGGAATTGGTATTCCATAATTCAAGACAGATTCTGCATCTGTCTTACCCACACACTGTTTAAACCATCTATTGTTGGAAATAAAAGTATTTTTGTCAGACCAAAATTACACCTGGGGACACCTGAAGTTGCTCCCTCCTCATGTAAGATTTAAAAATTTCCTTGGTTATCTGTTTCCTAAGATTTCAGTAGAGAGGTCCATCCATTCTCCATGTGTTTCTTTGACATGTGAAATTCCTCTTTCACTACTACTCTCAGTTCAAGGGTAGGCACAAGGAAGCCACACAGAGCAGCTACAGGATGCTAAGGGTAGGACCCAGGAATACATTCTTAATTTTTTTAGTTCTAGTGAGGAAGAACCTTCCTGCTTTTTTCTGGGACTTCTGGACTGGTGTGATGGTTGCAGGTCACCTGAGCACCAAACTGAGACCTCCACCTGAGCTGGCCATGTGTGTCCTCTGTCCCTGAGTCTGCTTAAAGCAGTATCTGAATGGAATATGCTATATGAGCAATTTCATAATTTTTTTCTATTTAATTGCATCTACTCTCTTCTATTTGTTAGATTTTGGCACTGTATGAATATAATTGAAATATCACAGAGCTAAAAGGCCTGTGAGCAGACAGCAGCAGTTCCCTGGCACGGCTTGGCGCAGCCCTGGCCGGGCTGTTTGTGCAGACAGAGGGCTGAGAAATAAATCCCTTTTCTAGAAACTAAAGTTTGGATTTAGCTGGGCTTTGGGTGAGCACAGGCATCAAAAGCAATTGTTGTTTGCTGTTGTTTGTGATGTTCCCCTGCAGCCACCAGCTCCTCCATCTCCACACTGAGAGAGGGTCCTTGGTTTTCTACTTCTGTTGTATCAGCAGTGAGGAACAGATCCTGGATTTCATCATTCATCTGATTGATGCTGGAACAAAAGTCTAATTTAACAGATTCCATCCACCCCAGACTGCTGGTGCTCTCTGAGAGCTGTATTCCTGCTTTCCTGTAAATAAAGCAGTACAAAAGTCATTGTTCTGGTGGCCTCCTGGCATAAAACCATTCTCCCAAGAATGTATGCCTAAAAACAAAGGCACTGAAGAAAAATCCTCTCATTCTACACTGGTCATATTTTGAAATTTCCATGGATATTTTGCAGTTCAGAAGCATATAAGTCCTACTTCAGTAATTAACTTCCTTTGACATAACTGGATTGTGGAATGAGTAGAAAATGTGGTTTGTATTTTTAAGTAGATATTTTTGGTGACACAATGAAATTAAGGGTGTAACAGAAAACCATTAAATAATTTATATTTAAATCATTTAATATTTAAGGTTTAAGACAAGTGCACATTTCTCTTTAATCTGAGCCCACTCTGAAAGGCCCCAGAAACTGGGACACCTGAAAGGTGTAGCTGTTAAACAAAATAAAGCCAAGACATGCACATGAGCCACTTGAACCTGAGGCCATCAAAATATATGGAACTAGAAGAATGAAATCCTCCTTGTTTCAGTACATTTTTTTCCCCCCAGTGTTCTTAGTAAGGGAAGCTGCTAACAGCCTGTTTCCCAAATTGTGCCTGAGCCTGCAAGCTCTGCTGGCCTTTAAAATGTGACTTCTCTTGTATTTTAACCAACTCACCACACTTCCTGGCATTTTTCTGCTTTGAAATGTATATGTGGTATGGCAGAGCTGCAGTTTTTGTACTGCAGTCTTATACTTGTTTGGGAACCAATGAGACGGGGAAACAACCTGGGAATCTTTTGCGGGGAAATAGGGAAAGACTTGTTTACCAGATCTCACATTTCTGGCAAACAGCTGGCTGCAGTTTTAATAATGAGCTGCCCATAATTGGAATGTATTTAATCCAAGTTAACACACATGCACTAAACTTGCTAATTGGGAATTTCTTTTTATAAGCACATTACTCTTGCTTTTTCAAGTAATGTTAACGTGCTGATACAGCAGAGAGAGTGCACCTCGCTCCACGACGGCAGCGAGCAGGCCCCAGTGCATGGTAATTTTTGAAGAAAACATATGGTAAGAGTAATGGCTGAAGTCTGTAGACAGCTTGCCTAAATTACAGTGCATCCATTGAAACCAGGACACATGCTAAGCTGCTGAAAGCAAAGAGATGTCATTAAAAAATGATTCATATACCTTTGCTTTAATGAGTCCTCACACTTGAGAATTGCCAATTGCCTGATCAATAGTTTCACTGCAGCACGAGGCAAAATTCCTTCTACAAGTGAAATATTTCCATTATAGAAGTCTGGAACTTCAGCATATACATTTTTGCCTTGAAGGAATTTGAAAATAATATTTTTTTTAATATTTCTGAAACCTGCCTATATTTGAATCTAGTAAATAAACAATCATGCACTGCCATATGGAGCAATTTCATAACAGCACATGGTGAGGCTCTAATGAGTTTTACCATACTGTGCCTGACAGGTGAATTTTCAGCTTTGATTACAGGAGGCCAAAAATAATTCATCCAGGCCAATAAAGTTTGATTTAGATAAGACTCGATTATTTTTGCTATCAGCCATTAAGAACTGTTCTGTCCTCATTTTCATTTTCAGGCACATAGCCTGGCAACAAGCAATAATGGATATTTATTGGGCTATCAAATCCACAGAGATTTGTTTACTTATCCTAGTACTGCAATTGTCAATATTCTCTAGTCCACTGACTGCTATCTTTAAAAGATGTCATGTGTAGGAGTTGTTTTCAAGCTCAACTCTTAAACTTTAAAAGGTGCTTTGAAGTTATTATTAGCAGCACAGTGCCTGGAGACCCCATTATGCCAGGCAGGTACAAACAGAGCGAGAGACAGACCTGGAGGAGGAAATGTAGGGGCAGTTTTTGTGCCTTTTGAAGAGCCTGAGCATCTCCAGTGCACGTGGGGGCTGCTCTGTGAGCTGAGGGCAGCCCGGGGCACATCCCAGAGCTGCAGGATCCAGCAGGCAGCAGGACCAGTGCTGCCTTGCTCAGGGGGAGCAGAGCTCAGCTTCCTGCAGCACAGAGCATCTTGGAATAGACAAAAGCAGCTCCCACTGACAAAGGCTGAGAAATGTTGTGTTAAGGCCCCGTACAAGCTGCTGGTAGCTCAGATCTCACCCTGACCTCCTGTAACTGAGCAATGGCCCTGGACCATTGTTACACCCCAAGTCCCAAGGTTCCATTACTCTTTTAGTGCACAGGAGAAATCCCCACCAGATATTCTCAAGAGGTGAGAAAGCACACTAAATTTTACAGGCAAAAATTAAGGAAATTCTGGTCATATGATCAAGGCAAAGTCACACAGTTAATTTTAGGGACTTAAAGCTGCTTTGTTTTATTCCTTTTTTCCACCACACTGATACACACATGTCAGCATACTGCCTCAGATGCTCCAGTTGTTTGGTTTTCCAGCAGACTAGGGCATTGAATTATTCACAGAAGCAAGTACAAAAGGAGGTGTGTGTTGCCTGGACCTCCCACAGCTGCATGAAAAAGTAACTGTGCTGAAGCTCTTGCCTTAAGTTTTAACTTGTAAGAGTTTCTTCCTTGGTGTTTCTCAAAATAGCTTGGTGTTCATGGAAGGTGGCAAGTCTCAAAGTTCTAAAGTTTCACCTTACTTACTTAAAGCTGCTGCTTTTTAGATATGCCAGGTGAGAAAGCACACTGGATGCCATCTTGATCTCTCAGAGGCCTTTTGTTCTCATTGCTTTATCCTGCACTGTTCTCCTCCTCCTTGCCTTTGTGTTCAACAGGTGA
Source organism: Peucedramus taeniatus (assembly GCA_013400575.1). Classification (NCBI taxonomy): domain Eukaryota; kingdom Metazoa; phylum Chordata; class Aves; order Passeriformes; family Fringillidae; genus Peucedramus; species Peucedramus taeniatus. The sequence goes on from WBNO01033426.1 coordinate 968,294, forward strand.
AAAATGAGCATTTGTGCCTTTTCTCTAAACTGGCAAGTATGTCTGCGTGCCATTCCTGCATAGCTTGTGACATTTCATGCAACACTTTATCTCTGACCTTTCTTTTCTTACCCTTGGTTCAATTTCTTTCTGCCCTGGGCTTTGAGACAATGAAAGTTAATTATGATTCCTGTAAGGCCCTCTGGGCAGTTTGGCTCTTCATATGCATCTACACCAAAAAAAAAGTGACCTTAGGGATTTTATTCAACAGGTGTCCTCTATCAAACTTCATTTCCTTTTTATCTGTGTTTCAGCAGAAATTTTAATTTGTCTTAAGGGAGGGTTATGTAAGAATTTGGTATGAGTAAAAAATTATATCAAGTGAATTTTTTATTTATGTATTATTTCTTAGGGAATAATAATCTTGGGATTATTGCTCATGGAGCTCGGAAATCTTTGCCTAAAATTTGGATTACCTTTGAATCCCAAAGTGGAAATCCAATTTTCAAATACATTCCCAAGGAGGGGTTCAGACAGATCTTCTATGTTCCCTATTTAAAAATTAAATAGAAGGAGCTTCCAGTGGTTTCCTGAGTTATGAGAATGACTTGGCTGCTCATTTGGAAGTATCACCAATGGCTTCAATTGGTTTTTCTTTGCCTTCATGAGCTGTGTTACAGCCTGGTGTCCCACTTCTGGATTGAAAACCTAGAATAAGCAAGGAGCTATGAAATTAAAACAGCATATAACTCAGCCAATCTCAGGTAGTATCTCTGAGGTAATTAAGAGTGGAGCAACACAGTGATCAAATCAAGGTTGCAATTAAAACTGAATCAACAGATCAATGGGTTCAAATGAGCAAATCATCATATTAATATAGCAGGTAATCAGGTAGAATTAAGTGGTTGACACTGGTGGGAATTTCTGTTAGTTTGAGACTTAAATTGCATGGAGAGATGGGGAAGAACCTATTTTCTTTTAGTCTGAGATTCAATAGTAGTGATCACTGACCAGAGAAAGAACCACATGCATGATGTTTCTGATACTGAGTTTTGTCCCTTCTTTACCAAATCTTTGGGAATACCCATCCCAGAGATTTGCCCCATGCTATAAACTTAGAAAAGGAACTTTTTTAGTCTCAGAAGTTATTACAGGCATACAGACAGTGCAGTAACACAAGACTTGTCTCCTTAGGTAAGAATGAAGAGATCTTTTTACATTTTATTTTAATGAATTCTCTTCCTGGCTGATGTATCTTCCCAGACTCAAATACAATGTGAGCATTCTCTACAATTCTCCAAAACTATTTTGCCATACAGGTTAATTTCAAATTTAACTCGCTTTTTTTTTTCACTGATATAAAATAACTACAAGCACAGGTTATAAACACAGAGGTAATTCATATGTGCCTGTTTAGTATGATAAACTTGTTTTGCCTTTCCTGTGTTAAGAGGGATGGCCTTTTGGAAAGACTGTAAAATTATTATGAGTAAAAGAGATTGTTTTAAATTCAACATGATCTGGGGAGTTGGGCTATGCTTCTCCAGTCCAAATTGATGTCTACAAATCTTGCCATCTTAATTCAGAGACCAGATGCAACACAGGTCAATTTAATTTCATTACTGTCAAAAGGTCTTCTGAAAAGATTATAATGTTTGCAAGGCACTGCCTGCCGCAAGGTGATGCCACAGGAGGAGAGTTCAGTGGGGACCACATGCTGGAGTGAAATTAATTAACCCTTGGCAGCAATGGAGAGTTAAAAGCAGGCCCTTAACTCCTTCCACAGCTCACGTAAGGCAAAGTAGCAACCAGTTTAAATTTCCTACCCTGTTAGGAATCAAACCATAAAAAGTTAGTTGAGTAGTTTGTTTGAAATTGGTGGACATTGCAGCAAAAAAAAGGAAAGACTGAAAAAGTAAGAGTAGGCATATTTTTATTTTCTCTTTTTATGGTAAGTGCTTACTAAGCTTAAGCTAACAGAAGTGCAACTGCAGCACTGGATTGCCCATGATATCTAATTTTCAAACAGACATAAATACTAGAGAACAACTTGTCATTTTAAAAGGGTAAACAGGAAAATCATATAAATTAAGTGACATTTAAGAAGTTCAGGGTTTATATCACAACCACCAGGGAAATCAGACCTAAGGAAGAAATGTTTCTTTAGAGCATTGATGTAATCAGACTTGGGAAAGAGATTATATTTTCCCCCCTAAATGATTGTCCAAATAATTTAGAAGCATAATTTTGGACTCAGATTGTCACAAAGGATTAACTGTTTCTTTTTAATTATGGACCCTGCATTTGGAATTCATTTTTAAGTTGATTGAAAATTAGTTCACTAAAGCGGTAAAAGGCTAAATGCAATCAAGTGCCTGGAAGAAATAAAAAGCCCCACTGAGGCCCTGGTTTATTGAAAACGGGAGAAATAATGGTACAGAAGCAAAGATTTGGGGTCTTTACCTAAGTGTTTGTAAGGCCAGCCAAGCCTGCAGTGGGAGGGAGGAACACTTGGATCACCTGCTGAGGTCCATGCAGAACATTTGCTATAAGGCTCAGTCTGTCAGATGTTAATGGATATCTTTGCAAAAAAAGCCTGCCTCACTCTGGAAAGGACCTTGAGGTGATGAGTTAAGCCATGGTGTTGTCTGTGACTAACTGGGAAATATATTCAATTGTTCAAGGATGCTCAAGGCCAGGCTCTGCTTAGGCTGGTTGGGCTGGGACTTGAAGAGAGAAAAGGGAGTTTTGCACTGAGACTTTGAGAGGATGAGAGTAGCATGAGAGTCTGCCCTGCAGACATTTGGGTGCTAATTGCACCCTTGGTGCCAGGCAGCCTGAGAGGGGCACAGCCCCGTCCTGTGTGAGGTGGGGAATATCCTGAGCTGCAGCCAGGCTGCTGCTCTCACTGACAACAGGTCAGGTCTGCTTAAAGCACTTGTCCTAGGGAATGACAACAAAACAGAGCTCCTGCTGTGGCCGCTCTGGCATCCCTGTGGTCAGTGGTCAGTGAGGGGGCAGCCGGGCACCCTCCAGCACAGCTGGCTCCTGCAGCAGCTGCTCTCACCCCCTGCAAGAGCTGCTTCCTTCTCAGTCTGCGCCCGGCTGCTGCTGTATCAGTGAGCAGATGATGAGAAGAGCAAGCCAGGGGAAAGGTCACCTCCCACACTGCCACAGCACATCCAAAACCAGCTGATATTTCCATCCCACACGGGCAGGAGTTCGCCGTGCTTATCTCTGAGCAGAGCTCGGCGCGCCGGGCAGCGGGCAGGGCTGTCCTCCTGCAGCATTTATCATGTTAGGAAATGACCTTTGGAGAATCAACTTCCCCAACACCAGTGCTGGCCACAGCTCCTCAATCTGTGCAGCCAAGAGCCAGCTGTAGTGCAGGGCTGTGCCAGCTTGCTCAGCCCAAAGAGGACCAGGGCTCGACCTCAATACAGCACGTGACCCATCCTTTGCTGTATTATCCAATTAGTCAGAGTCATTAATTCGTCTCTTTAAGGTCTTGTTCTAACAGGAGACAGTCTTATTGCCAAGATAATCCCTAACATTTTACAAACATAGCATTATAGACAGTTCTGATGAAAGGCAACCTCAAGGGGCTTGGCTAATCCTCCCCTATCCTAAGGCAGGATCAGCAAGACATTTAAGCTTTTCATGAAAGATATTTATCTAAGCCATCTTTAAAGAGAACCTGTAATGGGGAGAGGCTTGGGTTATAAACCCTGTCCTTTATCCTGTCTTCCTGTACAGCTTCTTTTTAGTTTGGTTGTTTTGTGGAGGGTTCTTTTTGACTCATTTCATCCATCAAATGTTTTGTTTCAGGTGATAGAAAGAATATCCTTATCCATTGTCTATAAGTTATTTATTCCTATATAGCCTAATAAATGATTTGTCAGTGGCTCGGAATTCTTTAATTAATAACCTTAAGTGATCTATGGTACATTCTGGTAACATTCACTGAAGTATTAAGTGCTCTTTGTATATGTACCATTCTGATCCATCTCATACATATATAACATTTAATTGTTATTATTTAATATAATAAATTAATAAAAAATAAATATTTTATTATTGTGACTTGACTTAGAATCAAGTCACATCCACATTTAATAAAATCAGTGCTCAAATTTTAAAAAAGGCTTTAATTTAAAGACTTTTCATTCAAAATTCCTTTTTTTTTTAATAAAAGCAAAAAAGTGTGTCTCTATTTTGCAGATTGCTGTTTGAAAACCAGGCTGCTCTTCTGCTTTTCTCAGAGGCATTTTACATACAGATTTTGTGCAGCAGCTATATCATGATGTTTGGAAAGTAGAGCTGTGATCTTTTCTGGTCCTTGTTTGCTTTTTACCAGTGACATCTCTAACTTAGAAGATTTGTAGCACTTTCATATACAAAATTATTATTATGTCAGCAGAGAAAGTGCAATTTTTCTTGCCCTAAAGGGTTTCATAAAATGTTATGCAAGTGTCTGTTGCAGATGGAGTTGGTAACACTGCTTACTCTTAAGGTAGTCCAGCATTTGGCATTTTCACTTGCCAGGTTTTAATTATTCAAACTAAAAGTTTTTATGCAAATATTTGCTTCAGGCTAAATATTTTAGAGAACTTTCAGGAAAAATAGTTCATCTGCATCCAAGAGTACAGAAATCTGAGGAAAGGAGGAGATTAGCTTTTCCTCATGATAAACAAAATATTTAAATTATTTCATTAAAAAGGTTTTTCTTCTCTTTGTTAAAAAATTGGCAGAGAGATTTGCTCTAACATCAGAGATCAGTCTTCTTCAGCTCCTTGAAAATCCAAGAAAAGTGTCCAAAAAGCATCGACCTGTGCTGTGGGGCTGTGCTTTGGGACAGTCCCAGGAACCCAGGGAGCTCCTGGCCTTTGGGGGACTGTGCAGGGCCATGGCCATCCAACATCTGTTTAATTGGCAAGGGCAGCTCAAGGAGACCACAGTCATCCACATGTGCCTTCTGTCTGCCCACAGATATCCACAGGGCCAGAACTGTTCCCTCTTTACTCCAGCCTACAGTTCCTGTGGTGGGACTGTGGTTTATCTAGCACTGCCCAGGGGGCTGAGATGAGCTGGTGCCAGGCTTGCAGGTGGCCCTGAGCTCAGCTGATTGCCAGGATTTGATCTGGGTCTTAAACTGGGAGCCAGGAGTGTCATACCCTATAAATCAGCAGTTGATACTTTATTTATAGATAGAGAAAAACAAAATTGAAAGTTTCTTTAGAAATGTCCAACCAATATTTGCTGTTATACCTCTAACATACCTGACCAACACTCTGCAAGCAAATGGCAGCAGCATCTTGAGTTGGTGTGAAGTCTCTTGGCATTGACTTGCAGAGGGCTCTGGAGAGGACAGAGCAGGGATATGCAGACAAGCACTTGCAGTGGTGTTAAGCCTAACCATGCTCATCTGGTTATTCTGATGTTGAAAATAAAATAAAAGCTCTCTGGATTCAGTCCAGAAAGTGTCTGTGTTGAGGCTGCTGCATCACCAGACTGCAGGGACTGCGCAGGACTTAGCCTGGCAGCTGGAGGAAGCAAATGCAGAGACAATTATGGTGTTAAGCAGTGAACCAGAGCACAGGGAGACAGTGAAACCCTCCCCGCTTGGAGCACTTGATCCCTTGTGATGATAACAGTCTGCTCATTGTTGCCAGACATCTCATCACAGCCAGAGGTAGAAGTCTGTGCTATGTACCCAGGTCTCTGAGACTCCAGCTTGAGGAGTCCTTCTCGCTTGATGGAATTTTGTGATCAGTTTTCTTGAAATTCAAGGCTGTTTTCTCATTACAGATGTATACACAAACAGCCTCTCTCAGGTTGGAAAAGGAACCAGCTACCTCTGCCTCCAAAGTTTTGCATGCTGAACTGTACAACCTTAATAACCTTCTGAATTATTTAGTTTTCAGAACCTCATATAGCTCTCAACATTTGTATCAAATTGGAACCATAGGGGAAACCTGGGCAGTAGGACACAGTGGCAATTACCTCCAGTGCTGCTCAACTCTGATAGCTTAGATAGCCAGGTTTTGCTGTAGTGGAGGTTGTATTCACTGGGGCTGCTTTGGAAGCTTGTTTTTCCAAACTTTGGTTGCTCTATTATGCAAAAACACCTTTTCCAAATCCAAGTGCTTGGTGCTGACACTTGGTGAACCCCTGGCTCATTTCTAGTACTTGGGCATTGGGGGCCAGTTCAGATATTCAGTACTTGGGTCCAAATTTATTGTCATTAGACAAAGAACTATTAATTAGCAGCAATTGTGACAGAATAGCAATGTGTACCTTTTTCTACTTAAGTGTGCTACCAGTGGATTTGGAGTGGAACACACTGTATCAATTTTCTTCTTAAACTTGAAAACCAAAACCAAACTTTGTAAATCACTTGCACATCATTGTACAAATCCTTTTTGTAAAAGGAAATCATGCTGAAAATGCTGTTAAAAAGTTGAGCTGACTGGTGCTGGTGTGGCATGCAGGAGTTTGGGAGTCTAAAGCTGGCACTAGAGAGTGTGTCTATACAGCTGATGGATGGGGCTCTTTAGAGATTTACTGCTGTTGGGTTAGAAATCCCCAAAATGAGCAATTTTTTTGTTATTCTTCTGTTGCACCCAGAGTGGCTCTGTTTAAAGCTAAAACAAGGAGTTTCCAGGATCAAGTGTTTATGTGGAGGGGATTTCTGGAACTCACTTCTGAATCAGAATATGTCTGGTTTTCACAAAGCAAAATTAAATGGATTACTCAAAGTAAATAGGCCTTTAATTTAACCTGAGAAGACTGAGATTTGGGTAAACAGTTACAGGGTGGGGCTCTTCTTTCTTTTAAAAGAAGGGCTGTCTTGTACTATGAAAAGCCAGGAAGCACTTTTCTTACTGAGGAAGCACCTTCCAGAATGTGGGCCAGGCTGTGGGCTGCACGGGGCGATAAAGGCAGGAGTTTAGTCTCAATCTATCTGTCTCCACAGTGTAATGTACGTTAGTGTGTGTAATGACTGCAGGGACTGGGGAGATGTGTGATAGAACACACAGCCCTGTGCTGTTATCTTGTTTTAATTACATGCAACATTTTTCTTCAAAATGAAGAAAACAATCGAGACAATAATCCGTGAGCAAGCAGATATGTGGATGCAGAAGAGATGCCTGCAGTATTCCTCTGTTGGTAGTACCAAGAAGAAAGGTCATGAAAAGCCCCATAAATAGCCTCTATTACCCAGAAAGCAAGCCTTGGTAAGTGTCTGACAGAGAGATCCCCAGCTCCCAGCAGCCATTAAAGCAGACTTTCACTTTCAGACATTAGAACATAAAGCTCCTTAATGAAGGGAAGATGTTTTTAGTCAAATTGTTTTCCTTTAATATTTGTTTTCTCCACTTGAACAAAATGTATATGACAAATTACTGGCTAAGCTTACAAGAAGGATCATTGTTAAAATGGACAGTTTGAATCAAATTTTTTAACAAAATTCCCATTACTCTATTTAAATGGAAACAATCTAGACATCATTAAAATAAAGCAGGATTCCTTCAGGGACAAATTATTTCTGGTTTGATTTCTGTCAAAATGACTTTGACTTTCAGAATACTTTTACAAAATGTTTTCCTGAGGCTTTGTCTTTGTGAAGGGTTTTTAAACAAAGGAACTATTTGCCACTAAACAGAAATAATCTGATAAAAGATTGGATTCAAATTAAATGTGCTGATTTTTAATGGAAGAGGTTCTTTATTATTTTATTTTGTTTTAAGACATGTCACCTAATCAGCACATAAATCTTCATAGAATTCATCTGACAACCTCATTAATTTCCTGTGAATATTGCAGTGCGAAGAAAAGACCATAATTTTATGAAGGTAATTTATTCTAAAATCAGGTGCCTCATATTTTTATTTCTGTGAGTTTGTGTTTTAATGAAGCTAATCTCGGTCATAAACACATCTTGTGGCCACAACATGGTTGTGCCCTGATTCTGGAGAGGGCCTGATCCTGCTCCCAGTGACACAGCTGTAAATCAGGATTAACTCCAGTGAGGGCACAGGCAGGTATGAACAAAGGTAACCTGAATGGAACAGACCTCAAGGGGCTTTAAGAGCTGCATTTGTGTCACTCTGTAGCAAAACTGGTGTAAAGGACCCTAAATATTTATGTGGAACAATGTGTCTGGCAATGCTGTGGTGTTAGAGCAGCAAAATCTTAAACTGATGCAGCCTTGAGGCAGGTTTCCTATGGATACCAAAGCTCTTGCTTTTCCCCAGCCTCTCCCACTTAATTTCAGGTTCACTCTTTCAAACTCCATCCAGTACCTGGAAAAGGTGAACTTTCTGCTGAAAAGCACATTGTCTAGGGACTTATTTTCAGTGCCTCATTCACTTAAATTTATGCGAGTGAAACTGATTTTTTCCAGTCATATGAATTGGAGACTTTTTTCCCTTAATTTTTTTTTTTTTAATAGTTTTTGTTTCAGTTGGTTGTGTCTAGGAGTAAACAAAACAACAAGGAGCAGATGTTTCTGTTGTCCCCCCAGCTTCAGGGGGCATGAATGTGACAGAGGAGGCTGCTGAGGAGGGGATCAGGTTCTCCTACTGCCATGCTGAGCCCAGGGTCCCACCAGAGCAGCACCAGCTGTGGAGATTCTATGGCTTTTCCTTGTCTATTCCTTTCTGTCCCACAGTAAAAGTGATAGTGTTCTGAAATGTAACTTAGAATTAGGGCAAAGCATTTATACAATCTCAGTGTTCTATAAGGGGCTTGATGATGAAGGTGTTTATATAACATATATAATATTGTTGTTTAAGTAGAAGATGGGCTATTGATAAAGCAGTGGAGCTTTGATATGAATTGATATAAGTTACTAAGCACAGACTGTGGAAAAACTCCAGGCTGTTACCTGTAGTGAACTAAGACTTCAACAAAGCATGGCTCACCCCACACCCCTATAACTTCTGTGTGTTCTTCAAAATTCTGCCCACTTTTCTGTTGTCATTATCTTAATGCTGTTTAAAAGCTTGGTGGTCCCAAGCTCTCTGCAACCATTAAAAATAATGAGATACAGTGTCAGAAAACAAAAAGGAACAATTTGTGTGCAATAAACTTGAGCTCCAAGCAAATGAAAATAGAGCCTGATGCATTGTCAGAAAGTTTCAGAAACTTCACATGCAGAGTTTACAGAAAACATCTTTCAGACATGATTTTGAAAATTGCTAATATTTGAAACCAGCTGGTGTAACAAGGTTACTGAGGTGAGGAGAGAACTGCTGCCTGGAGGACATGTATTAGAGAGATCAGAAGATGTTGCAGGCAAGTTTCAATATCAGTAGCTATTTTTTACAGTAATTTCATTGCTACATTGACCACTGAGAACAACCACTCGTCATTTAACCAGTTCTTCAACTTCTTTCCCCCCCACTTTTAATCTTCTTGTGGAGGCAGCTGAATAATACCTTTTTCAAGGTAAGTGTCTGATGTGTTACATCAATCACTAGAATTTCTTCTAAGATCCACATTATACTTTAAACCTTGACCTTAACAGCCATATCAGCATAATAATTTTTAGGTATCTGAAGGATTTAATACTTGATCACGAGAGAAGTTGTTGGGGGCTCCTTTTATGACCCATGGCAGGTAGGAATATGATTCCCTTGTTCCCCTTTACATTATCCTCCATCATCAAGAATTTAAAGGCAAATAGCTGCATGGGTGCAATCTTACCTGTACTGCACTGCTTTATTAAGAAATAATAATCAGCATAGGTGAATAGCAGGAAAGCTTTTTTTTTTGGAGAAAGGTGTTTGGTTTCCGGGCCAAGTACAGCATGGAGAGCAGCAATAAAAATATCATCTTCTTGCACTTGGTGAGAGAGAGCTCTCTTTAGCAAGTTGTAATATTTCAGGCTTCAAAGGTAATGGATGTTTTTTGAGACTTGAAAAGAAAGTGGAACAATGACTGTTTGTTTGGTTTTTTTAATGGTGGTTTCTGTAGCATGACACATTAAGTAGATGCTCCCCTGCGGAGCCTATGGAGGCTACCAGAGCATCTTTCAGGTCTTGATGAGTTCTGATCCTAGAGATTTCTTGTACCAGATCCATTGTCCTGCCACTCCTGTGAGGATGTCTTGCTTTGAAACCATTTTTGAATGTGCAGAGACAATTAATTGCAAAGCTGTTTGGTAATGATAAATTAGTTCTTTTTTCCATTAAGAGAGATTAGAATTCCTTCAATATTTGTGAGGTTTTTATGATTTTATTTTGAGAGGTGGGAAAGGTCTCCAAAAATTACCATATTCAACAATGACATTTTTCAAACAAATGGAATTATTTTGAAAAACTGGTAAAGTACCATTTTTTTCCCATCACAGGGTAAAAAGATATTCTTTCATCATATTTAGTGCCTAAGACATGGAGCTGTAGCTGTAGTAAGCATGACTCAGTAATGGGGACTGTCAGGTTGGCCTCTGTCATGCCAGGCCAAGACTCTTTCGTTTCAAGATGACTCTACCTTAATGAACCAGTTTTGGTTTGAGCAAGCTGCAAAATGTGTGTCAAGGCTTGCTCCTGCATTCTGTGGGCATCTTTCCATCAGCACTGGGGAGACATGGCTAGGCTGCAGTGCTGTGATCATATTCCACCAATTGTGATAAATGAATTTGTTTGCAATATTTATACTGCTCTGTGAGCACCAGAGAGTTCTCAATGAAAATGGTCCTGTTTGGCTGCAGGTTAAAATGAATATGTGAGAGGTTGTTAATTCTGGGCTTTGCAGGTTACTAGTTCAGAAATTAATTCTGAAAGTATCACTCAGCTTGACACAGGCTACAGGGGTTTTTTATTTTCTGTGCGAACGGTTCTGGAGTTACTCACAATGCTACAGCAGTGTTCAAAATGGATGTTTGAGTAGGGATTTCCACAGCATAAAATGATTCTATCAAGGCGTGTATGGGTATGCACTGCATGTGCTTTATAAAAGGAAATGCTTTTCTGTTATTATAATTCCCTCTGCTCTTCCTAGCAAATATTCATTTCACTTGTAGGCTGATCCATTTCCATAAAGCTCCTCTGTCCTTAGCAATCACGTCATGGGACTGTCAGAGAGCCCTGGCTGTGATGAGGCATGCTTTTCCTGGGCTTTATCCTGTCACAGCCATAGCAAAGCATCAGACATGCAGAAGCAGATGAGTTGTGAAAAGTAGAAAACCTTTGGTGCAGCTTTCTGATTTTTGATTTCAGTGATTAGGGAAATTAGGAAGAGTATTTAGAATGGCATATTTGTGCACTGGACAAATGCTTTTTTGTGCTCTAAGACCCTGGGAGGAGTGGAGCATTCAACAACATAAACTATTTCATCAAAGGTTATTTGAGAGAGGGATTGATTTGTTTTCACATGCATTTTATAATCAAACTGAATCCTAATTATTCTTTCTATTGACTGCTCCATGGATGCCTTGAGCTGTGTGCAGTACAGCACACTTAGTTCACGCCACTAATTTATGATCATTTGTACAAAGTAATTGTCTTTGTGACCAAGCTGAGACTGGTGAGACATTTGGTATGAGCTTTATCTCAGCATGCTCACAGACTGTGTTGGAAACCACAGGATTCCTCAATGCATTCAATAAATACCACGTCATCCATCCATCAGCTGAATTGCAGTGCCCTGCAGAAGCTGGAGCAGTCAGCTGACCTGTTTATCTTCTCCCCCCCACCCACCAGCTCTATTCAGTGCAAGCAGAGTTATAGAGGGGGGGGAAAAAAATCCATTAATAGAAGAGAGGCAGAAGATGATGAATTAAGGGAGCCTCCATTAATTTTTCATTTTGACAGATTATCGTCTGTCAAAAGGCAGAGGAGATGTTCCTCGTGCACAGAGCTGGGGAGCTGGCTCTTTGTAACACAGACTTATGTTTTTCACATGAATTAGGTAGTGGGCACCAAAAGGATGAAAAATTCATGGCAATCTATAATTTACATGCTAGAAGATAAATAATGAACTAAATCCTGTCATTAAATTGGTCTTTCTTTTTTTCTTAATCCCCACAGTGATGAATCTGATTCTGCAACAACATTTTGTATAAATTGATTTTTTTCTTTTTTTAGTGGGGGGCAAAGCTGTTTAAAATACTTTGTTATAAATAGCTTGAGCAGCACAGTACATTGCCTTAGGCTGAATGATATGCCAGCCTATTAATGTAATAGTACATTAAGATTGACGTTAATTAATGTCAATATTAACATCACCTTTCTAAACCACATTGAGCTACCAAAAAAAGTCATAAATATTGTAGAGTTTGGTTTAATTAACTTTGAGTTTTGTTAAAAAAAATAAAAGCCTGACATATTGGAAAACTTTCTTTATTCAAATGGTATTAAAATGGATAAGTGGGTGTTAGGATAAATGGGGGCTTTCCACATCACTTAATGTATGTCAAGGGACATGACCTCATTTCAAACAAGTGTGTTTTTTTAGATAAGACATTAGGGTAAGTGAAGTTTCACTGTGTATAATAAATAATAAAATTACAAGCCTCAAAAGGAAATCTGAACAATTTGAATTGTGTTGTAAGCTGTTGGATCCGTTCAACTCCTGTTGTGTGCTCCTTATAGAAGGCAGAGGAAGAACCTACATCTTCTGCTATATGGATCTTACAAATTAGTTCCTTTTTTTTTATTTAACTCCTTCTCCCTTTTTTCTAGAATGTCATGCAAATACCTCTTTAGTAATATTGTTTATGTGGGTGTACACAGATATATACACACATAGCTATGGGACATAAGCCTGGTGAAACTCAGTTGCTTTCCATGATCTTGTCTGGCCTGATGTTCACAAAGCCATGCAGAGCTCTCCCCAGGAGCTGGACTGTTTCTCTGGAGCAGTTTTCCTTGCAAATAACGAGGGCCTTGATCTCCAGTCCCCAAATGCTGAGTGGCTTAACCACTGGTGCAGGCTGGATCCCAGCTGAAGTGAGGGGCTGCCAGCAGATGCAGGGCTTTACTTAGGTCTGTGTCCCCTCTCTACAATGTTGAGAAATAGTGGGATTCTCATCCCACTGACCTGCATTTTGAGAGAGAACACCCCTAGTGGATGATGCCTGTTTCAGGTGGTTCCCTTGTCCCTGAAATAACTCAGACACAGAGCTGCAAGAACAGTGAGCACAAGGCCACATGATCCCGTTCCAAAGCCCCAAGGGAATTAATCAAAGTGGGGCAAATCCTGGTTATCGCTGGGTCTGCAGCCATGGTGTCCCCAGTCTGTCACCCTGTGTTCATCCCTGGGGACTGTCACGTGCTGTGGGATGCAGCTGAGCTCTGCAGGGAGCTAATGTACCATGGTGCTTTTTAACTTGTGTCTGCAGACGTTCTCCTGGCTTCTGGCTGGCAGGAAGTGCCTCGTAATGAGTTGCCATAAAGAAAGCCAAGCTAATGACAGACTGATTTAATGCAAGTTCATACCATTAATTTCTAGGGATTGGTAAATTGAATGAGGTTCCTGAAGAGTATTACAAAAATGTTTCAGTTAATTCTAGCCATTATCTGGAGTAATGAGCAGTAGCTGCTGTGCATGGCCCCTTTCCCATCATGCAGGGTTTGGGATGCTGTACCTGGGCCTGGGAGGATTTCTCTGTGCAGCTCCTAAGGCCTGCCTGGTGTCACAGAGGTGGGGATGTTGTGCCACACCAGCCCATTTTCCCTGTGTCGAGGTGGCAGCAGTTCTGGATGTCCCAGGTGTTGAGCAGAGGCTCTGTGGGGAATGTCTGGCTGCCAGGGAGCTGGGAGCTGCCAAAACAGCTGTTCCCTTTTTCTCTCAAGGACAGAAGAGGCAACTTGCTCCAAACCATCCTATGGACTACATTTCACTTCTGGGTGTTCATACAGTCCCAGAACTTGAAATTTCCAGTTCTTTTACGTACTTAGTCTTACAGAAAACTGGAACAAGAAATAAAATTGTCAAAAGCACTTAATTTCCAGAAGGGTCTAAACCTGGCAGTGGATCTTAGGCTTGTAAATTATTCTTGTGGTACTGTCACTAAGTGCTTAGAAAACCACTCAGAACATTGGATTTTGGGTTTGTTCATAATTTTTTTTCCACTGTCATGTAATGATCAGTCAAGGTACTTTGTGTACCAGGTATCTGCTGGTTTTTGGGGAAATTTATTGAGAGAAAAGGGTTTCATTTGTATGTTCCTGTAGTTACCAAAGAGACTGGGTACTAAACACTGTATTCTCCTGCATGCAGCTCCAAACCTTTTCCAAAGTGCCATGTTGCTCTCCAAGCATTTGGGAATTTGGGAGACCATGTGCTGGGGCTCCCCTTGTGTCCACTGCCAGCAGTGGAGTTGTTGCCAGAGTCCTTTGGGGCTGTGGAGAGAAGGTTCCAGCAAGTGCCCCCTCCAGCCCAGCCCAGCTGATGTCAGAGCAGGACCTTTCAGCTGGAAGCCAGCCCCATTTTTGTTATGTTGAGCCCATCTCAGCACCGTGGCTTCCCATGTTCCAAAATCCTCTGGAAAGCTGGGCCAGAGGGGGTGTTTTGTATTTTTCTCCAGCTGAGGATCTAACCAAGCTCTGTATGTGTGCAGCAGGCTCCCTGCTCTGATTAGCAATGCCAGTCATGGCACCACGATGGAACAGGTAGAACCTCTCCTCGCCGAACAAGGTGTTCTCCAGCTTGTGCTGCCTGTACTCTTGGGGCAAAGAGAGGCTGAATTTCACCCTGAGTAAATCAGCAAGAAATTTTTTTCAACCATTGACATGCTCCTGGCCAGGAGGAGGCCATGTGATATATTTTTAACGCATCTGGGCTTTATAGCTTATTTTCTGTAAGAAATGTGTGAGAAATATTGGTGGGCTTTCAGTGCGGATTATGCTTTTGTAGCTGTCCAAATTATCTTGGCCTATTTAAACACATTTAATGCTATTTTAGGCTAGTTGGTATTCACATTGCTCACTGCTTTAAATGTAGCCTTGGGGGCCCTGCGGGCTGGAGCTAGAAATGAGGTTCTCCCTGTGGAAGCCCTGTGGAGTCATATGGTAGATAATGGGATTGATCCAATTTCCATTGAAGTCTGTGGTGGCGGGATTGAGTCCAGAAGTTGATTAAAATTTTGTGCTTGCTCATGAGACTTGGTATGCAATCAATAAGTAGAATGACATGAAAAATCAGAAGAAAATTTATGCTACACTTTTTCTGAGAAAAAAAAGTGCATTTTTCCAGGACAGCCTCACTATCCTGTGTATATTCATTGCTTTGGAACCTGTATAAGCACTACATTTAAAACTTATTGATTGATAGATATTTTCTCCTGACTCTCTTTAGAGTCAAATCTATTTGTCACATGGGGCCTATATTTAGATTTCACAGGGTAATGGGCAGTTGATGTGGAGGACAACATCCAGAGCTTTCTCCTTGAATCTGAAAGCAGTGCCACAGTTCAGATCTTTGCTTTTGAAATGTGTCAAACTAATGTCTCTTTTCTTCTGGCCCTTCTTGTTGCCTGCACTTTTCCCTGTGTTGAACAAAGGGAATCTGAGACATTCTCCTACTATAAATGTATTTTGGGTTTATCTTATTTTCTATAAATGCACACTGAATATTAATGTCTGTGGAAATTAATTATTTTTCCATTTGATCTTCCTTTTATTGGACTGACTTTTCTTCATTCTTTTTTTAAGAACCTTGAAAAATCAAGTACTTTAGATACTGGCTTCTTTAATTTTTATTTATGGTTTTAGTTTTTTTTTTTTTTAATCCTGCATATGAAATCCTTACAATTGCAGCAAAATAATTTGTATTGGATTCCTCAGGGTTTTGGTGATCTTCATTACTTTTCAAAGTTAGGGAAAACCAAAGTCAGCTTGATTTAAGGCAGCATTAATTCTAACCATGTCTTGGCTAACTATAAGAAAAGGAAGAAAAGAACTTGTTCCAATGCTCATTGTGCTTAATTTCTTGTAGTGGAGATAAATTTGAAGTGCTCCATAAGGTTTGTGGACTTGCTAAGCAAATTTCATTGCTTGTCTGAAAAGATTTTCCTGCATCCAGAATCCAGAAAAGGTTAAAAAGAATACTCCAGATGGACATTTCCTTTTTTTTTTTAACTGGAAAAGCATATTTTCTAAGTGCTAGTGTATGATCAAATACACTGGGTAGTGTTTTGACATGCATTTTCACATAGCTCTGTGTGACATATAATTTCCCTTTTAGAGTTCCTTGAATCAAGCCATGTAACACGTGTTATAGGCATTCTTAAAAAAAGAATTGTAAGATTTAGTAAAAATTGAAAAGTAGGGATTCCCTTTCTAGCTTTACTCAATTAGCTGGGAGACTTGGCTGTGAGAAACAGGATTGAGATATATGGTGGCTAGGCTTGAGGGTTTTTTCTATACAACATGGATAGGTCATAATTTTCTCATCTTGAGAAGAATGAAATTGGATATAATTTTGAATATTGAGGAAATTCACTCCTTTATAACATCAGTGAATAATGTTTTCAGCAGTTTATTCTGGGTTTACTTCTAATATACCCACTGTTGGATTTGTTGGAGATCTTTGATGGGGATGCAGTTAAGCTAAATTGATTGCTTCTGGAAATTTCAACCTTGTACATTCTTAGGAAATATTTAAATAAACCAAAGTCTCATCCTGTGCCTCTCAAAGAAAACCACTATGTGTAGGGACAGATTTCAGCTCTCCATACATGGTCATTATTTGTAACACGAGAGTATCTTGGAACCAAGCCACAGATCAGTTTTCCTCTGTGCTACTGCAGTGCAAAGACAGGAGAAAAAAGAGAAAAAAAGAAAACTCTGTTTGCAGAAAGTGGCTGCTATTTGTAACTAGACTTGATACAAAGGAAAATAGCACACAGAGAAAATTTCAAGATTAAAACAAGACCTGATGTTAATTAAATGAGTGACAATGAACATAATCAAGTTTTTGTTACTGTACTGACAGGACAGACGTTCTGTACTGTGGAAGCAGCAAGAACAGATAATGTTGAGTACAATGGAGTGATGCACGTCCACACTGACTCGTACAAAGGAAAGAACAAAGTTGGCAAAGATCAAACCGGTCGTGTTTCCATTTTAATGTTGTAATACCTGTCACTGCCAGTCGTAAATGACTGCTGCTTCAAAGATATCCAGCCTTGCTGTGAGTACCAAGATGAATATTCATACTGCTTAGCACAGGAGGAAAAAAAATTATTGAAGAACTTTGGAAAGACAATGTGAAGCTGATGAAAAATGCACCCGTAATCAGCACAAGTTTTAGAACTCCAAGGCAGAATGGTGTGAGGCAAGGGAGTTGTTTATCATTTTGGAAGTTAAGCTGCACAAAACCTTTGGGGTTTGCTTGATGGATACTCTACAGGACACTTGGAGGCTTTTGGGACACTCCATTAACTTTGCATCCTAAAATTTCCTTGGGAGCATATTTTCTCCTGATCATAAACTAATTTTAATCTATTGAAGGACAACAAATATGACCAGCATGGCCATTTGGAAAAAAACTCATGGAAAAATGCATTAAAATGAAATGTGGTCATGACAGATGACAAAGCATTTAACTTGCTGAAAACTGGAAAAATTTAAGCTACTGCAGAAGAGAACAGTGAAATCTGTCTCACAGGAAATGAGAGCTTTGTGAAGCTTTATGGGAATGGGACATCTTTCTCTGGTTTTGTTGCAATGCAGTGAAAATAGCTTGAGCTTTTTTTAAAGGTCTATATAGTGCACATCTGTTAACACTGCTGACATCTGAAGCCATGACCATGGCCATGCAATAACAAGTTCTGTACCACTGTTAGCCAACAGCATCTGCCTATAGCTAGGAGTCAGAATTATTCTTTTGTTTTATAAATTCTAATTCTTTATGGCCCCAAATGTTGCTTTGTTCAACATCCTTTTTATAATGATGAACATCTGGGGGAACAAAGGACTTCTTAATTAGTTGCCTACAGTACTTTTTTCCTCCCTGATTTAAATCCATAGGTTTAGGATCCAGTCCTGTTCCCATGTGATAAAGCCCTGCATTGTGCAAGCTCTGGCTATCACAAGAATGTAGCAATAAGGCCCACTTTGTGTTGTTTATAGCACCTCTTACTCTTTGGACTCATCTTTGCTTGACAGATCCCCCTCTGCCCGTTAGAGCATCCACAGATTCCTCTGCTAAAGAGTTGTGACTTCCATGGGATTATTTGCAGTAAAGGGAATGGAAACTGCAAAGAAATGTATTTTAAAAGAAACCACTATTGTCAAGCTGATTTGTTCTTTGAGGATTCCTTTTAACTGGGGAAATCCATCTGGGAGATGGTTCATGCTGCTTAGACATGACATTCTCACCTTCTTGATTTTGAAGAACTGCATTTGTTTCATGGAAAGACCAGGATGACCCAAAAGATAAAAACTGCTCCACAGAAGTATTTGTGAATTCTGTTTATCTGGGATGTAATGTGTTAAATTCTGTTTATCTTGTGCTAAAACCCCAACATCCTTATCCATGCAAGAACTGTCAAAATATACTATTTTAAAAGACAATTTTGAGGGTGGATGGGAATTCCACATGAAATTCTGTTTTAAAATATTTTTAAACACACTGAAACAATTATCTTGCAGAGGAGAAAGAGTCTCAAAATTATTCTACAATTAGCATATTCAGCCTTGCATATAAATGATTTACTTAAGTGTCAACCTGCAGACTAATATAGATATATTTCAGTCAAGAAGAAGGGCAAGGAATCTTTATCACAGTGCTATGAATCTGGACCCGAAAAGAGTTTGGAAAAACAGACAGCAATTAATTTTGGCCTTCAAGGATTATCAGAAGGCTTCACATAAATTAAGAAGAATGCTGTGGAAGTTAAGAAGGTAGGCAACCACAGTGCTGGAATACCAATGACTGCCCTTGTTTGTTCTAAAATAAAAGGCTCAGTTATAAGAGGAGAACAATGAATTTCTATAAGCATATGAAGCTGAGCATTTGCCATTACTCTTAATTTGCTCATAATGGAAGCAGACAACATATTTCTTTGTCTGTTGAAAAGAAATACTTTAATATGGAGAATAACTTTTCTGCTGGTCAGTAGCAAAAACATGCTGCTGTGATATAAAAACCACTAGCAAACTACAGACTTTTTCAGGTATTTGAAAATTCAAGAGGAAAAAATGAAAAAAACAATGGAGTTTTAAATAACACCAATTGCATTTTTTCAGGTACATTCTAGAAAAACACCCCTGAAATATTTTCATTATAATTGAACAGAGAGATCCAGATGTAAGCACACTGAGATCATACTCTGATTTTGAATGCTTGCACTGTATTATTGATTCTGTTGGTGTCCATGGCTTCACACAAGAGAGACTTGACTCCAAGATGAACCTTAGGATAATGCTGATAAAACTACTGGCCCAATTCATGTGCTGGGAAATCTTCAACAACAAACCATAGTTAGACAAGTATTAATCCAGTCTTCTAGGTTCTGTATTTCTGTTTTTTCTTGATCAGACTTCTTTTAGATAGGGAAAACAGGCATTACTGCACAGCCAAAAAAAATGAAAGAACTGGAAAAAGACCAATCAGATACCCTGTGGATGTCAATTATCTGGTTTTATGTGAACTCTAAAGAGACACTGAATTATCATCCAGATTTGGTCTTAAAATTAGTATTAACAATAACACCTTTACATTGTGGAGTGGAGCTATCAGTGTAAAGAACTATTTTTGGTTTGGGTTATTTATTTAAGTCTGAAACTTATATTCTCTCAACTCTACATTCCCCTTGGGGTATTGTTATTTTTGCGAAATGAAAAAGAAACAACATTTCCAACAAGAACATTTCATGACAATAAAGTTCTTTCTTTATGGTGAATTAAACTGCTAAGTGTTCATTTTATGTTCTGATCTCAACATTACAGAACAGCACAATTCCAAAAGTTAAGGAGCCGAGCTGTGTAGGTTTTGTTCATCGTGCTGCTACCAAAACTAATAAATTATCCAAATCATTTTTCAGAGGAGCAATGACCACCCAATTCAGCCTCCTGTTCCAAACACAGAACCCTACTGATTTCAGTGGTGTGAGCAAGGAGGGATCTTGATGGGCTCCATTCCAGCCCTGGCACTAAAAACCAGCACCCTAAGCAAATGCAGAGGGAGAGGGGTAAGGGTGAAAAAGGAGTCAGATCTTGCTGTCATCACTCTTGGAGTCAGATTGATTCCTCCTACAACTACAAATGCTGTCAGAAAACTTTATGTTCTTCTCTAGTGTATAAGTCCTCAGTAAAACATACCCCACTGGAGCCTTATAGAACAGGCTGTAGGAGGGCAGGCTGGAAACCCAGCAACAGTCCAGCTCAGTGCCAGAGGAAAAGTCAGAAACAAGGCAAACACATCTTGGAATATTCTCCTGCTTACTTCTGGCTGAATGTTTTCCTTTGTTTTTACAAATCGTTATGACTTTTTCATCCAGTAATTTCTCTAGCTGATATTTGATCTCATATATATAATCACTATCCCAGAAGATTTACATATTCTGGGGAGTAATACCTCCTTTTGCTTCTCTAAAACTTGCCTTTTTTTTATTTCTGTCCCTCCCTCCTGCAGCAGAATAGAGATGGAGCAGCTGTTGGCTTCCTTTGTTAGCTCTTTCTCTGTGCTAGTCATGATTTTGCAGGCTTCTGTCATATCCCTTCCTTCACCTCGTCTGCAGGATGGTGGCAGTCAGGCTGTGTGACAGTTCTCTGGGTGGAAGCTGTATTTTGAAAGCATTTGGTACCTTCCCTGTCTGTTTTCACTGAATTCTTTTTGGGATGTGACTCAGAAGTGGGCTGCCACCTTCACCAAATTAATTTCTCACAATTTGAGGTCTCTTTCTCAGCCATGAACAGTTCAGAACCTGTTTCTGTGTATGCAAACCTGAGCAGTTTTTCCTGTATGCATTGTGTTATGTGTATCAGTATAGGAATTGATTTGCCTTTCAGTATCACAAGACCCTGCTTTAGCTCTCTAAAGGTGGCTTTAAAGTTCCCTGGAAAAATAGTTTTACCTGGGAAAACCTGGTATCCTGAGAAGACTTTGTCAGGTAATTGCTCACTGCTGGTGCACTTTGCGAGCTCTGTTTTGGGCAGGCTTGGTTTGGGTACCTGGGATCCCCCAGTGACATCCTGCACTGGGAAAGCTGCCCTGCTGTTGGCCCCTGTCTTTCAACCACCCCTTTATCTGTGACAAAACATTCCCTCGTGTCCCATGACAGCACAGCTTCTTTAAAAGGCTTTGAAGAGGAACCTTGTCAGATATCTTTTGGAAATACTAATAGACTATACCTGCTCAAACTCCCTTACCCCTGTCCTTGTTGGTTCCTTCAAAGAACTCTTAGCAATGAGCTTTGAGCAGCAGTAGCTTTGAGGGTTATGGCAAAAGCTGTGTTGACTTCTCCACTACATAGTCATATTCATTCATTTATCTCCAGTAATTCTGTTCTTTATTATAGTTTATGCTCATTTGTCCAAGATGTTTTCTTTTGGGGTTTGGGTTTTTGCTATTTCAAGTTTTATTTTTTTCTTTTTGCTCCAGTTCTACTTACCAAATTTGGATTTGGCATCTGTCTCAGACTACCCTGGGTATCTTTCAAATTAAACAGTGCAGGCAGGGAAAATTAATGCTCATGAATGTGCCCCAGATTAAAGAGATAAAAAGGAGCCATACCTGGAGAGACAGGGTGGTGTTTGTGATGTGCCAAAAGGATTGCAGCACTTTACAGAGCTGGCTGTGCAGCACTCAGAGCCCTTCCTGCTGTGTCTGCCCCAGGGATCCATGGCTGGGTAACTGCACAGGTGGGTCAAGGTCTCTTTTAAAGGGCTCCATATTTTTCTGCTTTGTCGTACGTGCATCCATATAAATCCATGTGGGTCTAACTCACAGATATTAGGATTGCAAAGGAGTAGTTAGGCTGCAAGATAAGGCAGGTAAAGAAACAGTGCCAGCAATTACTCTGTGAGCAGTAAGGTGGTAGCAATCAGAGTGGTTTTTTTTGGGAGAAAGATCTTGGATGGAGTGATTCTGCAACTGCACAGTTGGGAAACAAAGATATTCAGGGTTGCTAAGAACAGGTTTAGTTTTATAGAAGTGATAGCATATTTCCGTCTTCATAGAAGACAGTTTCAAAGGTGTTTTACTATGACAAATTAAAATTTAGATGTGGAAATTAGCTATAAGCATTTAAAAAGGAGAGAGAACTACTGAGGAGTAGGTGATACAGAGTCTGTCCCTGAGTCTTCCTTACCTGCCTCTTGAACCACTGAAACAGTGAAATTACACCTGAAGCTTCTGAAATACTGTTGGAAATGTATGATTACAGTAGTCCATAAGTATGACCTGAATTCACCATTTCCTGTGGCAGCTCTGTGCTCCCCACTGGAACCCCCACTCCTGTTCCATCTGCCAGCAGGGACGCTTGGTGTTTCAAACCAGCTCCAGATAATTTAGTTCTGCCAAATACAAATTTGTTTCCCAAAACTAATTTCCTCCTTCTCAAGCCTCCCAATGAATTTCTGCAGGTGGTTCTCTGGGCCCTTCAGTGCAAACCACTGCAGTCCTAGAGCAGCCATTTGGCTGTGAGCATATTTAGCTCCTGTTTTGTTTTTCACCTAAGAAATACCTTTTTTTTTTCTTTTTTGAGTTGGCAAATCTCAGTGTGCTGCATAAGCATCAAAGAATAAAGCCTACATTTTTTAATTCTAGAAGTACAAATTACAATTATAGTTTCCATGTTTAACATGAAATTCCCACTGTTTGCATCACAGCTCCAATTCCATGTGCATAACCATGGTTTTTGAAAAGACTGGAGATTTGTTTTCTTTTTAGCCTTCAAAACTATTTCCTAGCAAAGGATGTATCTTGAATTGATACTTTGTCCTTCTCCTGTGCCTTTTGTGAGTGTGTTTTGGATCAATGTTTGTAAGCTCACGCTTACTCTTGGTCTGACTCGGAGAGAAACAAATTCCTCCACTCCCATCAAAGCTGAGTGCCTGTAAATCAGCCCAGAGGTGCCTGGCAGCAACAATAAGTGCTGGGTACTGGAATGCAAAGGTTACTCCTCTTGACTACTAATGCATCAGGTCATCCCTGCCACGGCTCCTCACGGTGCTACGTGCGGCTGTGACAGGCATTTGAACCTGCTGTTTGCACCCTGGCAACCAGGCAGAGCCACCTCCAAACTCCATCCACAGCCTCCAGACCCCCAGAGCAGATGGGCAACACAGGCAGAGGCTGAAACATGTATTGGTAATACAAGGAAACAAATTTGTGGGAAATCTTATATCCACAGATGCAAGGATAGTCATTAGGACATTGAAAACAAGAAATACATGAAGATTGCTAGATAGTGTCTGTGCTATTTCTTTGACCTTAGGAGAATTTTAAAGCAGATACACATGATTTATATAAACCTTGAGGGTTAGCTGGCTGTTTATTGGTTACAGCAAGCTGGGTTTACTTCTTGTATATTCTGCAGTGACACAGGATAACAGCAGTGAATAACATCCTTTAGATCTGGAATGGGAGGGGACTGTGGTACCCAGGGGATGCACAGGCACAAGCTCCTGCTGAAACACTCGAGCACAGTGACTGAGCTCTCCAGCTTTAGGCACCACTCCTGGCTCAGTGCCTGGAGATCCCAGCAGGAACGAGTTCATTGGGATCAGCTCTGTGTGTAAATGGATTGCTAAAGCAGGACCTACAGAACCTGTGACCCCCTTCAAGTCCTCGATGTTTTCTTGGTATTAAAATAGAGCAAATAAGAGACTGCAAACTTGGATGCCTCGAGGTGAAAAGTTTATTATGAATGTTGTAGTTTTCACATTGCTAATTCAGATTGTAATTGTCATGGTGTGGTTTTGTTGGAGTTTTTTTCACACAACGGGTATTATAGGATGCTCATTTATAATCAGAACAAGTGATCTAAGCACATCTAGAAATTCAGAAGGTGCTTTCAGTCTTTCACTTTCCTCCTTTCATCATACTCCCCTGACTCTAAGGCCTAATAGTTATTTTTTATGTAGTGTTTGCTCCTCATTTTGAAGCCTTTGGTGAGCTTTAATGAAATTAACTGTGTGATCCCTCCATGAGACAAGTAAACACATGCAATTTCCCCCTTGCACACAGCCTAGAAGTTAGATATTGAAAGTTGTCAGAAGAGCTGATATCAGTGGCTCTCAGGCTGTATTTCCTTGAGCCTCAGCTCTGGTGCCACCCCTCAGACCACTCTGGGAGTGGCTCTGTAGTGAATCTCTGGTGAAAGCCTTATACCATGGGCTTGAGCTGGGATTTCATTTTAGTGCTGGTCACCTTTGCATGTTCACTCCTCTGGTTTCATTTAACATCAGGCACATCATTAGTCTGACCAGGCTGGAATCAGGTTTGGTTTGTTTTCTTTTTCCTTTCCATTAATTTTTATGACAGTGACATTCATGCATTCTACCCTAGGGAGAAAAGGAAAATAAAAATTTGATGAAACTATGGAGAGCCCATGTGTGCTTTAAACAAGAAAATACTGTATTTATATCTGAAAAAGAAAATACCTTCAGTTATAGGAATATCATTGCCTAAGAGTAATTAACTTATATTGATTTGTTCACAGAGCCCTGTTTAACAGGCCTGTGTGTGTAGATTAACAGGTATATGCAGATTTTGTCTATATAAAAATTAGAAAGCCAAACTCTAGTATTGGTGTATGTGCATCCATTGCACAGATTTTTATGCACAGCATAAATAATACAAAGCATACACGTGCACACACAGAGATTTAGGCTGTAATCCTTCTTGCTCTATAGAGCCATAAAACACAGAGGAAAATTAGCAGATTTATAAAATTAAAACACAACAAGATTGCAGGAAATTCCTCCAGGGAGTTCCCTTTGGAAGGAGAGGCCTAGCTGAGCACTTCTGCAGCTCTTGGGCAGGTTCTACAGCTCACACTGAGCTCCTTGGGGCACACTTACACTGCTGGCTAATGTAAACACAGGGAGAGTTCAGACATAGCATCAACAAGCACAGATCAGAGCATTTCTGAGTGTGAGCTCTTCCAGAGGAAATTATACTCCTGGTCTTTCCAGGAGCTGAAGCTTTTGCAGGAGCTGTTCTCCTCTGTGGCATGTGGGTTTTGTGCTGGTGGCACACCTTCAAAGCACAAGTGGTGCTGTAGGACAGATACATTTGTGTGATGAGCTGAAGAGTCCAATGAAGCTGAAATGACCTTCCACCCAAGCAGGGGAAGTTGAGGGAGCTTCTCAGATTTCTGAGTTCTGTTTGGTTCTTTCCAGTAAAACTAAAGTTAGAAGCTTTCTTCTAAAGTTAACATTTCTGTCTCTGCTTAATCTGCTCTCTCATCTTCCCTTCCTTAACATGATTGATTGCAGCATTCTGAAAACAGCAACAGAGCTCTTTGGCAGCTTGAGATTTTGAATTGTGCTGTAGTGGCAGGAACAGTTGGCAAGGGTTTCTGAAAGGTTAATCCACTGAGGATTTATGGGTTTGTGTTACAGAGAGCGCAAACATTATTTGTGTTGTCATGCTATAAAACTATAATCTGACATTGATGGTTATTTTGATTTTGCTTATATTTCAATGAATGGGAATTACATAATAACAATTTTCCTATGCAGGTCTTGAAGTGGCTTAGAAAAGATAGTGAAAGTCTTTCTGCCAGGGGAAGGAGACAGGGAGACTCTCAAGGTTAAACAGCAAGCAGAGGGTGAAAACTGTGTGCAAGGTTTTGGCATCCATTGTGCTGTTCTGTTGTGATGCACACTTCCAGCTTTCTCTGCCCCCCATCCCAAGCCATTTAATATTTTTTCCCTGGCCAGAAAGGGAAAGACAATTCCAAAATGTTTTATTCATTTGGTCTATGTATGTTTATTAACATGGCTTCATTCAGTCACCCCATTCCTAAAAGGACTGGCATGTTTGACATGGTACATATTAGTCCCTGTATTTAAATCCCACATCTTCTCTTGCAGACCTCAAGCTTCAGGGAAGTGAGAGTCAGTGTCAGGAGCTTTTCCAGCATTTGATGTGATACTAAAACCAAACACCTTAATAGAAGGGAGTTGTTTTACCCATTTTTATCACTTAAATCCTTTGTGATAGGGCCAGGAGCATGAGTCAGCACAAGATTGGACATTCAGATAAATATCAAGAATGTGTGGAGTAAACATAACTTCAGAGGAATTTAAATGTACAGGATGCTCTTGACAGTGAGTGTTAACCAGTGAGGCAGGACACATCTAACCTCATATCACAATTATTACCTTTTAAAGATATTATGAACAAAGTAGTTGGGTGTTCTGTCTACAGTGTGTCAGACAAAGTGTTCCAAAAATAACTGTGAGGTCAGAGAGGACAAACAAAAATGAGAGAGTCTGGGCAGAAAATTATTTTCTTTGATAATAAAGAAATTCCCTTCAAACTTTGTTCTGAAGTCTGGGCTGGTTTGTATTTAGTTTGAAACAGTTTACTTGTCTCTAATTAAGAGCATTACTTGTCTGTAAGTCCAGTGGGAATGTTTTTGCAATCTGTGCTCAAAATGTAAGTTGAACAGTTTACCTCTGGGAAGAAGGAGGGCAAATACAAAACTCAACAAATCTGATATGCAGATAATAAGGGAAACATACAAGAAAACATAATTAAAATTTGGTGGTTTAATATCAGTAAGATGGTTCTGGTAATTTTGTAGAAAAGCAAATGTTGTGAGTTCAGCTTCTGGCCATAGTGCTGCCAGTGAGGGACCAGTTCACATCTGGGCAGAGTAATGGTGAGCAACTCATCTGAGCTCATTTAGATTTCAGTGCTGTTCCCACCTCTTGAAAAGCAGATATCTGTGAGCAGACACACACCTCTGAGAGACTGATTTCCTTCAATCTTCCCTGCAAGGCCACAAGGCCATGCTGCCTTCAACAACATAATTTTGTTGCTTTTAGGTTTCTTTCTAAGTCAAACTCTCTCAGAACAGTGATCTTCAAATTAGCTTTGATACTGGAATACTAATATTAGTGTGCCAGAGCTTAGTATGAGTGATCTGGAGCTATGAACTGTTCCAGATGTTTCATCTCTAAAAGGCTAAGCATTATAATCTTCTATATTCAGCTGAGAAATGTTGGATACTTGCTTTGCTTTTGACATAATGTGCTCTTTCCTGGCAAAGCCAAGCATTTTAGGTCTCATCTGTTCATCACATCCTATCACTTAAGTATCAGGAAAAAGACACTTTGATGTCTTCCCCCATTCTCCAGAAGCAACGTGATTATTGTCTTGTTAAAAGTGGACATGAAAAGGAACTGTGACAACAGGGAAAGGTAGAATTGCTGTATCATTAACCCTGTTAAAGAAAATAGAAGAGAATTTTACTGGAAACCAGTGGGGCAGTGAGTGAAAAGGAGTTGGGTGAGAAGTCCATTTCCTTCTTGGCTCTGAGAAAAGAGCTAAAATAACAATATTTGGAGAACAGTCACTATTAGCACTTGGATATTTGACGGTTACCACAGAAATTCCATATTCTAAGCATATGGAACAATTGCAGCCTACTGGGTTGATATGTTGGCAAACATTGACTTCCTAATGGCAACTGCTGTGCAAGTGACAAAAATGCCTCTGTGCCTTCTGGTGTGAGGAAACTGTTTAAGCAACAGACTCTTGGCATGGTTCAATGTGCTGCAGGAGCCACTCCTGCACTCTCAGCTATGAGAAATATCTGGAATATTTGCCACCAGGGGGGAAACTTGTGGTGTCATCAGTGGAGAACAGCATGACCTCAGCCATGGCAGAGGTGTGGAATCCACCCACCACAACCCCAGCCAGCAGAACCCCACCCCCAGCATGTGTCACTGATTTGCAAGTGCCAAAGTGGTGTCAGCTTGCATTGCACTGTTGGAACCATCAGCCACTCCCTCATTTCTGGGACATATCTCTTCAAGATCTCTTGAGCCTTGTCTTATCTTTCTGTCCATCTTGTCTCAGGAACTTTAGATTTGATGTCCAGGGCATTTTCTGTAAGATTTATCTTCACCCTGGCCTCTAAGGGGTAGAAATGAGAAGGGATATTCTCATTTTTCAGATGGAGAAGAGAAGCATAAAAAGACCTCATAGTCTTGTCAGAACTCATGCAGGAAAACCATGGCAAAGTAAGTCCAAGTTTCATGAGCTGTTACCTATTCCAGGATTCTAGTTTGCCTTCAATGTTTCCTTTCACCTTCCTCTTCTCAATTCCTCTACACTCAGCTGATGTTCCAAATTATATTTGCTCTGTTCAATCCCTCTATATCAAGCTAAAAGATATTGTGGATTGCAAAATGTCACTCTCCTTTTTCCAGCTACCCTCGGAAAATTGTCCTAGAACCTAGACATGGCTTTAAATATTTCATACCTGAAAATGATATGACCTGTATAACACTCAAATAAGAAAGCTGCTTGACCCTTAATTTTTAATTAATCTGTATTTAAGAAAAAATAAAAGAAAAAGATCCAAATATGTTGATAGAAAAGATAGATATCATTTGTAAAGTGATGGTACTCTCAAGTTGAGATAATTAGTCCAAATGAGTCATTTCATATCTGTAAACACAAAGGGCTGTGCTAGTTATCTGGAAATAGGTTTGAATGTTCAAAAAGAGTAGCTTGAACTTTCTAGTTTGGTTATAAGATATACAATGCCCTCTAGTTCTTATTCATGGTAGTATTGTCACTTTAGATGTGGAATGGTAAAATCTGTGGAGTTCAATCATATTATTGGATAGCAGTTATTTAAAGGTCATTTATTTTGATTCAGTTGAAATTATTTTGAGAGGCTGGATGCATCAATTATAAATTGTAAGCTACAATAATTCTGCTCTAGATTTAAAACTCAGGTAGGCTGAACTCTTGACCTCATTGTTTCCTGCCTCCGTACAGCTCAGAGACTCTTGCAACTTAAATTGAAATTGCCCTTCTACATAATTAACTTCTGCCTGCAAAAATTTTGCACCTTTGTAGGGAAGTTCAGTAGCAGAGCTTTAATGTCATGTTGTGGTTTAATCTCAGAGAAGCAATTACTGTTGCTTGGTTACTAGTGCCATTGCTAGCTCATTTTTAAACCAAAACCCAAGCTAATAGCACATAGTTTCAGGTTTAAGCCTTAATAGAAGGTGCAAGTGAGGGTTAAGTCTGATTTATGTCTTTGAACTTTTTTTATCAGAGTCTGGTGTTTTTCTGTACAGGTCCAGGAAGTTTTTTTTCAGTGGGCTGCAATTTTGGTATTTTTTTTCCTGATATATTTTTGTAAATTCCAGGAGATTTTTGTCAGTGGGATGAAGTGCTGATAACTACAAGGCTTCCAGAGCTGACCAAAAGCCTGACAGGTCTGAGTTCAAACAAAAATTAAACTTAAAGGTTATGAAAACACATGAAACAAAGTCCATGGAAACCCAGCTGATAACCTCATGAGCAGAAACCACTGGTTTCAGTGTCCTGTCCTCACAGTGGGAACTGGCTCTGTTTTGGCAGACAAATTTAATAGAATTCGGACTCTTTCTGATGGGTGTTCAATAACAGGGACAGAGGATCTGCTGGTCTTGGGCTGGAACAAAGGGAGCATCCCATTGTTTTCACTGGAAATGTTGGCTAAGGACTATGCTAAATATTGTAGTAGTATTAAGGAGCTACCATGAATTTCTTGGCTTGAAGGGTCACCTTAAAACCTTCACATTTGTTCTTGCATTAGTCAGATGGACATCAAGTTAGACAATGTGTATTTGACTCCAGTGTTATTTTCTGTAGACACCCTTCCTTTCAAATAGAAGCACTCAGAAATCTTGACCTGAGACCCAATCAGCAGATAGACATGGAGGGAAACTGATACTGCTGGGTTTGAGAGGAGCATGAAATTGAGGTAGACAAGTCAGTCATTCCAAGCCCCTCTCATTAATTCATCTTCAATGCATATCTCAGGTCCAGTAGGGCTCTCCCTGTTGTGTGCTTGTCAGTCTTCCCTCATGGAACTGAAGAGCTTAACTGGGACTTTCCTCTTTTGCTGGTTGTAAGCCTCTCTAATTTCAGGCAGAAAACTCATGGATGCTGCAGATTTATACCCAAAGTTATTCCAGTATTCTGAAGCTGTAAATTATACCTCACTTCCAAACCTCTCCCCTTTGGCCAGAGACAATTTTAATACCATGGCAATGAAGTGTTTATCTCATGAATAAGGATATAATAAGACCATCAGTAAACTAAAAGAAAACACAAGCTCTGAGCATGGTGCATGTGATGAACAAAGCTTGAAAACAGTGCAAATTCAGGCTTATTGCTGAAACTGAAGATGAATTACATCCATACCCTGCCATCCTAGAGAGAACTGTAAACTTCACTTAAAACTCAAGTGCTAACCATTATATTTTTCCCCTCCTATAGATTTTTTCTCTTCCCCGGTTGCAGTTATCAAGATATTTAAACTCTTGCATGGATTTGCAGATCCTTGTAAACCATGCACCTTGTTTTAATGTTATATGTTTTCTGTGTTTTATTGTTCCTTCAAATGCTGGCTTTGAGAGTGTAAAGATGGGACTCCAGTCCAGACTCCAGAAATTCACACATTCTGATATCCATGTGATGATCAGAAGCTTCTTGCATACAAGTTTACATATAAACAGGTGTTCAAAATTTATATTGTAGGTGAAAAAGGTGGGCTGATAAGACAGTTTCTTTGTAGAAAGTTTGCACATACAGGTTGGCTGCCTTAATTGTCTAGAAATCTGCTGTCCTTAAAGAGCACTGCATTGAAAATGCTCTGAAAGAATAGTTTGGAGAATGGAAGGACATAGGGTTGAGTAACTGGCTTGGAGCTCTCCTTTAGGAGAGCTGTCTCAGGATGTGAGTTTATATTTGTTTTCCTGTAATCCATACAAATGAGCTTTGCTTCAGGTCTGTGCAATTCCAATAGAAAATAAGACCTGCTGTCATGGTGGGGAAACATTCAAAAGTTATAGCCTTAAAATGAAACTTGGATCTGCAAAAAGCAGCTGGAAAGCCTTTTGTAGCAAGCAAAGTGCTGGGGAGCTGCTCTGGCCCCATCCCCTCAGGATGAGCAGGCTTTGGAAGTGGGGAGCCAGCAGCTGCAGCCTGGGGTCGGTGCTGCAGCACCCCCTTCCCAGCTCTGGCAATGAACATTTACTCTTGTTTTGCACCTCTCAACCCCCCCAGTCAGCTGACTGATGATTTAAACTTGGCATGTGAAGCACCCAGATGTCCAGCTCCAGGAGGAGTCTCTTCAGTAGAATCATCTCCTTGACAACTCATTTTTCTTTGTCTCTTTCTTGGCTTCATAGCAGGGACCTGCCTGCATGTCTGGTGTGGGGTTTGATTGCTGCAACTCTGCTTGATCCTCCTTGATGTATTTTATTTTCCCTTAAGCTTATTAGAGGTGCTATTGCCTATAGTACAGGTCTTGGGGAGGAAGGAGTGGGTTGTGAATCATATATCTGAAATTAGGAGAAAGAACTTCTTTCTGGAATGAATTTCAGGGGTTTTTAATGTGAGTATCAATAGAAGCAGTTATACTGACATGTATGGAGTAGGTGAAATGTGGAAAAGTATCCTTAGTATCCTTGTGTATATGAGACACAGGAGATTTATAACACTGCAGCAGCAGGTAATTGACAGGAACAAACACATCCAGGTGAGCAAAGGGCCCAGTTACAGTGTCCTGCACAGGAGGACCCTGGGCTGGTGATATGAAGTCAGGCAAGTTGAAGTAGAGGTACCTGAAGAGGACTTTACTCTTTGAGGTGGGTGCTTGGTACCTTCCAAAGCAGTATAGAAGTTGCATTTTGTCTCAAACTGTTCATACCAATTGCATTTAGAAGCTGTCATACCATGTATCATAATACTGATGGTTGACAAATTCTCTCTCATTCTGCTCTCCTCAGTAACTGTACTTTAGATCTTCATTCTTTGTTATGGATGACTGGAACATGAGCTGCACATTTGTCCCTCCCATGCCCTCCTTGTGTGACAGTCCTCCCTTACTCTACCTGTGGCAGAGCCCTTTGGGTCCCATGGCATTGATGGGACATTGCATTCATTACTGTGCAGCAGTGATAATCTGTATTTTGGTACTAGCAGGGCTTTGTCTAGTTGTGCTTGAAATTGTAGATTCCAATGAGAGTGGCAGTCTTTTTAATGAAAGCACATCCATGCCTTCTAAGGTGCAGTGTATTCAAGAAAACAGAACAGCACACTGAAAGCTGTGGTGCATACTTCTGCCCTAATCTTAACCCTTTTAGCTGTGCCCAAGAAGGGCAGCTCTTTTGGGTGGGAAGGTCACAGCATGCCTCTGCTACACCACTTTGTTCAATCTCATCCTCCTCTGATGCTCCTCAGGAACTTCCTAAAGATGCTCTGGGTACACTTAAGTGTCAGGGCAGTGTGTTTAGACAGAAGGTAACCTACCAAGGGAGCTCTCACATGTATTATTCCTTGTCAACACAGACACCAAGGAAGAGATTATTTACAAATCTGTGGTGTACAATTATGGTACATCCAACCTGTGATGGATTGTGCCACTCAGACTGCTATGCTGTGTCCTTGAGACTGAACCAGCTCCTTGCCTTGCTAATCATTTTCACTGCTTGTCTCTAAGCTGAACTGATTCCGATTCTGGTATTTTTTGAATCAGACAGCTGAATCCCCAGAAACCGTGGAGAGAATAAAAGTCTTTCTAATAGCCCTGCAATATCAAAGCAATGCAGTTTCCACACTTATAAATTGGTTGGAAGTACATGTCCTGTTGGTAAAGCTGCACACTGGCAATTCTCTCTGGGCAGTTTCAGGAGCCTTCACCAGCTCTCCTCACAATGGGTGTCTCATGCTTTCAGCAGGGACTTTGGGGACTTTGGGGAGTGTGAGTTCCTCTGTAATCCTATTTATAATGTTCTTGCATTGCCTGCAATAGACAGCTTTGCTGTGCCACCATGTGTAACTCAGCTGATGAGCCCTCACACAGCCCTGGAGCCTCTCCTGAGCTCCTCGGGGAGGGACAGCCACGTGGGCAGGCTGTGTGCCTTGTGCTGCTGGGGGGGGCACATGGCACCTCTCTTTTGGGAAGTGCAATTCTGTGGGGCCCTGAGGAATTACAGAGTCCTGTAGAAACAAACAAATTTCTCCTGGCACCAGCAGAAAGCAGATGTTAACCTGATCAATTATCGATGAGGCAGAAGGACAATATGCAAATTGTAATAGACTACAAGCAGCATCTTGTATGTGGTGAAAAATGGAAAAGGAGAGGGAGCTTTGGTAGATGAAACAGAAATAAAAAATATACAGGCGTATGAAGCTCTCAGTATTCCAGGATACATTTCTGCAAAACAGCAAATGAGCCACAATTCACTATTAAAACTGAAATGCGTTTTGCTGGCTTTACTCAGCCCACTAATTGCCCATGAAAATTCAGGTCTGGTATTTGACACATTAATTACTCAAAAAACATTTACACTAGGGTTTGCAGAAAGGAACAAAGAGAAAATGTAACTGAGAGAATAAAATGCTGGAAAGCGAGGGGAGGAGGATTTTAAGACAAGTCTTTTGATGCATTAATCACACGATATTCTCTGGGGCCAAGTGCTAAGTGCTGGAACACGTGGAATTGAGCAAATGCCCATTAGCTGGACCAAAACAGAGTGAGAAATGGCAGCTACCCAGCAGGCATGGTCAGTGCTACACCCACCCCACCATTCTCAAGGGTTTGTGAGATGTACAGAGAAGTGTGGAGACCTTCAGGAAGTTTCCACTCAGCCTCTGCATTTCTCTAGGGATGCAAGGAAGAGCTGATGTCACAGCATTGTTCCCACCAGGTGTCCCTGACTGTCCTCTGCAGGGCTGTGTCTTGGAAATACTGACTTTTTAAATGTAATCACTGGTATCAGGGTATTGCCTGCAACACTTATCACCACTTCCTGACTCTGAGATCCCAGGCACCAGTGGAGAAACTGGGTGGTAAATCTAGAAGAGAGGAAGGGAACATGAATGATGTGCTGGTGATTACACCTCATTACAAAACCAATGCCATTTACATAGGAGTAAATAAGAGCTTAGGGGAAACTTGGTCTTTATGAAGCCTCTCAGGAATAAAAATGAATATTTTTTTCTCTCCCAGGTTCTATTGATTGTGGTGTAAAGAGTATTTATATTGTGTGCCAGAAAGGAGGGAGGGAGGTTTGTTGCTGTGAGGAGAATTAAGGCGTGAGTTACTATTGAAATTAGTACCTTTTATCGACTCAATCCAGTCATCTCCAACCATTACAGTTTCACAGAAATGTTAAACTGCTTTAAAACTTTCATTTCCCCTTTAAAACTAAATTACTTTTGTGTTTTCTCTAGCAGTAGTGCCACCATAAGGCAGGCAAGTTACAGTAGAGCAAACATATAAACAACAATCAAGACATAATTACTAAATGGGAATCACACTTTCTAATGCTGCTTCTCCCAGCCCAGCTCTGTGTGTACTGTAATGGGAACTCTCTCCTGCTATTTGCAATCGAGTTCTTCAAGCAGATGTCAGATATGCTTGAGCAGTTTGGGATTGTCTGGTTCACTGGTTATGCAGTTCAATGCAAAGCTCTTTTACTTGTTCTCTTAAATTAAGAAAAATCTTTTTCAGGTATAGGTGGGAAACTCTGAATAAAATAATAAAGCATGTGAATATTCCTTATACTATCTGTAGCTTTTACTGAAAATTGAAATCTTATTTTAGATTGCAAGATTCACTTTCCTTATTTTCCTACTATTACCTGATGTTTCTGTCTCAGTCGTGAGCATTAATCTAAATTATGATATGCTTTCTATGGAATGACACAACCAAATTCACCTTGGGCAAGAAAGACTGTGATCCCCTAAACTCTGCTTTACAAAATACGATTTTTGCTTCAGTTTCAGATAGCTTTTCAAAATCTGTGGTGCATATCCCATTAGAGCATCGCTTCTGAACTTTTTGAGATTTATTCATCACAAATCACCCTGTTCCTGCTCATCTTTTGATATTTGTCCTTAGAAAAAATTCACGCTGTGCAAGTTTGAAACTTCAGGAAACTGAAGGGTCACAAATCACGTGGGCTTTCAGGTACCTCTAGATACCACAGCCTCACAGAGCTTCTCTCTAGACAGAGATTGGGTTAAACTTTGATTGCACAATTCAAAAATTACCATTGCTGTAAAATATTGAACTGCATTCTTTTAGTCTCATTTAATTCTATTGTTATAGAGCTTAAAGCCCTAATCAAACACCAGCACACCATTTGGCAAGGCATTGTACATTAAAAGGGAAAAAATATTCCTCTTCTCAAAGAACTTCAAATTAGCATCTCAAGGGAAAAATAGAGGAGAGCAAGAAAAAAATCTAAGTAGTAAGAGAGATGCTGTGGTATCAGGACACCAGCAGGCTACAGTGGGATTTGTGTGGTTTGTGTGCTTGCTTCTTGTTCTAAGGCATATTTGGAAATACACTTGGTGAGTGGTTGGAAGGCAACAGAACTGGTGCTAAACTTTCTTGGGTAGGAGCTGACATGTTGAGAAATAACAGATTTGATATTGGTGACAGCAACAAGCATCACTCATGACACATTTCCAGCCTTTGTTAGATGGAATTGTGTTAATGCAGGGCTGACCTGGTTTGGCCAAATTGCTGACACCTGTACCCACTTGTAGAACATTAATAAGAGGTCAGATTTCAGAGTTCCCTAAGCAGTGAGCAGAACTGGCTCCTGGTTTGGGTGTCTTGTTGCAGGACTGGGGATGGAGCTGGGGTGGAGAGCAGGGTTTGCTGCTCCTGCTGCCCCTGCAGGATGAGAGGGGCAGGGCTGGTGACTGCTCTGCTGCAAACCAAGGCTCTTAATTCCTTCCACAGCCTGTAGCAGACACTGGGCTTCTCTGCTGAGGGCTCAGGCTTTCCAGGGCCCTCACCTATGCAAAATAAGCAAATTATCCATGGCTATTTTGCCACCTTATTCTGCTGCCCTCTACAGCTGCCTGCTCTGCCTACAGCAAGCACTGGCTGGCAGCTGGAAGATTCCAAGGTCAGGAGTCCCAGTGAAGGTCTGGCATCTTCAGTGCCTGAGTGGTGTGAGCTGGATGGGTGGAGGAAAGTGTTCAAAACACTGGGTAAAACAGTATTTTTGTGGACTGTCTTTCCAGGTGGCTCAAAATCTGCAGTTCTCAGCTGCCATTGCCTGTTATTCAGGCTGTGGTATGCACATATGGGATTGGGGAAGGGGGCCATTTCTTTCCTGATCAATATGTTTCAGCAGCTGAAAAGATAATTTCAGTTTTTCGGGATCACAATCGCAGACTAACAATCCACTGAAAAAAAACCACCAAAAATCAGCTAAACATCATGATCAGTTGAGCTCAGAATTTTCAGATGCTGTGTTTCACCTCATAAAGATGGATGAAAGGAGCTGAATATCTCAGTTCTTCAATCTGTTCTTAAATCTCCATCCCAAGTGCAGTCAGATATAATCACGATGCCAATACTGGTAATTTGTCATTAAAGTCACAAATAACCACTTGACATTGATAGAGAAAAAGAATGTCAGAGCCCATCAGAGTGCCAGGCAAGAGTCCTTAGGCAGAGATGTTCCTCAATTAGGCATTGCAGTGGAGTAACTCGGACTTGACTTTCTCACACTTCCAGTCACAAGCACTTTCCGTGA
This sequence comes from Peucedramus taeniatus, assembly GCA_013400575.1. NCBI lineage: Eukaryota > Metazoa > Chordata > Aves > Passeriformes > Fringillidae > Peucedramus > Peucedramus taeniatus. Next base: position 1,004,983 of record WBNO01033426.1, read on the forward strand.
GTGAGAGTGGAACCCTGCACCCAGTGCGTGCTCTGTCTGTGACAGGAATGCTTTGAGCACTAACACAGACAGCTTCAAAATAAATTAACACTCGCAGAGATCGGGAACTGCGGAAAGGCATCGAATCTGCCCAGAAATGCTTTGTTCAGAGACTGCCCCACAGCCACTGTTTGTCCTCTGCAGAAAGTTATTTTAAAGCCTTAACAAGACCTTTGGAAACAGTTGGCCACAACCCATGAGAAAGTAATTTTTTTTTTTTTTTTTTTTTTTTTTTTTTTTTTTTTTTTTTTTTTTTACTTTTTCAACTTTGAGAAATTATTCTTGGTTAAACTGAGCTGAGCTTTGTTTCACCACTGGGAGTGAAGTGGTTGTTTCATAAGCCCTCATCTAAAAGGATCTTATGCAATAACTAAAACTAAAACACATTCAAGGGCAGTAAAGGAACCCAAGGAAATATGCAGCTGGACATAGTGAGATGTAGGGGGAGACTGCCTATAATTTATTTTGCAGTGTAATTGCTGTCTGATAGTCTCTAAGGATCCCTGTGTACTTTGATCTCTACAGAGTTGAGAGCCAAACCTAATGCTGCACATATATATGCAAATAGATATAAACTTTAATGTTCAGGGGCATTGTGTCATTCACAAAATATAATGAGCCAAATTATCCTTTTCTTATAGCGTGAGGCCAAAATTCAGCAAAGCATAGCAGCACACACTTAACTTTCATTCTGAAGGCAATGACACTTAGATACATGCTTAAAGCTTTGCTGAATCAGACTGGACTTAAGCATCTGCTTACGCTGAGAGGTACACTGGAGGGAGTTGTTTATTTAGAACTTAAAATACTGTTCTATTCCAAGTAATTCAAATTACAGTATTTCTTTCCTGTCTGGAAAAGAAGTATGGGAGAGAATCTAGTTTATTCCTCAGACAAGCCCATTTTACACAAACATCAAAATGGACCATGCAACCCCATAAAGTGTGTGCTGCTCTTTGAGGGTCTCAGACACAGGGAACAGCAAAGCAATCTTGGATGAAGGGAGCACTGAGCCAGTCGTTTGAGCTGGAACAATCACCAGCTTGCTTTCCTTTTTGACAACGGCAGTTCTTTTTAATTAAGCTGCAGTATTGTCAGAGGAGCTGAGGGACAGGCAGGACACATGGCAGCGGTGTGCTCCTGCAGCAGGGCTGGCCAGAAGCTCCCTGGGCTGTGGGAGCCAGCAGGTGAGGGAAGTGATCCTCGCCCTTCCCTTGGCACTGGTGCCAGTGCAGCTGTGTCGGGCTGGCTGCGATGACAGTGACAGAACAGAACCAGCCCGGCAGAGGCACCGAGGGGCCGGGAGAGCCTGAGGAGATCGTTCAGCCTGGAGGAAAACAGGGCCCAAAGGGTTCTGCAGCAACCCAAGGTGGGACCAGGCTCTGCCCAGAATGCACAGGGGAGGGTCAGGAGGAAACAAGCCAAGGTGGACCTGGAAAGACTATCCAGACATGTGTTAGAGCTTTCTCCATGTAGGTGATCAGCAAGGGAGGTGTCCCAAACTGCTCTGTCTTCAGCCCACCCTACCTACCCCTGCTTTGGGCTGGAGACCACCAGCACTCCCTGCTGACCAAAATGATTCTGTGGAGAAAGTTTTGGGTTTTTTTTTTGTAAAAAGCACCCCTACAGTCTCACGTTTCTTTCAAGTTCTTTAGCAGTGTTAAATTTGCTTGTTTTGCACACATTTGCCACAAGTCAGCACTTTTGTCACTGTCTTTGTGTTTAAATGAAGTGTTCCGACCTGGAGCCATTTGGTGAGAGAGGAAAAGTAATTATGCACCAAGCTCTTGTCGACTGCAGATTTCCCGCTCATTTTTATGTACCTAGTGATAATCTAACTCTCATAAAATTTAAGCACTGCTGCATTGCTAGCATTTCCATTTTGCTTGGTGAATTTTTTTTGTTAATACTCTGCTACCAATTTACTTGAAAGAGAAGCCAGAGTCTCTTTTTAAAGATAACATGTCTAAATTTTTCTTTTTTATGATAGCATGTCTAAATTGTGTTTTGATACTCCCAGAAACAGTAAATTGGGTGAAAAAGTCACTGGATTTTCTTTTATAATGTTCCTCCCAAAGCGATCAGTTGGATTATTATTCATCTCCTGACTTAAAAGTAATGTCAGTCCCTGAAACTCCTTGTTCAGGCAAACTGAATTATTCCTGACAAGGATTCATCTGTGCCAGTAGTGAACACTGAGCAGTCATTGAAAGAATATGTAGATTTAGCTGCTTCTTTTAACATAGGCAGGGTAATGAAAGCCCATCTCACCTGTGCACTGCAGAAATCCATGAGTAATTAAGGTAACCAGCCTTGATTTGTGTTTGGAAAAACTGAGTGCTTGTGTGTGGTGCTCAGAGAAATGATCTGTAAATGAATGAATACAACTACATTGGTATTCAGCATTATTTGCTGCCATGGAGCGAAACGAAGGAGAAAACAAAAATATGGAAATGAGAAGAGCAGGTAATATGAGAGACATGAGAAGGACAAAGTCTTTCTGAGCAGCATAAGAACAAGGACAGTTTCTTTCTATCTTCTTCCCTCTGCAACAGAATAGTTGATGTTCCATGTTAAAATAAATTCAGATTCACTTTTTAATTAAAACTTATGTATATGGAAAAATTTGGAAATTTTGTCAAACACTGGGAGATTTTCAGGAGGTTTCCAAATCAAACCTGTAAAATAAAGAAAAAGAGGTGATTGCACAAACTTTCCACCCTCTTTGGACACAGACTCATCCTTCTCCTCTTCTGACACATGTTTAAGAATAAACTTTCCCTCTATATCAGATTGCCACATTATTAATTCAGGTTTAGCACTGTATCTGTGTGCTCATACAATACTTATCACATTTTGGTACCATTAAAAAGAAATCCACAGTAGTGATACAAGCAACATCCTTAGCACCACAGTGGAAACAGGCAGATCTCATGGAGAGCCTGGCAGGAGAGGTCTTCACTCTGTTGCTGCTGCTCTGGGGAGCAAAGGAGGAAACCAAGTCAGACAGAGGAATTACTTGGCTGCACAAGTTAGGAGCAAAACCTGAGGCTTCGCCTGTGTAGATGAGTCCAAGATTTTTCAAGTTCACTTCTAATTCTGACCACATTTGTACCTCTGCAGTGGTGCTGTGTTTCTGCCTTTAAGCTTCATGGCACGAACATCACCTTTGTCAGTGCACCCACTGCTAAACTCCGTCCAGCCCATGACTAATGGGGCAATAAAAAGTCTCCACCACTATTAAACTCTGCATTCCTAGAAGGTCAAAGCCTAGAGGACGTCATAACTAGGTTCACATAAAACACTGAGCTTCCTCCTGTTCCTGCCCTGTGTTAGACATTGGGTTATTCTTGTGCTGTATCCTCAGAACCTGCTGGTACTCGCCAGTGCTGCCCCCCAGCAGCTGTGGCTGTGCCTGGGCTGAGCTTAATGAGCTGCATTTGTACAGCCCATCCCTGAGAGCAGGTTCTGAAAACCCAGTGGTTTTATATTTTGTTCTAAGGATGAGAGAAATGTGGTGCTTGTAAAGATGAAGAGGGGAACAGCAGAAAGAATCTGCAGGGCTTGGGAAAATCTCTGAAAGTCAAATTGGAGAATCAAATCTAAGGTTGGATGAAGTCTGAGAGGATGAGTTGATATCATTTTTGTCACCATGAGTTCTGGGTCATGAGAGAAGGAGAGGAGTTCTGTGTGAGCAAGTTGTTCAGGCTGTATTCTATAAATGGAAAACACCAGGGTCTGGTCTCTTTTTCTGGCACACTATTTTGATTTTTCTAGACACACCGGTGATGTTAACATGTGGTTGATGGGTGTGACGAGTCAGTCTGGAGAATCTGGGAGTACACAAAGTTCTCCAAGTGCTCATAGCCTCAGGTTTGATCCTCAGCTCTGTCCGTGACAAACCTCTGACCTACCATAGACATTCAGAAATTTTCTTTCAAAGCTATCAGCTCCAAAACCAGCCAGGGCATAGGAAACTCAGGTGCCATTTTCTTAAAAGTAAGAAAATTTCTCACTAAGGACAGAGTAAATCTACTCTGTATTTGCCATCCTTTAGTCCTCCTGGGGCAGTTACAAACTGTCCCCTTGGGACACAATTTAATAATCTAACAATCTGGGTAGAACATTCACTTGTTCGTCCAGGACAGCCTGTAACTTTTGGTTATTACATTTCTTAAATAAGGTGCCTGATGTGTGATTATTTTTCACACATCAAACATTTGCAGCAGCTCAAGTGTTATCTGGGTATTTTAAAAACCCCTTTCCCTTCCCTTCATAGATTCAGTGACAGCTCCCTCTGCAGAAGTGCTGTGGTAGAAAAGAGGTTGCTTGGGCAGAAAGGGCTGCTTGGCAGCCTTGTGCCAAAGCAAATCTAAACTAATCACCACCACAGCATACTTTAATAAACTCTTTCCTTTTTCAAAGCGACTGGCATTTGGCAATTTCAGGCAATGTGACTCCCTACTGGAGCTATCTGAGCTTGTACTCTCCAGTTTTTAGTTATTAATACAGACACTTTAGTTATCAAAGATTTGACAGGAATGAAGGATTGACCTCCTGTGATTGAAGATGCAGACAATCTCAGCTTGTTAAAATAATAAATGGGCACCTGTCAAAGAGACACTCTGAGCAAATGTGGCCCCTGTAGATATCTCTATTGTAGATTTTTAAAAATTCCTTCTGCTTCCTTGTATGGATATTAATTAATAATAATATTTTCTTTTATTGAGATAGATGGAACTGCTAATTACTGTTTCCCCATGAATCCCTCACTAGTACCATTTATCCTGTAATAATTAAACATCTCAAGGCAAAAAAATGGTTGGTTAGAAGTAGTTAGTAGTGATTTAAGTGCTGGTAAAGAATTGGCACATAAATTACTGCAAAGAAGGATGTAGGATCTATCTCTAAAGGGATCAGAAATAACAACGCAGGACTAGGGGTTTTGTTGGGAGCCACTCTGAACAAAGCAAAACAAGTGCCTGATATTGGAAACACAACAGGCTATGAAACCCAAAGCTGCAGGAACACTTAGAGCCCAGTGCACAGCCTCAGGAGGCGAGCAGGACTCCTGGGTGGAGCAGGGCCCACGGGGAGAATTAAACCATCATCATTTATATTACTGCTCTGAAATAGCCTGCAAAGGAGAGGATATCCACCCAGTATGAGATATGGGACCCCCTTTGTGGCAAGAACTTCATTTTGTAAAGAATATAAGGCCTTTCACTAAAGGGCTTGAGTCACGCCAACTGAGTTGCCATTTCTTTAAGGTACTGCCCTTCCCATGAATTTCAGTGACTGGTGATGTAGCAGCACCTGCTCCTTTATGAAATAAACCAGGTTCATGTAGATCCCCTTCAATGCTTATGTTGTGCTTGAGGAGGCTGAGGACAGCAATTTTCCTCCCCTGGCTGTTATTGCTTCTTGTGAGTCCCAGCCCCAAGCTGAGTTCCACAAGACAGAATCACAAAACAGCAAAATGATGCACACTCAGCTTAAGCAAAAACAGGCTGAATGGTGCTGCAATAGGGAAAACTTAGCAATTCATTCACTTGTGTTGTGTGCAAAGAAAAACCTGTAACTAAAGAATAACGAAGAAAACATCAGTGGAGTTCTCTCAGGAATCAATGTGGTGGCAGAAATCATGCCATTAGCTTCAAAATACTGAAAAGAGGACCTGAATAACTTTTTAAACAACTGAGGACAAAGGAACTGACTCCAGTGTTCATTAGTCTAGCCAATAAAACAGTATCACTGCATCAGTCTTACTAAGATTGATGGAGATTGAGGCACAAATTTGATTTTTGTCTATGGCTAATAAAAATCATTTACCACTGTCCAGCCAGTGCAATCTCTTTGGAACTAAAACTAGACTTGGAACTCACTCCATGAGTATATCATGATCTTCAAGAAATATCAAAAGTTCTTAATTTATCAAAGTATTTCTGATAGGGTCCAAGATAGAAAGGTTTAACTCAGCTTTGTGAGTATCACATGTGTCTTGAGGAAAGAAGGAACAAAGTTCCAATATTCTCAGGTTTTTTTTTCAGACTTGAGATTCTGTATTGAGATCCATGCTAATGTACTTGTTTGTAGGAGTTTTGGAGAAAAATGAGTGATTTACCCTGGTTTCAAAGCAAGGTCATGTTTTGTCTGTCTAATCATAGATTGTAATTATTTTAACATTCAACCTAACCATACAGAAAAATAATAATAATGATTTGGGAATTGTATTGTCAATTGAATTTAGCAACAACACCCTTAGATTGATTGAAGTCTGTATGTTAAACATAGGGGCCAATGTTTGGGACTGACCATTGTGGTGAATTTGTTCCTTGCTCCTGGCTGCACCTCCCTTAAAGTGCCCAAAATGCACAGGAGCCCAAGCCTTGCCTTCAGAAAGGATGAAATAGCTCTTCTCCAACAGGAAGAAGTTAGGCTTCTAAATTTGTTTCCTGACTTTTTTAGGTTTACCATGAGGCTTTATGCTCTTTTTCATCAGAGATTCCAGGCAGGCAATTTTGCTTTTTCAGCACTGGTTCTTAGCAAACTGTACAGGGCAAAGATGTAAAGATGTAAGCTATATCAATAAGGGCAAAGAGCAAAGAATGAATGAGTGGCACATTGTATTGCACGAGGGAAGCTGTCCTTGCACTGGAGCTGCACATGTGGCTGGCAGCAACAAGGCACCCCCTGCTCAGCACTGACAGAGCTGCGAGGGGAGCACGGGGCAGCTTTGGTGGAGTCTTTTTCTTCTTGCTGCCTCAGGTTATTATTTTCATGGACCTTCACACTGTTCTGAAAGCTAGAACACAGTGAAAATAAATATATATGCAGGAGCTGTATGTTTCCTGTTTCATCTTCAGAGAATGGATATTGTCACAGATAAGGAGGAGAATATAAATCATAAAATCATTCAAGTGTGTTACCTCACCAGTACCATCTCTTTGCTACTACACTGTCTTCCATGACACTGATTCCCTTGGTCTGGAGGAAAGCAGCAATTTCTGCTTCTCACTTCATCAGCTGTCTAACCAGGCAAGCTTTTAAACCCCCAAACACTGTACTTGAAATTCTAGATCTGCTGAATACAATGCAGAATTGCCATAGTCTTCTCTGAACACAAGATTTCATATTTTAAAGCATTAATCTAAATAGAGTGGGGTGGTTTGTTGTTTTGGTTTGCTTTGTTGTTGTTTTTTTTTTTTCTAACAGCTTTCTTGTAGCATCCATTTTTAGCATAAAACCCTCCAATGAGATCCCATTCCAGACTGGCAGAAGCTGCACCATCTCTCAGTATCAATTTTGGGGACCCACCCAAAAGATCTTTCAGATGAGCAAGACAGACTGCCAAAGAGCATTGAAAAATGCTGTGTTGCTGCTTTCCAGCTCCTGCTGTGTCTTCCTAACAGCACAGAGTTCTTGAGTGAGATCTTTAAGTCAAAACTGTCCTAAATATGAATGAAAAGTTCCATTTGAAATTATGAATCAGTTCTTCAGCGTACCAGGCAATAGTTCCTTTGATATTAGTGAGCTAACAAAGAATTGCTTTAGCTGAATATATGTACCCTGTTCATCCTTTCATTTCACAATGGAACTGCTCAGGTGCTGCCAGGGCTCCCTTCCTTCCAGGTGTGTGGGGCACTGCAGGAGATGTCCTCCCTCCTGGCCTTGGGGAGGATGGAGCACATCCAAAGGCAGGCTGCCCACGAAGCAGAACTCACTCTAATGTGCACCCAGTGTTCTCATAGCAAGCACTGGAAATAATAATAATGACTCCTGTCCCCACAGTAAAAGCTTACAACATCTCATAAAGCACCAAAGGAGGATGATTGCACACGTAAAAATAATCTTTTTGTTGGCCAGAGGATCCTGTAAAGGCTTCTGCTGCTGGAAGCATCAAGTAGGAGTAGTCCATATTTGCAGATCTACTGATCTTTCTCTGTGATGAGAGAAGAAACACTCAGAGACGGCTCCTAAAGTAGGACTCGGCACCCAGGAGATTCCCCAATTTGTTCAAAGTGCAATTTAAAGGCTCACATTGCAGTGTTATGATGTCTGAGTATCTTTTTCTTTCCTTTCTTCTCTAACAAGCACTGATACACCAAGTCCTTTCTTTGGCACTAGCACCAGATGGAGTTTCTTTGCTCTTGCCTTGTCTGCTTAGCTGGGATTTGGCAAGGCTCATCTAAACTGCTGAAAAAACCATAAAAATGTGTTTCTAGTCAACTCTTGGTCCCTCTTGCAGACTGGAGCCACTGATATCTTTTTGCTCTGAGTCCATAGCCCCTCAGAGACAATGTCTGTGGTCACTAAACCTTTTCTAAAAGCGCCAGCGGGAAAGAAACACAACTCACTTACATGACGATCTTGTAAATTGAGCTGTTTCATATTATTCTGAGTGCAGAAATAGCATGGCTGCTGTTTCATTGCTGGTTACTTTTGGCTAGTGAAAGGCAAGCCACGTGGCCATTTGTCTTGTTTTATGGCTGGAAACCTTGCATTGAGCTACGGAGAGTTCTGGTTGCTTTCATCTTTATGGGGGTTGTTAATCTAAGGGCAGAGGTTGCATATCCTTACTTTAAGCATTGATGAAAAGAATTGACTAAAACCCAGTTGTTCTGAAGTGGTTTAAAGTGTCACCCATTTTTCACTGCCCCTCTGTTTTTTTCTGCAGGAATTCTGAAATCTATTCAGATCGCATAAAGTCCACACAAAGGGGAGCCAAGTGTTTTAGTGCAGAGCCCAGCATGCCTTGCAGATGGGTTATAATAAGACAAGAGCTGTCTTTGTCAGAGCTGAATCCATACTTTTCATGTACAACCTTTACAAATCGTGCCCATGTGGCAGAGTTTGAATTACTTTTTTTACAGCTCTAAAAAACAAATGCAAAAATCTTTCAAGTGCATTCAAAGTCATTACGGTTCTTTGCTGAACTGAATCAATTGTCATAACCTCTGTGGGTGTGTAAAATATGAAATTACCATCACTCTCGTAGTCTTTCAGAGTTTGTAAATTAGAAGGAATTGATTATAGGTGCTTTTGGAAAGGACTCTGGTGTATTAAAAGTGTCTTGATGACAAACAGCAATATATTATTTGCAAGATCTTGCTTGATGAAACTGTCTTGTCCACTAATGGCTGTTTGTCTTTGTTATTGTTCTGACTTGCCATCTAATAAATTGATGTGTGGGCTGAGATTTATCATGTGATGGCTGGAGGAAACAGGAGACTTTGCCCATTAAATTGGTTGTAATACTTGTTTTATTTGATAATTTCAGATATTTTGAAGTTAGTTAATGTCAATATTTTCAGTAGAGTCATTCTTTCCCCGAGAACCAATTTTTATAAATAGTTGCTGTAAATTTATTTTAAAATAAGTAAAATAGTCTGATTTTCTCTCTATTTCATTCTTCACATATTTTATTCAGAGGTTCTATAAGTTATGTTGTAGCATTTTTTTTATGTATTAAAATTATTCCATGTCTTGCTGTATTCTTATCTCTTTTTTTTTGGTGGTTTTTTTTTTTTCTGTCATATTTTGAAAAGTCTTTATGTATATAGTGGAAAATCATTCTTTGATTTCTACTTCATAATGTTTTAATTCTAAATCTTCAGCTTGTTATTAGCAGGACTTGTTCTGCCTGATTTTATTAGAACTGAATTGCTCTTCATTCATTTTCTAGTGCAGAATTGGCATCTCATGGTTCCATTTAGGCATGACATACAAGAAAAAGTGGAAATTGAAATGGGATAGAGTTATTAAAATATAATTGCAGTTCGGTTTAAAGGTGGGCTGATCTGGATTTTGAACAGCTGGATACTGATAAGCTGCTGGATAACAGCTGGATAAAGATAATATCCAGAACCTGCTTTTCTGCCTTTCTCTGAACTCCTTCAGATTTTATCTAAACACCAACAAAGTCACTGTACCAGCTTTGACAGACTGACCCATTCTGGCAATTTTTGTGGGCTGTTTGCCCAAATAAGTGCAAAGAAACTCCATAGGTGCACTGAGACAACAGAAATGTGGTTTCAAAACAATTTAACCTTTAAATACATGTTTTCCATATTCTCCACTGTGGTGCAGTAGGACCCTGTGTGTAGCTGTGGGATTAACATCAGGCAAACTCAGAGACTTTGAAGCCACACATTGCATTCCAGTAGTTTAATATGTCCTGCAAATCATCACAGCAGAAGAGCCAAAACTCTCCATGGGGGGATGTTGAGTGGGACACCATGGGATTCCTCAGGGTTAGAATCACATTTCATGCATCACATCATTGGGAACCAGCCCTGTTGGAAATTCCCAGTGGTAACACCAAGGGGTTATGATATAAAAGGCTGAACAACAATACTTGGAAGGAACAGAGAGAAATCTGCTCTGTGCCATATGGGAAGTTTAAGATGTGTCAGGTTGTTAAAGATTATATTCCCATATTTTTCATTGAAGCTTTTAGAGGGAGATGTAATGGAAATAGATGAACAGAGGGGCTTATTTTTCATCAGGTAGGATTTCTCTGTGTTGCATTGATTGTGTGTGTGTATCAAATGCCTGAATATCTGTTGTATGAAAAGGTTACCTGTTATGCTGCTATATGCAATGTGTTTCGTTTTTCACAGGCAGAAAAATAGCATTACAAACTGAAATGAGGCATTAATTAAGACAAGAATTAGTTTTAGAAGAGTACAGTGCATGTTTGAATCTGACAGAGAAGGGCTTAAAGACTGCTACAACAGCAACAAAGGCAGAATCTTGTCACTGAATCACAGAATTATTCAGGTTAGGAAAGACCTCTAGAATCATTGAGTTCCCCCAGCACTGACATGGCCACACTTACCAAATCCCCAAGGGCCACATCTGTGTGGTTTTTAATTCCCTCCAGGGATAGGGACTCCACCCTGCCAGTGCTTGCTAACCCACTCTGAACCTCCCTTGGTTCAGCCTGAACCTGTTTCCTCTGGTCCTACCTCTTGTCACTTGTGAGAAGAGACCAAGCCCCAATTTGGCTACAACCTCTTGTCAGATGGTTATAGAGAGGAATGGTCTCCCCTGAACCTCCTTTTCTCCAGGCTAAACATCCCCACTTTTCTCAGCTGCTGCCCAGAGTTGTACTCCAGACCCTCCCCCAGGTCCTTTCCCTTCTCTGGACATACTCCAGGGCCTCAATCTCTGTCTTGTCATGAGAAGCCCAAAACTGACACCAGGATTTAAGGAGCAGCCTCACCAGTGCTGAGTACAGCACCTTTAATGCTTCCTTGGCATTGTAAGCTGACAAGGCAGTGAAAACTGTGACAGGTGGAGCTTTTACAGCTCTACTAGAAATTGTGCCAAAATTCAGCCAAGTTCTAGTTCAAATGACAGCTTGCATCCTCAGATGACAAATTATACCTGGTCAGTACAAGGACTGAAAACAAGCATGTCAACCGTTTTTTTCTACCTCTGGGTTCTTTATGAAACAAAAATACTGCTTTCTTAGAGTTTGTTTGAATAAAATAAAACCCACAGGAAAAAAAAAAAAANAAAAAAACAACACAGCAGCAGTGATAAATGTCCAGGCCATCAAATCCAACTGACCAACTCAGAGGGGTCATCCAGGTGTTCTTGTCAAGGAACAAATAGATGATGCTTCCCTGCATGATCCTTAGTTACTCCACACAGAGCCTCACTGAAAAATTTCAGCATGTAATAGCTGTCACTCCTTTCAAAACCGTAAGCCTGTGATGTCTTTATATAGTGCAGCAGCGCACTGTGGCAAGCTTTATGGTTTTGACAATATATGCCTTTGCTCTTCTTTAAAACAAAAAGGGTATTGTTGAAATCCCTGTGGCTTTATTACATACAAGTGGCAAGCTCTTTACTTTTTCAGTAATCCACATCTGTCAGCCACTGCTTACGAGATAGCCCAGGGGTTATCTGCCCTTTGTTATTGCTTTGATTCCTTTCATTCGTTTGCTTGCCCAATTTAATAACAAGGAGAGATCCAGCTTCTTGATGATTTTGTTGGCATAACACCAAGCTCATCGGCACTTAACTCCAAGGCTGTGGTTGCAGCTCTGCATGTTGGAAGCTGCTATATTGGGTCAGCATCTTTGCTGAAGCATCTTGCTGTTTGGTTTATTCTTTGTTCTTCCTCTGTTGCTCAGTAGTTGTTGTGCAGCAGCCATGTGGGCTTTATCATCTCAGAGAAATGTTTTGTAAAGCAACAAAATTTCCTCTGAGTGTAATGAACCATTCTGTTATGTGAATTTTGGGGTTTTGTCTGTCTAAATGTTTTAAATATGAGGGGATACCACTGCTGTAGTTCCTTGTTGTCTACCAGCATGCAGGAAAGCTGTGATACATAAATAACAGATGCAGAAGAGAACAGAGCAGAAAATTGCCAATTAAAGAACGTTGTATAACAACTCCTCCATCTGGGTCACCAGCAGGGTTTGAACCCAGAGCGTGCCCTGCTGCAGGCTCTGAGCCTCTCCTGCAGCACCTGGGGAGGGCCAGGCACAATAAACCTGCTCTCACTCCTGCTGCCTCCCTGCTGGGGATGGCCAAGGAGGAGTTTCTCACTTAAGTAGCACCATGCAATAAAAATGTGGCCAGTTTGTTTCCTAGTGCAGTCACAGCAAAACATCTCTCCAGACAATCGTTTCCTGACATTTAGCAGGAATGGGTTTCTCCTTCCACAGATGCAACCATGGTAACTAATTTTTTTTCTAAAAGAGTTGATGTCTATTGAGTTGATGATGTGTGAATGTTTCCCACCTTCCTGCAGGTGCTGTTGCTCACCTTCATGAATGTTTTTAGCTCTGCTGATGGGTAACTTCTCCTTTCTGGCTGCGCTGTTGAGCAGCCATCACCAGGCTGCCTGAGACCAGGCAGCTGCACGGAAAGTATTGAGACAGGCAGTGTGAAAGGCATTTCCCTTCCTCCCACACGCACAGCTCTGTCTGTAGTGCTTTACAGAGATTGCCGTCTTACAGAGGAGACTTTCCTGCAGTCATTGGTGCTGGGGATTTCTCTGAGTCCACAAAAACTGATCTGGACACTGCTGGTAATGGTTATAGACAGAAAATAAGTCACCCACCTGTTTCTTTCCAGGAAGGGAAGTAGTCATCAGTACTGCAAAACAGATACACTTCAGACTGCCTGTTTGGTGTCTGGGGAATGCCTCAAAGCATCTTTGCTACCCGTGCTTCCCACAGCCCTGCTGCACTGACAGACACATCCCATCAGGTAACCCTCAAACCATCTCCTGCTGACAGAATTGCCCTGGGTGCCTGAGCAGCTCTCAGAGCGTGGGTTGGGTTGCTACACTAAGAGTGGGGCAATGCTTTTCAACACTGCACTCAGAAGAGGGTTTCTGGCACATCAGAGGGGAAGGCTCCCACAAATCCCTGTGTCAGGCTGAATACAAGGATAACTTGGCAGTTGCACACCAGCAGAGGTGTTAGCCTTCATTGTCAGCTCTCAGAGTGATTTACAAAATAATTTTAAAAATTCATGAACCTCCTTCTTTATAAAGCGTTGTTGTGAAGTTGAATATTTTATTACACGAGGCAACCATCATTCACTGCTAGGGAAGGGTATGTGACTGCTGTTCTGAGAGGCCAGGATGCTGGGATGGTTGGCATTGGAGGAAAGGAGTTCTGGCATGTATTTAGTGACTAATCACCTAAACAACACTTTCAGACCTGGGCCTTCTGAGAAAGGACTCCTGACATTCAGACCAATTTTCCACATTTCCTTTCTATGTGTGCACCCTTGCACACATTAATTTTGCACACTATGATTTTTTTTCTTTTTTTTAATTCCTTTTTTTCCTTATGATTACAAATTCTTTCTCATAAATTAAAAGCTAATCTAGTTGGAAATATAAGTTTTCAGGGTCAGGGACTAGTTTTCCACATGGTTCATTGTGACTGCAGCTGCCTACCCAGAGCAGAGCAGGACAGAGCACCTCTACTGACCTTTGCAGGCAACTCCTTCCTAGTCAAGAATAAGCAAACATAGCAGAACAAACAATCAAATAGTTCCTTTTCTGTAGCAGTGAAGAAATACAGAATTGCCTTTGTGGATAAGAGGCCACAAGCTTTGTCCTGAGTTTGCAAGGCCTTGGGACTGAGACCTGTCAGGCCCACCTTGTCTGATCTCTTCTTGCTCTGCCTTTGCTTCACTTGGTTTAGCTGGGATGGCAATTTCTATAATTGATCAGGAGTCTGCCTCTGGTTTACTTTTGTTTGTCTGTGATGGAGACCTGCACTTTTATATAGACAGCAGTAACAAGCAGGTGTTCTGGGTAGAATGGGATATTTATGACTCCAGCAGAATGATGCAGTGTAGAGAAACACAGGCTTGGTATGACAGCAGGGATGAGAAGGAGGTGCAGGATGCAGCAGGGAGGGGTGAAAAAACATGGAATATAGGAGATGGTTTACAGCACTGACACTGGAGATACAGCAGCTGTAAACAATTCATTAGTGGTCAGTTTAAAAACATGCAAAATAGTGTGTGTCCTCTTCACCTATAAATAAGAATTTGACTGTAACATATTCTACATTACTGTGTGGCACTGCAATAAGAAATAAAATGCTTGCCTGCCATGTTAAGAGGTGACTGGCAGCTATGCAAACCTGGTCACAACTAAAATCCAAAGCCCCCAGGATAATTTAAAAATGTCTGCCACCTCTCCATGAGTCATGTAAACCCACTCAGCTGCACTGAGTCAAATGTGTTCTGGTCAACCAGAGCTTGAGCACAGCCCATGGAACAGGATTAATCATGAAAAGGACCATAGGTTGGGTTTTATTTCTTTGTCTTTTATTGAAAAAGCAACCTTTCCCCCACAATTTATTAGCTTAAAGCCTGGTATTGACCTAAATTTGAGACAGTATTGGTAGAATATAACTCTGTGCCTCTGTGGTTAGTTACAGCACAAACACCTCCACGTTATCATTTCTCAGCCTGTCAGTCCTGTGCTTTGGGCCCAGTCTCAGCCCCTTCAGCAGCCCATCCACTGGAACCCCACCCTGGGCAGCCACCCCAGAGTGGCACAGAGCAGTGCATCCCTCTCCTGCAGGATTCCCTGTCCCAGCTCAGGGGATGGCTCTGCTGGCTCAGTGCTCTGAGCGTGGCAAGGTAAGCACTGGAGAATGGGATTTGGTCAGTGCTCAGGGAGTGCCACTGGCTGCATGCTCACTTTTACCTTTCCTGCAGACAAGGTGCTGGATTTCAGCAGGTCTGGACCCACCTGTGTTTGTGTGCAGCAAAGGGGCTGGTTATCAGCTGTTTTGTTTGTTTTTTTATGGGAAGGTTATCAGCATTTTTTAACTACTCCAAGAGATCGGGTGGTGGCACAGTAACATTTGTCAATAATCAGAGTCTTCATTTAGGTTATTTTGGTAATTCAGATTACTAAACATCCCCTCTAAGGTTTTCTTTTATGATTTCTGACCTTTGTAATACTTGAGTTTCAAGAGCCAGCCAGAAGAGAGGTGCCTCTCCCCCGGGCATGGGCAGCCAGGCAGTGCTGGAGGTTCTGTGTTCACATTTCACACTTGAGAGACCTGGCTCTCCTCGGTCCTGCTTGCTGACAGGGGTGAGGGATGTGGTCTGTGTTGGCAGGATTGTTGTGGGGGGCTGTAAAAGCAGGTCCTTGGGGTGCCCTGATGCTGGCATTGCTCATGGGAGCTGGCAGGTCCTGACAGATACACGGCCTCCTGTGACACCGAACGGGATCGCGAGCGTGTGTGGGGTAACAGGGGACACTCACAACCAGCACTCCTGGGTTTTAGCACGGCTTATGCATCACTGATTTCAGCTCTGACCATCAGCCCAGGCACTCTGCTTGTGAGGATGACAACAAGCCCAGTAAAGTGTGAGAGGGGAAGGATACCTGCTTAAATTTTGCTTTGAAAGGGACAGTGACCACTCACAGAGGGTAACATCATAACTGTGGAGGGCAGAAGGTTAGCACCAGACTGTGAGTACTCTTGACAGGGCAAATGTCCCATCAGGTGGGTGAAATAAGCAGAGAGAAAAGCATCTTAAGTACAGTTTTAGGAGCAACAGTACTTCCTTTAAGAAAAGACAGCAAAATAGATCCACTGGACATGAAAGAGTGTAGCCAAAGCAGAGCCTGTTGCACCGTGGAGTGAAAGAATATCAAGAAAAATATTATTAACCTGGACATAAGCATGCTAAAAAGCATATCTGGTGATAATGTGTAAGTATGCCCTGATATTACCACTAATTAAATAAGAAACAAATGTACAAATCTAAGCAGAAATGTAGAAATAATGTGTATCAGCAAATCAACCATTCAGAAATTGTATGCTTGCACAAATGGGCAGATTGGAAAAATGTATATGGTAAAATCTGCAAGAAAAGAGGGTATAAAAAGATGGGAAATTTGTATGGGAAACGAAAAGAAATTTATATGTTTTGGGTACATATTTATGTGTGTGTGTATATACCACACAGAAAAAGCAAACAAAATGTCTGGTGAAAACAGAACAAGTCCCTGTCCCCCTGAAAATAAAAAATGGCCAGAAGCAGATTGGAGCTGCTTTTGGAGAGCTGAGGTATGAGCAGAACCACAGGAAGGATAAGAAAAGAAAGACAGGGAAGAGCTCATAAGTTTGGCCACCCTGAATCAGCATTAACTACTTGCACCTCCCTCATGGTAGCTGTACACTCACAGGTAATTTAGAGTAAGATTCTTAAGGGCTAAGTTAATTGCATGTGTAATGCTAATTTTTCCTGAAGACTGGTAATTAACCTATATTGGTAAGTGAATGTTAATCTGGTGTTGCTCAGAAATTTGGAACTGGTCTGATCTCAGTCTTTTAAACACAGCCACCACATAGATCTCTCAGCTGCCTGGTTAGTACATGCAAACATTGAGTGTTTGTGTGTGTTCAGCTGCAGGAAAGGAGAGAGAAAAACACCCACGACATGAGTTGCTGTAGCCTTGACAGCCAGGTCAGAGGCTCTGGGATGTGGCCCATGGCAGGGTCAGTCACACAGCTGAGGTGGTCAGACAGGGAACATGCCCTGTCTTTAAGTACTGACCACAGCCAGCAGCAGAGGCAGCCAAAAATCCTCATTCTTTGTGATTCAGAATCAAAGGTTTCTCTCCACATCTCTCTTTTGCCACCAGCTGCTCAGCCCCTCTCCCCTTTAGCCACCAGCACAGAGATGAGTGCTGCTCACTGTGAGGAGCTGCAAGAAGGGCACATCTCCTCCCCAGGTCCCAGGAATTGACACCTTCTGCCTCCTTAGAGACCATCCCAAAGGTCAGCTCTGGAGTGCAGCAAACCTCAGCCTCCTGCCACCAATTTGCAGGTGGAGAAAGGGAGGGTCAGTGATGCCCTGGGCACAAATTAGAGAATTGCATTTTCAAAGTGGCAGTTTCAGGAGTTTCATATACCATTGCATCCCATGTAATGTGTATATACTATTTTAAGAGTGTATGATATATATAAAAAACATTTCACATCCCTTTTCTATCCATTCCTCTGCCTCCCTTCCGGGTAATTTTTTTACCCCAGCACAGATTCTGAAACACCAAGCAGCTGCAGAGATCTTTTAGATAACAGCAATATTCAACCTGTCACAAATTTTCTCATAATTAGTGTTTTCTTTGCAAAATTTTTCTCATCTTGGGCAAGTAGGAATTTTTATATCCACAATAGTTTTGCTTTTTTGGTTACCTTTGCAAGCACTACTGTTTGAATAGGTAACTTGCCACCAAGACAACAGTTCTCTCCCTGCACTCTGAGCTCACATTTGTGTTTGTGACCCTCAGATTGCCTTGTGCAGGGTACCCCACCTCTCAGACACGTTTGCTCAGCATAAATTTTGTTTTCACTCAAGATACATGTATGTACTCAGAAATGTTCCGAGTTCTTCCCACCATGGTGGATGTTATTTCCTTTGAGGTCTCAAGCCAGTTAAACTCCTTGGTGCCTCTGGCCAAAGGCCCAGCTGTTGCTGACAGGCTGAGGTGGCAGCACCTCTGTGGGGACAGGAGCTGCTTGGGGAGCTCTGGGCCCATGTCACAGGTACAGATGTTCTGCCTGTTGTCATGATTGCATGGATCCCACAAACACAGCTTTTCCAGGCACCACAGTTAGGGGTAGACATAGGACCCCTCTGCTGTGTAACTGTGCATCTCCAGGGGGAGGGAATGAGTCCCTCGTGTGACATCTCCCTGCATTTGCCTTCCTGACAAACTATTTTGCAAGTGCAGAGAGGAATGCTGCTCTTTATTCAGTCACTTATTACATGAGGCTGTGGTACTGTTTGAATCACAAATTGCATGCTAATGGCCTAATTCATAAACCATTGACATTTTTTATGAGCCCTTAACATTCAAAAGTGAAGAATTTGTGCTCAAAAAATAATTTGCATTGCAAAATTCAATAATTTAGTTTCTCATATTCATTAATGCCTAAGCCCACACCACATAACTTATCCCAGTCTAACTACACTTCCCAGAACACTGATAAAAACAGGATACACACTAGTTCACCTAAAGGGCTTCTATTTGCAACTAACTCTTTACCTGCACTGATTGATTATATTTGTAGAGAGGAAAAATCCAGCTCTGCAGCAAGTGTGATGAATGCACTCAGCAATGGCTGCTTTGAAGCTGCTTTCTGCTCTAATCATGTTTTCCTCCAATGGCATTAACTACCATAAAATATGAGATCATAAAGGGTAACGATATCAGACAACAAAATCATCCTGCAGACTGCTCAGTCCCACTGTATTAGGGAAGGATTCATGTTTCATTAATGAAAACTTGCTTTGCTTTTGACCTAATATCGCTAGTTGTCGAAACCAGACGAGAAAAGTAATAATAAATGTGTAGCTCCTAAATCATCCACGAATTCCTAGTGCTGTAAATCACCCCCTGTTACAGGGAGGGAAACTGAGGCATATGCACAGCAAATAGCCCAATAACTCCTGCAGGGTCAGCTGAACTCTGTCCAGTGCTCCACACAGCTCCTGTGGGATGTGCACATGCTAAGGTGATTGGTGTTATCTAAACAAGCTTTATAAGTAGTTTTTTGTGTATTGAAAGCAGAATAGGTCTGTCCCCCTGGGCCTCTGTCCTTCCAGGACATTTGTGGTTGGATGTGTTGCACAGGCACTCCCAGACAGGGCTTTTTAAAGGGAGCTGATTCAGGGGGGTCTCTGCTTAAGGCAATGTTCACATGGGGAGCCCAGTCTGCCAAAAAGGATGGGTGGTTGTTTGCTGGGTGGAGGTGGGGGTCTGTTTCAGGTGTCCTTGCAGAAGTGTCTTCTTCTGGTTTAGGTGAGACCCCAAACTGCTGTCACTCAGCTCTCACTGGCCTGTGCTGCTAGGGGACTCTTCCAGCATTTTTAATTCATTGCCATTGGTGTTATCTTAACTAAAGACAAAACATTTCTTAAATAGCCTAACTACTTACAAATTACTTCCCACGTGCAACAATTTCTATTAACTATTTACAAATACTGATGCACAGCTTGATCCCTTCCACAGCAGAAACCACCACGGGGAGTCTCTGGAGGGCAAGGCTGCATTCTCCACCCAGTTTGTTAGCTAACACATTTAGGCATTCAGACCAAGCTAAACACAGCAGGTTCTGCCTGGGGCAACTTCTGCAACTGCCCAAAATTCCTCCCAGAGAGCTCCTACGAAGATAATGCCAACATTTAATTGTGATGGTTCAGTCAATCAGCTCCTTTCCAGCTGGCCTGCTGTCCCAAGCCAGTCCCTCACCCCATCTGTGCAGAGACTGCCTGGGCCTTCCTGGGCCACCCAGAGGATCAGTGCTGATGGACCTGGCTGTGCCCCAAGCACAGCCCCAAAAACCAGCTACACCACAGCTGGAACTGGATGTATTTATTACTGACCTATCCCTTCTGTCCCCCAGATGTTGCTGCAGTTTGGGATGTGAGGTGTTCAGGTGCCCTCACACCACAGCACAGCAAAAGCTGTGGGCATACAGCTGCAAACCCAGCGTTACCAGAGTGAGGACTGTGCTCCATCTGCACTGGCATTTCAAATAACAAGCTTTACGTGCATCTTGAGGGGTTTTCTGTTACATATTTATTCAGTTCTAGTAAAGAGAAAATGATAATTGACAGGATAATTCAGCAGCATCTGTTCCATTCCAATATAGGGTCTGAACTTACTTGCATCTGAAGCCTTCTCCACAATACAGTAGAGAAAGAGATGCTTATTGTAGATCAGTGAGTGCTTTCCATTGTCATTACCACGTTGAAAGTGACATTTGTACAGTCTCTTTTTTGGGTTGGCCCTGAGGTCACAGACACAGTATGGGAAATGCAACATCAGGAATCACATTCCTTGTGGAATGGTCTGCAGGATTCTGGCCTTTTGCTGTATTGTTTCTTTCTTATTTTCACTCAGCACTTCATGTTCCTTTGGAATATTGGTGTCTTTTGAAACCCAGTAGCTGAAGTTGCTAATAATTAATAAAGAAGCAGCTACAATATATTTGCAGAACTTCCTGCCTGAGGTTGGCTGTTAAACTGACCTGAATCACAGTTCCATAATTATGTGATGGCAAAGGCTTTGGGAGCTGCTGAACCATGGACACTTCAATTTTAAAGGTCAGATGAAATGCTGATTTGCTATAAAACAAATCAATACATACACACAAGGAAAAAAAAAAAAGGTTGAAAAATGTGAACTTCCACATTGCTAGTAGAAAACACATGGACTTGAGACTGGCAGATTATGTATGGGTATAATGAGTGGACAACAGTTCTTCCTTTCTTTGCTAAAGCTAGAGGCCTCAAGAACAGGTTTTCCCACACAGCTCCCAGTGGTTGCAGGGAGTCCTGAGCTGGAACATAACAATCAAAGGTCCCTTTGACCATTAGGTCAGAGAACTGAATTCTCCACACGAAGCTTATCCCACCTCAGCAGCTGTGAGCATTCTCAAATCTCCCGGCAAGCTCTCGTTTGTTGCCTTTCTGCCATGTGAGGAAGATGCTAAGGACACATTTACACATTTTTAGTGATCCCTAGGCAAGTTTCCAATCACTTAAACTGTGCTGGACATGTTCTTTTTAAACCATCCTGGCAAACTAGAGACAGTAGCACAGTGTGTTGGGGTTCAGGCGGGCCCTGGTGAGCTCTGCACATCCCGGGCTCTGCTCATCCCAAGGCTCTGCTCCTCTCTGGATGCACCACAAGCAGTGGATTGCTTTTCTCCTGCAAGGGAAGAGCTGGGCAGACACAGGGACAGCCAGCAATCCCTCTGTCACACCCTCTGGGCTCCCAGCTCCTGCTCAATGGGGGCATTTTCCCCACCCCTAGAACCTGCTGTCTCACTGGAACCCTTCAGGTTTGGGCAGAAGTTAAAGTCTGATTAAATCTAAGATTCCCTAATTTGTCTCATGGAGCTAAAAATAACTTTTAAACCCAAGTTGGGTACCCTTAATATTTTATGCACAGCTGTGCCCATCTCAGATTTCAGAACTGACACAAAAAAACCCATGCAAGTCTGGCTCCAGTAAAAGCTGAAAAGTTGTAGACCTTTTAATTGCATAATTTTGGCAACAAGAAGGGTGGAAGATGCTTGAGGCGTTTCAGTGGTCTTAGGTCAGTTGTATTTTTCTGCTTTTCTCTCTAGCTCTATGCTCTTGAAAACATTAACTGAGAAATGAGAGCTGATCTCTGCGTGTTCATATGATGTGATATTTTAAATAGTTTACTTATTTGGATTTTTTTTTTTTGTTTAATGAGCAAATTAATAAATCTCTTTGAGTTCTAGAAAATAAGTAGAAACAGCCATATCTCAAGTGCCACCAGCTTAACAATACAATCTAAGAGGTGGTCATTCTGATTTTGAGCAAGACTTTATTCTTTGAGCAATACTTCATCTCTGAGGACCAAATAATTGGGTGACATAAATGAAGGTAGCTCAGTGGTGTTTTTCTGACCAGTATGAACTTTAATTTTTCATAGGCACATTTCAACATGTCCTCCTCCAAGCTGGAAGCTGTAATTATGAGTCTGCCTTTTTTAAGACAGACTATATTTCCCTTAAAAATGCATAAGCCTCCCTATTATTGCTACACAGCAGATGGAGTGGCAGAACAGAGCTGCCTTGTGGATTGTTAAGCCAAACTGTTGCTGGGAAAAAAACACCACTGAAGACCAAGATCAGTAATCATTTCAGAAAAACAGGTTCTTGTGCCCCTCCAATATATTTCTGTGTTACCTCCATAGCAGATACTGATGAACACGTGTATTTGTATGAAATGCAGAAGCAGCATGAGCTTAATGTTACAACTGCTTCTAAGTGCAGTTTGCATTTGTAATTTAAAGTTGTTTCAAAGTAGTGAAGGGAACTAGGGAGTTGTTTGGGGCGATAGAATATAGAGGATCATTACAAGCACTTGCAGATCATATTTTGCTTGAACTAATTCCTCCTGATACTTTAATATCAAACATAACCCATGCCAGTTTTACATCTCAAATATATTTGGTATTTCAAAAAATAATTAATAGTGTCAGTTTTATTAATGTGTTAAAATATGAATTAAAAACATGACAAATCAACGGGAAACAGCAGTCTGTTTTAATGAATATTTCATACTGTGCATCAATAAATCATAGATCAAAGGGAATGGAGCATATTCTGCAATACTACTTTTCTGTCAATGTGGGGTTACTAAAAGTTTTACAAGTTGTTTTGGCACTTACTTAGTTGCACATTTGAATTAACATTTTAGGAGGGAAATAAAAAAGTTATGGCACTGAATCCCAGGAGAGTCTGGTGTTCAAAACAGATTGTCCTGCTTCCTTACCATTCCATTGCTGTAAAGAATCCGTGGCTGACCGTGGCGTGGCAGGTCTGGGTGTGTGCAGGTATCCTGCTGCTCTGCCTCCCCAAACCAGGCTTTTCCCAAGCTTCCCACGTGGGCACTGGCAGAAGGTGAAACTTCTCCTTACAGAGCACCTTGACCTCCTTGTCCATCTTTGTGACTGATTTGCTGCATGGGACTTTGAGCTGTGCATATCTCTGATGTCTCTGTTTTGCCAGATCACTGAAGGGCTCAGATACGAGTGCCTGCCTTATCAACTGTGTGTGCACATATTTAACCCCTCAGATCCTTTAATGATGTTGAAAAATGATCAGAAAACTTGATGGAATGATGATATTTCACTGTTGGTGGCTCATCAGGCACGGAAGTGCAGGAGGCCTCCCGTGGCTGCTCGTGGTCCTGCAGGGAGAGGTTTTTCCCAGCAGGTTCAGAGCTCTCCTGTTGGACTGTCCTGATGCACACAGAGGGGAATGAGCTCTGCTTGTCCTCAGTGTCACCCAGCAGCCACCAGCCCTATCACCTCACTGCCCCCCCTTGAGCTCTCAGCTCAGCACCACCGTGGTCCCAGAGCTTCTGACCCATGTCTCCAGAAGATGGGAGTACAGCAAAGATGGCCACAAATTTCCTGCAATCTGCCAAGTAGATGTTCCCACACAATATATTTATCTGTGTGATACCACCAGCTCCCTCCCTTTTTCTAATAGAAAACCTGAGAGGATTACACACATTAATTTAGTTAAGGATGCAAGGCTATTCACAGTAATTAGCTACCACTAATTAAGTAGTGAGATCAGGGATAGAAATGGAGACAGAAGTCATTCAGGGTATAACTGCTGAGTGATGTGATTTTGCTGTTCTCCACTGATGTTCCACAAGAAAGATAAATCCCCAGATCTCTGCAGTGGGCAATTAGGAGTTCAAGTCTAAAAATTATTATACTAATGCCAGAAAAGGCTGCAGGACATTCTTGAGGGTGTAGATAATGGGATCTGTCCTTCTTAGCCTCATCTTAGAGACCAGGTCACAGCACTGTGTCCTGCCCCTCTGATTGCTCTGGGAGGGCCCCAGCAGGGCTGTAACATGGAATTTCCATGTAATCCCAGCTAACAGAACAAAAAAAAACAACCAGAAAGGGGGAAGCCCTCTTGACCATCAGTTTGCTTTCATCACAGTGAAAGCAAATTCAGGCTTTGAGGACAGAACTGGAATGCCAGAATGTGCAG
Source organism: Peucedramus taeniatus (assembly GCA_013400575.1). Classification (NCBI taxonomy): domain Eukaryota; kingdom Metazoa; phylum Chordata; class Aves; order Passeriformes; family Fringillidae; genus Peucedramus; species Peucedramus taeniatus. The sequence goes on from WBNO01033426.1 coordinate 1,029,096, forward strand.
AGATTAATCTGAAACTAATACCAATTGCTCCCTATCACATTCAGTATATTTGATATAATTACCTTAAGAACAGCCTCAAAATGTTATATTGTTGGAGCTGCCAGATGGAAGACATGCTCTGCTGATAGCAAGCATATCAGACAATGATATTGAAGAGACTTCAGAAGAGTTTTAATTAATCTGTCTCTCTTTTTTTGTATAATTGACATTACATTGGGCTCATTTGTTCTGTGGAACCCAAGCACTTGGCTCTTGGTTACAGGACTTTAATGGATAAAGGTTTCCCTGAAGAGAACTAATAAAAGTCAAGGCTCTCAGCTTTTATGAAAATGACTGCAGGTTACCTTAAAGAGAAGATGGTTTCCTCCACTATGTGAAGCAAAACTTCATAGATCAATGCTGACATAAGATGGTGCTTAAATGGGTAATTTTTTTTCAGGCATTTATCTTCTCTGGCTGAGATCCATTATTTTATTGCCCCGGTTGGAAACCACCACACTGCATGACACAAGCATGGTTTTAATTAGTCTGAAAAGTTTTAATTGGGAAACAAAGGGAGATATCTTATAGATTATTATTGCAACCTTTAATTGTCTGACTTGAGAGACCATTAATTATCTTGATGGGGAGATGACACACCTTTCTGAACTATGACACTCATATTTACAGCACCTTTTACAGAATACAGTACCTGTTGACTTTCTTCCAGCCTTTCATTAAGGAACTGCTGTGATAGGAATTAACTACAGTAATTCCATTACAAAACCTGCTGTCCAGTGGAATTTTTCTGGAAGATTAGATTTCTGAAAGGGAAAAAGGCCATTTAAGCTAAGCATTTCCTCAAGGCTCAAAGTAAATAACCGATGAAGAAGGTCAGAATGAATTTAGAACTCTTAAAGGTCTGCTGTACACTTGCGTGCAGTGTGCGAAAAATAAACAGTGCCGCTTTCCAGTACAGTGATTTTTATTGTTTTAAATGTTGCACATTTCAGTTTAGGGGAGAGATGAGAAGCACAGAGGACAGAATCTGATCAAAATGATTTTACTTGGAGGAAGAGCAGCATTTTAAGCAGACATTTCAAGGTTGAAGTGATACTGGTAGCAGTTGCTTGGCATTAACAACAAAGAAAAGACTTGTTAAACCCATTGGGGCAGAACAGCAGAGAGGAGCCTGGTGACCTGGGGTTCAGCTCATGCCACAGTGCATTCACCAGGTGTAGGGAAGGTGCAGAGCACAGGGCTGGGCATATGCTGAGTGTTTATTATTGACTCTGTACTGGTACCCACTGCCAGCCTGCAGTGGGTGGCATGCACTGCCTGCTTTCAGCTCCTCTTCTACAACAGAGATGCTGTCAGGACCTGGTCATTTTTAGTAGTTCTGTAATTGTGTCTGTATTGACTAAACTAGTTGAGAGACTTTCAACCTTACTTTATATTGCCTTACTGGAAATTCAGAAGATTACTTTAAACTGTGTTAATATAGTTGTATTGCTGTTTTTTGGGGTTTTTTTTCCTGGAGGTCAGCAGTATCTACTCTGTTTCTGTGAAAGGAAATTCAAATATTCCCTGGGCTACCACAGGCTAACTAGATACTGAGTTTATTTTTAAAGTACAGCCAGGTGACCTCTTTTTTTGACCAGGAGCAGGTGGACAAGTGGAGGCTGGAGCTTTGATCCCATACAAACCTCCTTCCCTGCCAAGCTTCAGCTAATACAGATCAGTGGGAGACAATATTGCACTCCTGCTACTGGGGCTGGAGTAATGAGGAGAAAGGATTATGTCTGAGTCATGGAACCTCACAGGTGTTTCACAGGGAGTTGCTCTGAGATGGAGCTAACGACACAATTGAAGTTATTGTGCTTTTCCTGCACACACAGAAGAGCTAGAGCTAATCAAAGCAATCTGAACATGTGCTGTATACTAACCAAGAGGACACAGAAATCACAGAAATGGATTCCCCTTTGTGTGTGCTCTGTCTGACCAACCTGCAAGTGGGGAAACAAAGTTTTAGCAAGTACTTTCACTTGGGGAAATCTTTCAACAACTACAGAAGTCGTTAGGCTTCATCTGCAGTAGCTACAGTCATTGGAAGCAAAGTGGCCATCAGCGATGCTGGAATGTCTCTACAGCAGAGCTTTTGCAAATTAAGAGTCTGATGCTGCATACTGATTGAATGCTGCAAACTACTTCCCCCTTCTCTGTCCTTTATTTCTTCTTCTCTCAAGTTGCTGTCAGGAGTAATCCCTCTTCTAATATACTGAGATGGGGAAAATCTCTCTTCAGGGTTTTTCTGGTTGGTTGTTTGTTTTTCAATTAATCTCAGGGAGGGCTCTGCTGGGTTGGTGACATTGGTTTGCTCCTCACATGTGCAGCACTGCAGCCGTGGATGTGCTCAGTGCTGAGGGCAGGATGTGCAACAGAGCATTGTCCTGCAGCAGTGGTCATTTAGGCTTGCACCAGCTCCAAAAACACACATATAACTGTGTTATGGGATGCTCATTTTAAAAGTCTGTTCCCCTGATGGTGAAAAAAATACTGTTCTGTGAACAACTTAAGCAGTTCTAAAATATAATTATTGCCTGAGTGCATCTAACAGTGATGACACAACTCAGGGACCTCAGTGACAACTGAAAAGAATGTGCCTTGGGGCACTGGCATGAACAGGGCTACGTATATATTGGTGGTGAGGAAAAACTAGTGTACAAATTTATTTTAATAAGCTGGATATACAGCATAAATCTTTTTTTTTTTTTATTCATTTATTTATATCTGTTCAGATGTAGTCTACTTTCCTACCTGGAAGAGGGGCTGAATGAGCAAGGCTAGCCTGAATGCCTTAAACTTCTGGGGAATTTTCTCTCTTGGAAGCCAGTGGCAGCTTCACATCTTTGTGTGAATATGTGACCAGGAATATGCCAATTTAATTTGTTGCACTGGAAATACAGGTATTATTTCAGATTTAGCTAAATACTAGAGTATTGTAAAAATTCTTTCTAACAAAAATAAGTGGAAGAAAATGTAACTTGGTTTAAAATTATCCTAATACTAAATTTTAATACATTCTTCAGAAATTCAATTTAATGTGTCTCGTCTAACTGTTAGTTTTATTAACTGCCTCTTAAATGTTTAATTTGGGGGGGTGCAAATAAGAGCAGAGCACACAGTGAATCAGCATGAACAGACTCACTGGTTTTGTATTCAAGTCAGTGCTGTAGGCAGGAAAGTGCAGCAGGCTGGACGGCAGGAACGCTGTAATTACTTATTAAACTGCAAACTTTAATCACATGCTGAACCACTTTTAAATTTAACAAGCATTAACTCTATGAGTTGGTGCAAACTCAGCTCTGAGGCATCATGTTCCCAAGATGACAGAAAGGGTGCATGAGAAGCTGCTGGTGCCAGTGGCTGAGTTCCAGACTCTCTGCTGACCCTAAGCACAGGAACTGCTGCTGGAGCCCTGAACCTTCATCTCCACTCTCCTGGGCAAAGAGGGACCCAGAATCATGCAGTGACCTCTTAGGCCTCAGGGGCAAAAATCCAAAAATTTGGAATGTTTTCATTTTCGCCCCCTCTTTCTCTTCTTACTTTTCTTGGGGTTTGTGTGTTTGGAGGTGTTTTTTAATATATTAAGACCTTACACATGAATTGAGATTTTTTTATTTCTTGTACTTTAGTATGTCAGAAATTGAAAATATCACCAAAAATTCTTTCCAGTATTTGTGTGGTTTTCCTTTTGTAAGCAATTTTGGTTGTTGCTACAGATGCATCATAGAAGTAGAAATTATCCCTTTTAGTCACTGGTGAGTGAGAGGAAAAATTAAGCAGATTCTTGCTTAGGTGTAGTAGGAAGTAGTTTAGGGTTGGAACCACATTGTTTCAAAAAATCCTCATCTCTCATTCCTGCTTGCACTTGCCTATAGTTGGTTCTTATCTAAAGACCAATAAAGCAAATGGAAATATTCTCCCAGGGGTATTTGGCACCAAATGAATTTGTGGACCTGGATTTTCAAAAGACGAAAAGTAGAGGACAAAAAATTATCTGGTTTTATTTTCTTCATGTTTCAGAATTTAGATGCCTGTTTTGAAGTGTTTGGAGCCAAGAAGGCACATGAGCAGCTGTGCTCTAAGAGCACGAGGATCTTGCTGTCTTTGATAGGGTTCCCTGCCCACCTGAAACAAAGAGCTTTGCTAATCTGGGGGAAATGTGAGTGACTCGTGAAAATCTGCTCTGAGAGGGTGAAAGGCTCATGGCTGTGCAAAGCTTCAAAGGAAAATCTCAGTTGTGTTTAAGATGCTCCTGGCATCAGCACATGCATTTTGGTTTTCTGTACCTTTCCTCTCTGCCCCTTCATTTTTCACATTAGCAATGGCTGCTGATTATTTGAATATCCTCTTGGTGTTCTTCAGGGAAGACAAAACTCACCATTAGGAACTGAAAGTCTCCTGAGACTAAAATCCAAAAGAGCCATTGAGTATGGCAGAATTAAATTATGTGAAAGATGATCCTAGGCACTGCAAATTACTGTGCAGAACTTCATAAAGAACCATGAAAAGGGAAAAAAGTAACAACCAAGCCTATTTCAATATAAAATGAAGCCTTCACTATTTGGAACCATTTGATTCCTACCTCTGAAACTTCCTACCTTCACCACTGCTTTCTCCTGCTGGCTGAATGTTGACTCCAGGTTCCAAACAGCTTTACTGGCAGGAAAGGTTTATGGTGCTAAGACAGCCAGAATGATGGGGTTTATAATATTTATACCAAAACTGGGTTTTAAACTGGATTTCCAGTGAGCATTCTCACAGAAAGGACTCTGTCAACAGACAGATTGCAGGGAAACACAATCCCTGTAATTGATAAATAAAGTCCAAAGGCAAGGCAGAAGTTTGGGGCTGGCATCCTGTTAAATTTCTGTGCACCTATTCAAAGAAATTGAATAATTTGGCTGAGATGATCAGGTGACTCCTTTGAGCTCTGAATTGGGTTGAAACTGCCTCATTTCCTGAGCTGGCTCTGGCACATGCCTCCATGAGTTTGTCACTAGTTTTTCTCGTTCCTCTAAGATGGGTAGTGCAGTTATCCCAACACATTGGGATGCTGACAAGCAGCATCAAATCTCATGATAGCATATAATGACTCTCATTTTCAAACAGGAAAGAGAAATGGTGGTTATTGGAAAATGTTGTTAGATTTTTATATTAAAATCTTGCGCAGTAACAGTATAATTATAATGTGTCATCTCTGGCTCAGTAATTTGACAATTCAGTTCTTTTTTGGGGGGCAGATGGCCTACAACATACCATATTTTTATAATTAGTTTATTCTCTGCAAACTCAGTATGTAATTACTCCCTCATTCATTACTAGTTTCTTTGAAATCTTCCTTTTCAAGAACTAATAAATCCTCCAACACAAGTGAAGCTTAAATTTCTCTTTGTACTCTTCTCTATCCTTTCTAAGGAGCTTTAATACTTACCACCCTGGTTATTTCACACTCCACATTATTTTAAATACATCTTCATCCTTGCCCTCTGTATAACACTTGGCCACCTCTCTTTTTTACCCCCTTTTTTAAAGAATAGTGAATTTTAAGATGACATTTTCTTGCCAGCAGAGTTAGGTACATAAATAAGCAGAGTCTAAAATGCAGATGGATGTGTATATCTGTGTGCTACATTCCAGTGAGTGATGTGAGAGCACCCTGTCTCACAGTGCCAGTACAGCAGGCATCTGTAGAAACAAAATCATGTGATTTCTTTTTTAGCATTGGAATCCCTGCTGCAGTACTTAGTTCATTTTAAATTGTTTTAGGCAGCGACATAATCTTCTGACAATAAAGTTTCTTTCCAAATCCAGAGCCTCCCATGTAGTTGCAGGTGCTTCAAACTCTCTCAACCACTCCTTTGAGCCCAGCTTAAAGCTCTTCTCTGAGCATTGCTCCCCAGGAACAGCCCCTTTGTTGTGGTGCTTGTCTGGGTACTGCCTGTGGCCTGAAGCTGCTGCTCCAAAGTGCTTCCCTTACTAAAAGAACAGGCTCAGATTTTCAGGTTACCCTCGAAATAAATCAAGTATTTAACAATAAAATAGCAGAAACAAACAAACTTCAGGGGAAATTTGGCTTTTTCTCTCCCTCTTCCTTTTAGGTAAGGTTCTGTTCTGTCTAATTTCAGACTAGCACTGCTATCTTAGATTTAAACCATATCGTGGAGACTGAGATTTTCAAAGCAGCTTAAAGGATTTAGAGAAATTTTCCATTCAAATTAAGGATCTTTCTTTCAAAATCCTTTTCATCACTATGTCTTGGTGTTTTTGTAGTTGTTCTTTAAGCAGTGCTTCACTTCAGTCACATAGAAATTCTTTGTGCTGCTACTTAATGTTCCCTAAAAGGGCAAAGAGGAAAAGGAGAATGGGAATGCTGTGCATTGCATTTGCTGTCTGCAGCCTCTCAGTGGCTGAGCAGTGCTGCTGCAAAGTGCTTTAAAATCCCCTGTGCCTCATGTGACACTGACTTCAGGTGTTCCCCTGCACCCAAGTATGTGGGAGTGAAGAAACTTCCCAGGGCTTAAGGTGGCAGCTTCCTCTCCTGCTGCCTGATTTAGTCACTGTCATTACCAGCTGTTATCCTGGGGTGACACAAGAAGGAGGAGCAGCTCTGCTTAAAGCAAACTAAAAAATTCTTTATTAAAACATCTGACTCTATATGGATATATCTTTTTAAAATGCCAGTGTCATTGGAGGGTTACAGTGCCACCTCCTCAATGCCACTGGGTGACCCAACTGTCTGTCAGGTTGCTCATCCCCTATAAAAGAATGTAAAACAATAAGTTATTTACATAAAGTACGTAAAAAAAGTTTATACAAAAAATACAAACATCAGAAGGCTTAATAAAACTTAAGAAAATCAAAACAACAACCAGCTGTTCTTCTGCCTATTTTTTCATCCCTTTCCTGCCTGAAATGGTCCCAGGCAAGAAATGAGGCATTGCTCTCTCACATGATCCTTGCTTTCTTCTCTGCCTGCACAATGCAAGCTCCTGAGAACAAATGTGTCATGGGGAGCTGTCCTCTGCACCAGAACTGATGGCTGCAAATGTTCCACTTGTAAGAGATGACTGGTGGTGAGCTGTGTGCCATTGGAAATTCAGATTTTCTTAGGTCAGAGTAGCCTTGCTGTATGATACCAGTGGCCTGTTTGGTTCAGAGATTGTTGTTGTGACACTGGCACATATTAAGAGCTGAAAGAGACTCTATAGAAACATTTTCAAAAAACCTGCACACAAAAGGAAATAATTTACATTTGCTAAAAATTTTGATATAGAACTTGAGACTTCACATAGCCTAAATCAGTTCAGACATTTTTATTTCTTTCTGATTTTTGCTATTAGTGTTTTGAATCTATATAAATTTAATGTTAATTATGTAAGTGTCCAACTTCTTTTAAGATGTGTTATATATATATTAAAATCAATAATTGATACATTCTGCTGCAGTGGATATCTGAGACTAGCCAAAAACTTAGTCTGGAGGATTTTGTCTTCCTTTAGGTTCAGAGGATTTTGTCTTTAGTTTTCCACAGGGCACATATCAGAAGTGTCTCACCTACTGAAGGTACAGTGCCAGCACAGCCCACCCTTGGCAAAGGGACAAGAAAACACCACCAGGAAAATAGGAAAATGGGTGTAATTATTGCGTGTGTGGCTCCAGTCCACAAGTGCTCACACCAGCTTGAAAAGTTCTGTCCAAAGCTGTTCATGCTAAATGGAAAAATGGCCAACAGCCAGATTAAACAGCTACCAGGGAATTATAAAATTTAAAAAACAAATTACTAAAAAGGAGCAGTGATGGGCCACATAGCACAAAGTCAGCAGAAATGAATGGCTCTCAGTGCATCACACCAAAAACCTCTCCCAGTGTGTTTCACTTACAGATATATGAAGAATCCCCACTGCAATCTGGAATCTGGTTTTTTCTCTGGGCAGGTACTGCTCTGCTGAAGGCACAGCACAAGCTTTTTATAGAGACAACATTTTAGATCCTGTTGAGCTACAAAGAACTCTTCAGGAGCTACTGTTTTACTCTCTGCTGTTTGTAAAGCACCTGGGAAAGGCACAGGGTGAAATGCTGAGGCAGCTTACCTGAGTTGGGCAAAACTATTTAAAATTTGCCTAAATGAAATAAGAGCCCTGATGATGGAGTTATTCCCACTCAACTCGAGTTCCTTGCCTCAGCAGGAGCACAGCCCTGCCTGTGCCTTTGCAGACACTGGTCTGAGTTTCTCAGAACCTCTGTGCTGCCCCTTCCCAGTCAGCCCTCCTGACAGTTTTTCCCCACAGGCAAAACTTGACCACTCTTCTGCAATTTAAACCAAAGTACCCTTCAGTGTGGTGGCTCTGTGCATCCTGTCAGTGAATACCTGCTGCACTTAGGGCATGATGGCTCTAATTGTATCCAGGACCTTTAAGAACCTGCATTTTTTATGAACCCATTATAAATCCTGCGTTAAAGCCCATTTTTTTGCTGTGATGTTTCAGTTTCAGCCCATTTCCTCCCAAATTGTAAACATGCAGCTCCATGAGCAGTGCAGCTAATGAAGCCTGCTTTTCCATAGGTTTATATCCCAGTGGTTGGGTTCCCTGCTGCCCAGGACCATGCAGGCTCCTTCCCAAGCTTGTATTGCACTTTCTCATTTCTGCCCACCTTCTACTCCTCCCCCTGTGTGGGAACTCTTTGTGCCTTACAAATGGAGTGCCAGGCTGTTGTTTTCCCCTCAGCAAGATCTCTTTCCTCACTGATGCTTCCTGCACTGGAGATTGAGAGGACTTGATTTGATAGCCCTGTCCCTCGTGAGTGTAGATCAGATCAGAAGGAATCAGGAACAGATGAACATGCATGACATAACTCCAAGAATTCAGAATAAAAACACTTTTTTTTTCTCTCTCTCTCCTTGTTGTTTTTTTTTTCTTTTTTTCTTTTTTTCTTTTTTCTTTTTTTCTTTTTTTTCTTAATTCTACATTTGTTCCCTACCCAAGTCTTTGGCTCTCTGGGGGAGGTTTGGTGCTGCAGTAGCAGTCACAGGGCACAGAACAAGGCACCGTTGCAGTTGTAGGGGAAATGTCCCAGCCTTGGCCCTCCTTGAAAGCTGAATTCAATTATTTATTGATAAAATCCCCTTGACAGGTAATTTGCTCCAGTATTTGGCTTCTGCAGTGCAGTGTAACATGGTGTTAGATATTGGAAGGAGAAAGAGATATAATGGAATACTTTCTCTTTCTAAACTGCACAGGCTTCTTTTAATTTTTTTCTTTCACTACATTGAAGCTTTCTAAAAATCTGCCAAGTTCATTGTCAGTATCTGTTTTAAAAGCTTTACAAAACACACATAGATCCTTAAGTTCTTTTCAAATTAATTGTAGTATTGGAAAGTTAGTTTTTTCAGTCTTTTCTAGTATTTTTAGGAAGAAAAAGTTGAAAATCAAACAGGAATTTGTACACTCACATGTTCTCTGTGCTTGTAATGGTTACTACCAACTGTGATCACCAGGGAGACAGCAGATTCAATGAAATTTATTCCAATAAATATCTAACAAAATGCCATATATTATTAAATAGAATGTTTTTTTCTACACAAAAAAAAAAATCTAAATATTAAAATTTGTCCTCAAGTCTTTTGCTATAAAGGACAAAGTGGTTTGGTGTGTTACAACCTTTACTAGCAGAAAATTATGGATAACTTATCTGTAGAGAAAGCTTCATCTTAATTAATACCCATTAGCATCCAGCCCAAGCTTAGAGAAGTCCATAGAAAAAACCTTGCACTCATTTCTGTAGGGTTTGTGCCCACAGTCCACTCATGGGCATTTTATAAGTGGTCTTATTTGTTATTATAGATGTCCTGTTCCACAAAAATGTTCAATGCCTTTCTGAAATCTGCTAAAATAAATTATATCTGCCTGTTCCTTGCACACTGCTTACAGAACAGAGCTACAGAATGTTTCTGTATCATCTTTGATCTCTAAAATTGAACCGACAGTCTCTCAGCAATAATCACACTCATGAGATTCCTGATACTTCCAGCCTTTTACCTGGATGGGAGAAACTGCACTTGGCTTTCGTGGCCATCTCTGTAAGGATTTAGCTGTATAACTTTCAGCCCAAACCTTGGAGTAAGTTCTGCTGGAATTTAGCATAGATGTGTGAACGGGGTTTTAACTTGTCTGTGTCAGTTTGTTGAACTCATTCAGACATCCCCAGCTGTTAGGAAATGCAAACTGCTTTGTGATCTTCTCAATAAACCTTGACATCGTGTTTAGCTTTTGAAGATGATGAGACAAGCCAAAACATGAGGGAGTTGGTACAGCTGAAAATGCTGCCCAATTTGCAGTCTTTGCTCAAAAGGCAGAATATCCATATCCATGTATCCTTTACTGAAGTGCTGTATTTACCTTGGTGTGACCATTCCAAAGGAAGGACTGGTGTCCTCTCTGCTTCCCATAGAAATGAAGTGCACAAGCTTTACAACATCATGTGCTCTACCCATGTTGATTAACAAATTCCCTAAGTAACAGAATAATATTCTTACAATAACAGCTCATTGACAAAGAATTGGACTTCTGGGGCTCCTTGCAGCACGTAACCTGAAATCTGTGACCAGTCATTGGATCCAAAGATGGATCCAGCATTTTCTGGAGTAAGGGATATTATAACAGCAACCATTGTAACCTAGAGAGGTTTTATTGCCATTCTTTTGACATCAGACTGTTGCAATGGCTTACTGGAGGACCTGAAGGGCTGTCTGATGCCTTTGCTAACAAGGTGGTGGGGAAAACATACAGGAAAGTGTGGCTAATCCTTGCCTAAAGAAATATGGATGAGAGGATAGTATGTGTTGCATATACTATCCTCCCATATTTGTATATCCTGGTTTGAGTAAACAAAAAAACATTCCAGAATCCCATTCCTTAAAATACATTCTGGAAGAGGAATTTGAAAAGTAGTGTGGTGTAAAAAAGGAATAAAGCCAAGGCAGAATGTCATTAGGAGTAAACTGGCTGAAATAAAAGTATCTACTCTAATGAGACACTGCCTTTAATAACCTTCTTCTGAGACTGGTTTCTAAAGGGGGAACATGTTCTGTAGCACCTACATTCTCTTCTGCCTTGCTGACAGTGTGCTTAGGCAAGAAGTCATGTCACCTCATTGCTAATTTTTGTGATATGGATTTTTCTGTCTCCAAGTCTGGGCTGCTGTTTGTCCTGCTGGCCCCACAGCAGCATCAGCTCTTTCACAGGCAGAGCCATGCAGACACTGCCATGGAGCAGAGCAGGCACATCCTGAGTGCTGCTTCTCCTTGCTTCTGAGGAGCCAGACCTCATCCATCACCACAGTTGCCTTTTCCTCCATGCTGCTGCCTGCCAGCCCAAACCTGAAGCACAACTACCCAGCCTCTCCAGTCCCCAACAGCTTTTGGCGATTCTGGCCAATTATTTGCACTACCCCAAAGGAAACTGGGAAAAAATCATCTTTGGAAGCAGACAGATTTTGCTTGCTGTCACCAGAAAGGTTACTTTCTTTAGTCTCTGAAGGCTTTGGTGGATCAATTCTTGTGCATGGGAAAATAGATGAGAAAGATGCCGTCAGGTACTCTGTGCTCAAGATAGACAGATGGAGACAGTGGTATCTGTCTGCTACAGGGAATTGTCACAGGGGCACAACTCATCGCACTGGTTCTTAGAGGGCTTAATTTGCTGCTGGTAAATAATCTATTTTTTATTACCTCACATCCCCAGATTGTCAACATTCTCAGCTTTTTGCCACAGCTAATTAGACAGGCAAAAGCCTTATAGCCTAAAGAACAAGTCTGAGCTAAGCACCTGCCAAAATATCTGACTTTTTTTAAGAACTGGAATGTCAAAGAGTGAAGGGGCTGCAGATCACATTTAAACGCTTTGAGCATCAATAAGATGATTAGACCCATGAGGCAAACGTTCAGAATTTCTCTCAGACTCACCACTGAGAGAAGGCAAGATAAAACTCTGATAGATAAAAACTACTGTGCAATGGTACCAAAGCTAATTATTCTGCTGAACTCTTGGAGAAATCTTGCAGGGATGTGTTGACAGCATGCTCTGTGCGGCCACTTCTGTTCAGGAAAGCAATATTTAATTGCATATGTGAATGAAGTCTCTCTCTGTAAAGCATAGCTCCTGGAAAATGAATTTTCTGAACCAAAACAAAGAATGACCTCACTGTTAGCCAGGCAAGGCTGATTTGGCAGGGAGAAGGGAGATTTTGTTATTTTTTCATGATGGTTTTATTTTGGTTTTCTCATCTTTATTTAAAAATCCTGTTTTCAAACAAATAATTTTACAAGAAGATTTTACAAAAAAAGCTCTGCACCAAGAACAAAAGGTACCAAATGATGTCCCTCTCTCAGGCATGCCACGACTAAGGAGTGCAAGCAAATAGCAGCAAAGGTATCCTTGCAGCCTCTGTGTGTCCTCAGAGGACAGACTCGTGGTGTCAGTGGCTCACTGTGTCCATGTCCCACATTCCTGGTGATTCTGCTCCAGGCTGGCTCCACCCAGTACAGGGACTGCAGCCCACACTGCCTGCAGCACCTCCTTACCCTGCTCTTCATACCAGGAGCAGGTATCTTGTATCCATAAGGCTGATGGAGTGTGCAGTATTCCTACATCTGAAAGAAGAGATGATGTTAGAGATACTGGAGAGGGAAATGGCTCCCAGCCCCTCCAGCCTGAGCAGCAATTCAGCTCAGTGGGACTGTCACTGGTTAAGGAGTGGTGCAATCAAGGTATTGACTACCTTTGGTTTTCCATGGTTATGAGCCCCAGCACCTAATTGTGCCTTTGGAAGCCATCCCAAAATTTGCTGACTTGTGATTACTCATCAGGGACTCCATTCTCTCAGCTAAAGTGAATAACCTGCTTTTCCCCTATATTGACTTCTACTGCAATAACTTTTTGTACTTTTCTGTTTCTGATATTGCAGAGAGAGAGAGATGGAATGGAGTTCAAGCAGGGAGAGTTGAGATATATCATCTGCCTGCACCAGGGCATAAGCAGTCACCAGCTGATGTCATGCATTGCTTGATGACGTTGATATTGCTGCAGAAACCTCTAGGACTGAAAATAGTAAGCATAAAAAAATTGGCAGACTATGTGTTTTTTTTCCTAATTGAATAGAAGGTGATAAATTTCTTTTGGTTCCATTTATAGGCATGGTTTTATTTTATATTGATTTGCTGTTCTTAAAATTTAAAAAAAAATCAGCTCCAAATAATTCAGGGCTACAACAACACCCACTATATTCTGCCAATGCCTTCTGAGTAGCAAACTATAAGGAATCTTTGTTCTCATTCTCCATGCTGAAGATGTTTTCCCTCTCTGTCACTTCCATAATTTCTATCTACATAGATTTTATATATTCTGAAACCAGCCACACTTTGAGATGGGTTATACCTTCTCCTTTGTATGAACTACATAGATAGTTCATACATACACAAAACACACATAGTTTGTATGAACTAACTCTGCTTCAAACTCATCCTCCAGTGCAAGAGCACTGTAGCACCCACAGAGGAATCCCTTGTGCAGAGTTCAGGGTTACAGCCCCCAGAGCAGGCACTGGAGGGGGTTTGACTGAGTACAGATGGTGCTTTAAGGTAACCCTACTCTTCTGTCACTGCACAAGAGTCTTTCACAGTTTGTAATTTGGGCACCACTAAGCCCTGGGAGCTGTCTAACCTGTTTGCTGCTCCCAAGCTCCTGTTGAGGAGGGCAGGAGCAGAGCAGCTGGGTGGATGGCTGGCAACTGGCCAAGGTCAGCCAGCACAGATGGGCAACTCTGCATGGTCATGAGTGAGAAGAAGAGTCAAAATGCTGACATTTTTCTTTCACTTTTTAGAGTTGAGGCTTGAATAATATTAAGTGCTGTTAGTTATTGTTGTTTACCTGAGATTTTGAAATTCAAGTTCTCTGTGTCCCCCGTTTTCTATTGCAAGGAAGTGAGTAAATTCTTGTCATGATTCCTTTCTCTCTGAGATGTTTTGTGGTGTTTTCTCTTCTAGGCAGAAATGTCTGTAAGAAATTGGCAGGGCTCTACAGCCATGGTCTGCCTTTGCCATTCAAAGTTTATTGTTCTGCTGAGAAAACCTTGAGGATTCCCAAAGCAACAATGTGAAAATCAAGGTAAGCAGTGACTACATTAAGTGCAGAGACTAAATTAAAGTTAGACATTGTATTGTGTGCCCATAGCTGGAAAGGGTAAAATTAAAAACCAAAAGGCACTGTAGCCACTCTCCTTTCTTAGCTCTGGATTTAAAAGTCTGGCTAATATCTTTCTTTATTCAGAGCAAGGTCTGCTTGATTCTGGGACAATACTGAGTCAGGTTCAGTATGTGAACAAGAGAGTCAGCCTTTCCTTTGAGAAATGCATCTCACACATGGGCACCTGCTGGAAAAGGTGAGGCAGGAACTGGTAATGATAACTGAGGTGAGGAACTGAAGTGGTCTTGTTCTCACTGTCTCCTTTTCACACATAAATATGCACACATAGATGTCTTTCATATCCTTCCTCGTGTCTTTTCCATAGGCTGCTCTGTCAAATTTGGTTTTTTTTTAACTAATTTAACACTTCACATATCCAGTGAGAGCTGCTCAGGCTGAGCATGGCTTGTTTGCAGTTGGCACTGAGCTGCACAGCTTCTCCAGGGGTGCTGAGGTTTGGGCAGGGGCCCTGCAGTGCTGCTGGGCTCTGGGATGCAGAGCTCACCTGGGGGGTGTGTTCAGATTACACACAGGGAGCCAGAGCAGCAATTTATACAGCAGTCTGTGATGCACCTCCACCTTTCCTGGCAGTCAGGTTAAGCCATCTCAGAAATCCCAGCCCCGACAGGGAAATCACTCAGTTTTCTGGCTCCCCTAGCCTGGAAATGCATTCCCTCTCTGCCAGGACTTGACAGAAATGCATCCATAATCCACTACTCCTGTTTATAGGAGCAAAGCTTGCTTTACTGCACTTGAATTTAAATAAAGGTATTTGCACATCCCTGATGAATTTTTTCCACCTGTATTTTTATCCATAATAGACTGCCTCTGTACTAGCAGTGAGTGATCAATTGTTTGGGGGCTGTTTGTTTTCAAGGCAATGCGTGGGTGATTCTCGATCCTCCCCTGTGACAGAGCCTGCTGTTATCAATATGTTCCTTTCCTTTCACTGGGAACATAGCTTGCAGAAGGCATGGAAAATAAATGGGGTCTGGTTTAACCCAAGTGACAGTCAGGGAACGTGTCTGGTAAATCAACTTCCAAAGCCTCTCCCCCTTTGGAAATGGCCAGGGCAAGACCTGCACTTGCAAGGTGAAGTGCAGCCTGAAATTTTTTATCTTTTTCTAATTAACAGGAGTTAGTCTTTCAAAGTATCTGCAGCAAGTGGGAACCAGGAGGCTGGAGTGAGTGCCCTCTGTGGTCTCTAAAGATAGAAATGCATTTGCTTTTCAAGGGGAATAGGAAGATTAGAGACAGGCCTGACTTGGGCTGTCAGGTCTCTAAAGCAAAATCCACACTTGGTGGGGCCAAAAATGTAGCACTCATACAAGTGTGAGAGAGCAGTGTTTTCTCACCTGTGTGCTCAGCATGTGCAGTGAGCAACCAGATGGAGACAAGGGCTCAGCCCAACTCAGATGTCACCCTCGGGGGTGTGGGTGCCACCTGGAGCAGCCATGAGGGCACATGCAGGGCTGGGACAGCAGCTCTGACCCCAGCATCCCTTCAGCCCTGGCCAGAGGGTGCCAGAAAGTTGTGTCCTGCCAGGGACCAGAGATGGTCACACTCTCTGCACCTCCTTTTCCCCTTCCCTATTTAGTTTATTTGCCTTATCAAGGCATAGAGACACAGAATAGTCCTCACGTAGTTTCTACCCTTCCTACTGTGGAGGGGTTTCTGTCTCATTTAGTGGCTTTAGGCAGTGCTGAAGTTCAATGAGGAGGAGCAGGGACTCAGCTGGAAATGCCAGCGTGCCTGCCAAACTGTCACCCGAGGTGTTTTCAGATGAGGATGTCTGCAGAAATTACACTGAGGCTTGGCATCACCAGGAAAAGCAACTCTCTTAGCTCCACTGCTGACTAATACAGACAGCATAGTCTGTCACCCCATTAAGAAGCTGTACTGAAAAAAAATTTAATAAAAAAAAAAGAACGGAATTTTGTAGGAGCAACTTTTATTACCAAGAAAGAAACATCTCTCATGTAAAGAGTCAGTCCATTGCTGCAAATTTAGCTACTTTTCCTTGTGTTTGCCCATCCATTTCACTCTGCCATGGTGTGTCCTGCAGCAGGATGCTGCCACTGCCATGGAGGTACCTTAGGGGAGCAGCACAGGCTCTGCAGTGGGTTTCCCTGGATCCTGGTGCCTGCAGGCCTGCCCTTTGGGACAGCTGGGTGCCCAGGGAATTCCCTCTGTGCACCAGCAGCTCTGCAGGGCAGGGCTGGGCACCCTTCACCAGCCCCAACCTCGAGGCTGATCCCTCCAGCTGTGCAAGGGCTGGAGCTGCTCAGGAGCATTGCTGAGCTCCAGATGCTGCTGGGCTGCTGAAACACAGCTCCCCTTGAAAAAGGGATTTTCACAAAGTGCCATTCCTCACCACACTGTTTCATTTCCCCCAGAAATTTTTGGTGGGGAGGTTGTTTGTTGGTTTAAGTGTAAGCAGGGGGGATTCCCCTGCCTATCCACAAGCTCAACTTTGTCTCTCTTTGTCAAGCTGTGCTTTTTCTGGCTCATGCTTCATTACCAATAATAATAAGAGTTTTCTGACAAGAGAGATCTTGAGGCTTTAGCATTTTCACTATTCAAATGTGAGTAGACCTGAATCCTCCTTGCCTGTGTGGCACCCTCCCTCAGAGGCACTAGCACAGCTGAGAAAAAGCAAGAGTTTTTTCCTAGAGTGAGAATTTCAAGGGCATTGTCTCATCCAGGTCTAGCTTTATGTGTCTGTAACACTGAGATTTTTTCACCTCTTTATAGGACATCCTACACATTTCTATCCTCTTTCTGTACATCTTTTTCCTGGTAGTCTATTTGTATTTTACTGGCTTAGTTTGTGAGGCTCTTTTCTTTCTTTCTATTTCATCCTTTTGTTCTTAGTTTTTGGATTTCCAGATTTCCTCTGAGGAACCATCTGGAGCAAAAATATATCTGTTGTCCCTCTTAGGTCTTACAGCTGAGAAAGCTAATAATAGAATTTCTGAACCTGCTCTATCTTACTATTCTCTGCAGTTGATGATGGGTTTATTGTCAAATTTAAACAAATAGGGAAAGATTGCTGGTCCAGCTGGAGGAGTGCTGTTTTGTGGTTTGTTTGACTGGGAGATATTTTAAGTTGGCTTGAACACACTGATTGGTAAGACCAGGACTGCTGAAAAGCAAACAAAACCTTGAGGGGTTGGAGACTTTTTTTCCTTTAGTCTAAAGAATATATTAGCCTTCAGTTCACAAATAAATCACAAGTTCCAGAAAATCAGAGTCTCTTGCTTGAGCCTCTAACAGAGTATGAATAAATGTGTACTCTGTTGCAGCATGTGTTGGGAGTTAGATATTTCTGCTTTGCTAACCCTGATGGCTGTGTTTGATTCTGTATTTACCTTAGCCAAACCCTAGGAGTGTTTCATTAATTTGGGAAATGCCAGAGCTTTTTAAAAATTAAATATCTCACTCATGTAACCTATTTTAATTTCAGTATTACTCCAGCCAGGGAATGTGAAGCTATGTCATGGCTTTCCTGTGTGTCAAACACACAGGAACAGTGTTTCAGGTATTTGTGTGCTGCAAGGCAGCACAGTGCATTTCTTGCAATACCTGGCTGGCTTGCAGAGTCCAGTAAGGCTGATTTTCTGTGAAGGCAGAATAGAAAGAAGTTAACTCCCTGTATCAATGCAGATATTTATAGTTAGAGCTGAGTTTCCTAGTCTTGCTTATGCTCTCCCTCAGCACTGCTGGCAGCAGGGGCGCACAGTGCATTAACTGCAGGCAGCGCTCAGCTCTCCTGATGGCATTCCTGTTCTCAGTGACCAGGGATTTTGGGGACAGGACTCAAGAAGCCTAATTATTACCAAATACTGGGAACTGAGTCTTTGGAAATCTTTTAAGAACCTTTTGGTTCACTCTAAAAAAATGTCTGACTGCTTCTGACAAATACTGGGAGTTTTACAGTCTGGTTTTCTGTAGGAATCCTTACTTAGTTTTTATAGATTACTCAGTCTCTGTGTGTGTGTTTTCCTCCACTAGAAATCCTTGAGCCTATTGACAGACTTAAACTCAGTCTATCACAGGTTAGGAGTCCTAAAAGAAAAAGATAATTAAATTCCTGTATGTTTTCCTGAAAATAGTCAGATGCAAGAGACTAATGTTGGAATATTCCCAGTAACAGTTTTAATAATTTGTGAACTCTGCTTTGGCATGGACTTAATGATCCCCTCATATCCTCCCCAGCCTAATGAATTTTATGACAGTTAAAACCTCAGTGTGATTTAGTTGAGGTTTTTTTTTATTTGAAAGGTCATCCAAGAGACACCAACAAATAACAAGCAGGATTTCTCCATTGCTTTTGCTGATCCAACAGATCATTTTTCTTCTGGAGTGCTCAAGGGATTTGGATCCACACTGAGCTGATGGAAAGTAGTCTTTGGCACAACTCTCAGATGTTCATCATGGGCTTTCAAACAGACCTCTGATTCCATCTCTTAAGTCACTTTGGTTAAATTTGTCTTTCAGGATTAATTTTAAAGCCAAATAATAATTTTTTGAGTTGCTGAAATAGCTTTTTTTTTTCTTTTTTTTTCTTTTTTTTTTTTTTTTTTCAGAAAATGTACATCCCCAGCACTTAGACACAAAGAGAAATGTTTAAATAAGTAAAAGATGCCATTTTGGGACTTAACTATTCTTAGCATTTACAAGGAGGAAATTATTTAATAGATCTTTCATCTGTGCTTGTAAAAGAAATTCACAGTAAGACATTTACAGGATTGTGGCTTTAAACTACATTCCTTGAGGCTTTTTGTTTTTATCTTTAAAGCCTCACAGTAATGTTTTGGCACTTGAAATGGCCCTGGGAACACCAAGAGTCAGGAGAGCCCACTTGGCTCTCTGGGTGCTCAGTTTGTAGGGGATGTGTCAGAAAACATGAGCCCTGTTCAAAACAGCTCACATGTATAGATAGAAACATGTTAGGATAAAAATATGTTAATCTTTAAGCACGGGGTTTGTAATTATTAATCAAACATCACACAAGATAACTGGAAATGCTCCTGGTTTTGTCATTCCTAATGACCCCATCTGCACTGTCTCTCTTGTCATTCATGTTTTCTTAAGTCAACTTTAAATTCTTAAATCAATTGTTGTTAAATATGCTGAGAATTTTGATTCTAAGCATACGAAGAAAACCCTCAAAACTCTCCAAATCTTGAACCCAAAATCATATTTAGCATGGGTGCTGTTTGCACCCCTCCCAGGAAAGCTGGGAAATGCTTGCTCTGCTCCCAGCCTGAGCAAAGCTCTAACACCACAAGGCTGTGCTGAGAAGGAGATGAGATTCTCTAGAACATAGACTGGAAATCATCTGGGGACAAGACCATGAGAACTTGCTTCACTTGTGTGTTACCCACGGCTGGGTGGCCTCTGAGGAGCTGAGGAGATGCTCCCAGAGCTGGGAGGGCTCAGCCACAGGAGGAGCCCTGAGCTGGGGCCACCCAGCAAGGCCCCCAGCAGGATCCCAAAGGAAGGCAAGGAGTGTCCTTCCATGGGAGACAGCCCAGGATCCAACCATCCCACAGAGAGGGGCTGTGCAAGGTGCAGAGGAGAAGGACCTGGAGCTCTGCAGAGCCCTCCTTCCCCAACTCTGACAGGAGGCTGGAGCTGCAGCTGTTGCCAGCTGTTTTATTAATAGTGAAGTGCTGGTTGGAGCTTCACATTGAAGACTTGGGATGTTTGAGCTCCATGGGATTTAGGGATGTCCCAATGCTGAGCAAGACCTAGAAAAAGTGATACTTCTGTGG
This sequence comes from Peucedramus taeniatus, assembly GCA_013400575.1. NCBI lineage: Eukaryota > Metazoa > Chordata > Aves > Passeriformes > Fringillidae > Peucedramus > Peucedramus taeniatus. The sequence continues at coordinate 1,049,161 of WBNO01033426.1, forward strand.
GCCAGCAAATAGCAAACCTGAAAGCTTCTAGAAAAGTCCTCCCTGCCAAAAAAAAAATGCTCACAAGTTTGGTTTTGGGGTGTTTTATTATTTTCCTGCTTGGAGGACTTTTGTTTTTTGTTTTTTTTTTTTCTAAAGGCACAATCTAGACAATGTGGCATTGCTCCCAAATCTGAAATCAATTTGGCATATCTTCACTCCTCAGCTTTTTTTTTTTTTTTTTTTTTTTCTCTCTTCTGGGCATCTTTATGAGGACACTGAACATAGAGAATTGGAAGGGATGGGTAATTTGTTATAGGTGACTGAAATATGTGAGGAAAATTAGATGTACTTAGTAGACAAAGGTCAGAATTAACATTTATGTATCTGAACACATACATTTAGAGGAAATGGTGTGTTAAACCTGAACCTCTATTAGCAATGATCACAAAATTCAAATAAAACATTTTCATATTAGGAAACAGGATTTTCTCACCAATTTGTTGCATGATGGCTGTTCTGGTATGCCAAACTATTTGAGGTAATGCTTAGAGAGAACCCTGGTTTCTGAAAACACCAGTCCCAGATAAACAGCCAAACTCAAATGCTTTGCTGAGCTGATTTTCAGACACTAGGTCTGAAGCTTTTTATTTTTGCTCTGTGTGCAGACCCTGAATCCCTGAAACATGTGTGATTCACTTAGAATTAATCTTGTCTCCCTCCAGACTGCTATTTTCTCAATAGCTTTATTTCCCTCACCCCTCCCAAAATGAGCATTAGCTATCCTGTATAAAAGGTAGTCCCTGCCTGGCACAAAGCACTCAGAGCTTCATTCTGGTGAGAGGCTATTGCTGGCCAGGGCAGCCTTTCAGTGAGCTGACCCAAATCCTACAATCCCCTCAAAAATACATCTAAACCTGCCTGTCTGATTTCCATCAAGGATTGGGATTCTCAGGTCTGGTTGCTTGGCTTTATTTATTTTGTTCCAGTTCAGCTTTTCAGCACATCACAAACACATTTACAAATACCTTGAATTATGCATTTCCCATGGGGTGAAGAATCTTTAGTCTAAACCCTTTGTATTTTCTTATATCTTATTCTGGTGCTGTAACTCCCCAAATGGAAGGTAGCTGTAAAAGCTAATTTAACACAACACCATAACACAGTCCATGGTTTCTGGGGACAGGAAGGCAGGGGTTGCAATGTTTGGGGGTTTGGTGGTTGAGGGGTTGCAATACAATAAGACTTCTATTTTCCTCTGCAATAAACCCTAAAGCCCACAATGTGTAACCCGCCAGAATGAGTTACCTAATGATTATTTCCAGGGGATCCGTGATTTGCAGGCGCCATCATCTGGGCACAGCCTCTGTTTGCAACTGGAATTAATGGAGTCGACTGAGATACAAACTTTGGAGCCTCGGCAAACCTGCAAATGGTTTCTGCTAATAAAACAGCATTTCTCTAAATAAATATATGTGTCTGTACCCCCAACACACACACACTCTATCTGTGAGTGTTTAGAGATGATAAATACTAGGTAGTAAAGATGGATTAATCCTTTCTTAAAGATTTAATTATGTCCTAGACTGTTGGGACTAAATCCATTAAATCAAGATAGAATTTCTAATCTATCAGCATGTCTATTCCAAGCATGCTGGTGTGCACCACAGGCAGCTCATCTGTGAGACACAACCCCTTGGCTCCAGGCCTTGAGACCTTCCCAGACTGCTGGTTCAGCTTCGTGCCTCTTGGGTCTTGTGCTCACTGCTCTTTTCACCCCTGTCTGTTGGGGAATCATATAGGGTTAAAATGGGGTTAAATGGGAACCCAAACCATCTTTGCATGCTCAGGAGTCTCAGTCATTTATCTGATGGTGAGGAAGGGAAGACCACCTTTCTGGTGTCAAAAATATTACCCTTTTTTCACCCAGTGCAAAGGAAAATAAGTCTTTGCTCCCAGTTCCTCCTGGGAGAGGAGCAGAAACTGAACTTATGTGACTTCAGGCACAGCAGCCAGGGCAGGGTTCAGGAACTTCCTCCTGAGATAATAGTTTCTTCCACAATGATCTGAAGAGCTTGGGTTTCATTTGCTTTTCTTTTTAAAATCTTCTCCATGCTTTTTGGGGGATTCCCTGTGGCAGAAGTGTTCCAGGGCACTGGTGTTTCACAGGGGTTTCCATGGCTTTGGCAAGAACAGGACAATGGGCAGTTTGACCCCAAAGGTAAAATCCTGGCAGCTCTGAAGTTGGCAGGACCTCTTAATACCTCTGCTCTGGATATTTTGCCTTTGCAGAGTAACTCAAATGGATAAATATCTAATGAAACATAAGAAAAACATTGGATTTTAGAATGAGAATCACTCTGGAAACAGCAGAATTGGTGTGCTGGGACAGAGCAGATCATACGCACATGTTTTTGCTGTTCCTTCCCTCCTGCTTTCTTTTCTAAAATTCCTATAGGTCCCATGAGGAGCAGGAGAATAAACCTGTTGTCAGTTTTATTGCAGAGCTGGCTGCCTAAACTGATGTCTCACTGCAACATGGTTATAAAAAGGAAAAAAAGAAAAACTGCCAAAAAGCCTTGCTGATGTAAATGATATTCCTGTTGGAAGACTCTCCAGGAAAGGGCCTCTGAAACAGGAGAAGCCTAATACATACAGCAGTATTTTCAAAACACCGTCTTAAAAATTTAAAGCCCTATGGCTTTTTTTTCCCTTCTGTAAACTGTGAGCAGAGCTGCCCGGGCTCTGCTCTGAAGAGGATGGAGAGAACAGATCAACACAGTAAACCACGGCGCTCTGGTGGTGATATGGTGATATGAATTTTAAATTACCCTGCAAGACAAATAATTTTCCATATTTTGGAATGCAGCCTGACCTAAAATTTTCATTTACATGTTCATTGTGGCTTCAGGAAATTGCCATCACTGACACTCCTGATTCCTAGTGCCCAACATATGTTGTTCTTTCTTCTCTTTCTCCTTCACTAAGGGAGGCATTTTGATGATATAACTCCTTGTGTCATCTGGATGAGGCACACTGTTGATACAAATTGTCCCAGGGTCTGGCATGATTGCTCAGTTGTAGGCTGTGTGTACTCTCTCCCCAGGAATCACTGCCTCCCTTTCCAAAGTCAGGCTTGTCATGTCGTATTTGAAAATGTCAATACACTTGGAAATTTCATTAAAATCTTAACGTTGTCTTGGGTTTGCATAATTAGGATGGCAATCTCGTGAGAATACTTTTCCCTGTGATGCCACTTATATTTCTTCCTTATAGCCAGGCAGAGAGCAATACCAATACAAAGCTCACTGAATTCATGTACATTAAAATGAAAAATAACCAGGGAAATGTACTGATTTCTACATGTCCAGAGTTCAATTTGGTTTATTTGGGGACCTTCATGCTGAGCTGTTCATTTGTTACACTCACTCCAAGTGGCCTGTCACTGAAGAGATACCAGGCTTCCCAGAAGACAGTTCCAGGGATAAGTCAAGCTCTCTCAGAGCCCTTAATGCCACCTGTGAGCCAGACCTGCAGCTTCTGTGCAGTACCAGCTCTTGCCTGTTCTTCATTGCCAGTGCTTCCTTCAAAGGGGATTTAATTACCGACCTCCTCTGCTCTCTGCTTGAAATTTTAGAGAGAAAAAAATGTGTAAGGATCCATTTGACCTCTCTTCTGAAAAGCAGTGATGTGAAATGAATATTTGTTGGACTATTGATCTTTGCTTGTTCTTAAATACACTGCAGCCTTAATAAATGCCTTTGGTCCATCCCTCAGCTGGTGTAAATTACCACGGCTCAATGCAGCTGAGCAGATTTACATCATCTGAAGGCAGGGCCTTGGCGTGTTGGAGCAGCTGCTTTTCAAGAGCGTGGCAGTTCGTGTGCCACACTTACAGCACATCTCACCCTGCCATCCACCCTGGCCTGCTGTCATCAGGCAATTCTGGGCAAGAAGGGCAAGCACCCTTGCTTTTTGTGGTGGTTTTTATCCTGTTCTTTGTGTTGCTTTGCTGGGCTCATGTGAGGCAGTGACTTTTGGGGGGCCTGCACACCCCACAGCCCTCGTGCCACAGGGTGGGAGGGCTCCCTGTGCTGCCCTTGTGCTGCTGCTCCTCACCCCTGAGCCAGCCCCACTGCCAAAGTTATTCAGTGTGCAAGTGCTCTTACTTTTATGGGCACTTTATGACTCTTCTGTGTGGAACATATAATTTTAATGGGTGGAAATCAAATTAACTCCAAACCCCACTTGACTAGTGCTTCTTGTGAAGACAGTGGAAATTCTGTTTGCTGCATTCCCAGCTCTCCAAGCCATGGTGACCTCTTGCCCCCCAATGCTTGCTGTGTGCAATGGGAGTCCAGAAATCGGTACCATTTCATTCTGCTTTGCTATTTCACAACAGTTTGGATTTTCACACAGTGAAGAACTCAACTAAAACAGTCTCACTCCCCACACCACACCAGCACTTATGGAGACAGGACTTATCTCCATTTGCAAGCTGCTAATTGTGAAGTCTTGCAACATAACAGGGATTGTGCTGGGATATAGAAATTCTAAATAAGGCACAAATCAAGACCAACTTTGAATTTTAAGAAACCTTTGTCCATTACTTGGCTGTATTCCTCTGCCATTTGAGACAGTCAAAGAGAGTTGGGAATAATTGATCCAGTATAAATCTCTGACTTCAAATGCCTGCCCTCTTCTTGCATGTCTGATCTCCTCTTCCAGGTCTGCTGAATACCTCTGCTTTGTATGCATTTCTGGATGTGCTTTCACCTTTTCCAAACAGTTTCTGTTAACTAGTTGTAATATAAGCCAAAAATTGCAATTAGATGTTTTATTGATTTACTCATGAAGTATGGCAATTGTTAGGTAACTGCATGTTGGTAAACACTGTTTGGCATCTCTAAAGTGAAAAATAGATTAAGATTATAAAAGACCATAAAAGGTCCTGGAGACTGTTCCTGTATTTGTTGGAAAGGCTTGCAAGGCACAGTTATTTATATATAATATCTTCAAGAAGAATTTGGTTGGGAAAGGAGGGGGGACCATGTTTTGAGCTTGCCAATTTTATGTGATTTTTATTGCCATCATAGGCATCCCTCTGAGCTTTTCCTCTCTCAGACAGTTTGTCTTTGCTGTCTGTGTTTGAATATTCACTGTTTCTTTGCAGGTGCATTAATTTTATCTGTAATTCAGTTTGCTTAAGCCAAAGTAGCACATTTTGTAGGTGGTCAGGGCTCATGATTTCATAATGCAGATTATGCATTAGTGCTAACTGGCTCCTTTTTTTAATAAATCTTGCTGTACAGTGTGAATTCATGTGAAGATGCACCACTATGTGGACTTGCATTATCTGTGGCCTTATGATTGCTCCTCAGTGGCAAGATGTGATATTACTCACATGCCTCTGTCCCCACAATGTGGTCTTGCTGCCATTTGGGAGGGGACTGAGGTGATCCAAGGCATTATGGGTTCCTCAGCTCCCATCTCAGGGTGTCATTTTTTTAGCTCTGATGTTGTCCTCAGCTGGGAAACAGTGGCTCTGACATACAAATACCACTTATACAAAAGCAAATGAAAACTGGACATGGAGCCAAGGACAGCATTTGTTCAGACAAATGCCTGGTAACATCCTAAATCAAAGAATTTGCAGCAGGAATGAAAAGGTGCAGTTACACTTCCAGTGTTGCTGGCTATTTGGAGGTTTAGATTTGTTTGTTTTTTAAACCAAGTTTAATTTTTTTTTTTGTACGGACACTACCAGCCTCCCCTGAGCAAGCAAGCAGCAAGATTTCAGCTCTGCTTTTCAGTCTGGTTTAAATGAGCCGAGCCAAGCAGCCAGACCTTGGTGCAAATGTTATATCCCATTGAGTCAGACAGCTGTAAAGGCCAGTCTGGGTTTTAAGGTCTTTCCAGAACTAAGGACTCCTTGTAGCTAATCATTCAATCCTTGTCCTCTCTTCACCCTTCTTAAGAGTATTTTTCACTTGAAAGTTTCTGTTCCTTTCACATGAATCAAGCTTTGGGTCTCCAGTGTTGCTGTAAACAGTTCCCAGGCAACTGGGTTATCTGCATTGGCACCAGAAAGGGACACTTGCAAGAGGAACTTCTGGAGAGGGGATTAAATGTTTGATCAGGAAGTCAAACAGGGAGAATGAAGGTAGGATTTCATGCCATTGTTTTACAGAATTGCTTTTTTTGCTACCACTGTGCTTTAGTTAGCACAGACAGGAATTTATGCTGACACTGCACAGCTGAAGTTTGAATCTTTTCCAAACTTCCTTACTGACCAGGAGCCTTAAAGGTTTTTGAGAACTACAAAGGAACATCTGTGCAACAGAATTCATTGAACGGATGTCTGCTAGAGCCTCTCCAGGGCTACCTGCACCCTGCTTGGTTTCCTGTTATAGATTATTGTAGAGGGGATTTTGGCATCCATCCGATTCTGTCAGATCTTCCAGCACAGAACATCTCTTCTGATCTCATTCATTATATTTGTTACAGTTACTTTTCAGTACATTTTTACCATTCACAGGTTACAATTCTAACAGTATTGGACTGCAGACTCTGTGGTGTCTTTTAGGCCAAAATATTCTTTTCTGTTACATATCTTTGACTCTGGTACTGGTCCCATGAATAGTTACCCTTATCTAAATCTCCTCTGGTCTACTTTGCAGCAACAGGAGCCAATACAGCTTGAACTTTCCCATGTGTAAACTTACATCTAGTCTCTTCTTGTTATCCCTTCTGATTTTCAATATTTACTCTTCAAGCAGTTTATTAGGGTTAGAAATTGCTTGCACTAAAAGATACTCTGTGATCAAATATATGTTGTGGTGCTGGTCTGGGAAAATGGGGAGTCCATGCAGATAACAGGAAAGAACTGTGGAGAAAATAAACCTTACCACCTCTGCTCTTAAAAAGAAGTTAGTTACTGACCTATTTCACAGGGAAGGTAAAAAGCAAGACCACAGCTTACCAAAAAGAAAATACGTATGTAAGTGACTAGATCAATATATGAAGCCTCTAAGGACTTTTTTCCAATTTTTTTTCATAAAACTGAAATTAGCTGAAAGCGTCTCAGGGTAATACATAAAACAAGATGGCACAGCTGTCAAGCCTAAATTCTGTGCTGATTTATAAGATTATGCTTCATAGTTACAGGAGTGATATCTGGGGTGGATGTGGGAGGAATGAAGAGAGGGGACCCCAGCACTTCTCTGCAGCAGGTCTTTCCCAAGTGGTTCCATGCTGGAAGCTTGCTCCATGATCTGCATTTATGTGAAAGCCTGCTGGGTAGCTGGCTTCACTGGCACTTTAAACACTGGGAATGTGACAAATTCAAACCCAAATGGGAGTGTAAAAAACATAGCTTTGGCTATCTGTAGGGTAATGCTAGTGTCTAAATAGTTTGAAGACTTGTGCGTGGACTTGGATTTGAAAAACCAGGAGAAAAAAAAGCTAAAATGGGTTTTATATGGGTATAACATGAGCAAAAGGCAATGACAGGTTGTTTTATATCCAAGACACTATGAACTGTTAGCAGATCTCCTCCAGTTCATGTCTAACCTTCAAGACTGGGTTAAGTTTTCATCCAGTGAAGGAGGGCATGCTCTGGGATGCTCCTTGAGCAGATATTTGCAAAGAATGGGGAGCAAAACTCCCCATGTGTCATTTCATGCCATGCTACATGTTCAGTTTCTAAAGTTAGGATAGCTTTCTACTGGAAAGGGAAATATTGAACTTCCTCATGAGGGACAGGAGGAGTTACTCAGTGTTGTAGCTCTAGGTATTCATAATCTGAACCTTTCCTTGATGAGCACAGAACAAGCATGAGCCTGCTAACCCATTTTTGACCCTGTTTTGAGTGAAAGGTCAGATTAGATGGCCTCTTGTTGCCCCTTCCAACTTGAATTATTCTATAATTCTATCCACCTGCTTTTTTCTCAAAGCTTGCTGTGGTTGTCAGGGTTCCTGACAAATCACACTAATGGAGTAAATACTGGGCATTTTCAAGGATAGTTTATTGAATGCCCAGGAAGGCACAATTATTCAAATATGTACCAAATCATGCTGGGCATAAAAGCACCCTAGTCAGAAGAAATGTGAAAGCAGAGACATAAAAAGAAAAAAAAAACCCAAAGAGGAAAAAAAAAAAAAAAACCAACACCTTAACACATAGAAATACAGAATATAGGATGGGAAGAGAAAGGGAGAAAGGAAGTAAAAATTTGGTGGCCACAAAGATCAGACACAGATTGTCTGAAGGTTCATGTTACCATTAGTGAATAATGTGTGGTGGCACTTGAAAGAGGAAGAGGTTTTGAACGGATCCAAGGAACCTCCAGAGCCTTTTGAAGCCAGAGGCAGAGATAATGAGTCTCTGCGTGTGTTCACTGGTAAGCTGTTATAGTTGCAAGATAAATTAAATTTAGGAAAAATAAAACCTTTAAGCCTCCAGAGTTAATGTTGCAGTTGAAAGAATTTTTCCATTCACCCAGATGCTGGGTGCCCACAGAACCTTTGTGGTGCTGGAAGACCAGACTAAAAATGGTAGGAAAGGACAACAGCCAGGATATTTTTCTGGTGGTTACTGGCAAAGCCAGGCTTGCACACTGGAAGTGCTTTAGTTGGGTTTTTTTAACAGTGCCTTGTAGGAATCAAGGGACTGCCTGCAGGATCACTCTGTTCCCATGCCCAGGCTCTTTTCAGAAGTCCCCAGAGCAGTTCTGACAGCTTTCCCCTGGCCAGGTGGGTTGCCAGGGGTGTGCATGTCCTCACCTGCTGGGATGCAAAAGGGGCTGAGTGGAGCCAGGGCTGAGGAGCTGTGTCCTGACACAGCCCATCCCTCACTGCAGCTCAGTAACCCAGACTCAGCCACACCAGGACTGGGTGGTTCTTTCCCAGGAAGGAAGGTGGGAAGGCAGAGTCCAGCTGCTGCAGCATCCCAGCATGGTGTGAGGAGCAGGACACTCTGCTGGGTCCCCATGGCTCAGTGTCACTCAGGGATGGTCCCTGTGAAGATCAGACACTCTGCTGGGTCCCCATGGCTCAGTGTCACTCAGGGATGGTCCCTGTGAAGATCAGACACTCTGCTGGGTCCCCATGGCTCAGTGTCACTCAGGGATGGTCCCTGTGAAGATCAGACACTCTGCTGGGTCCCCATGGCTCCCTGAGTGTCACTCTTTGGGCTGTCAGCTTGCTTTGTGTGTGATTTCTTCCTCAGCAGCACAAGCCCACACCATTTGTCACCCAGCCCTAAAAACTGACAGGGATGCATTTTCCAGAGCCAAGCAGCATTTTGCAAGCCATAAATCTTGGAGGTGTTTGAGGAGGGCAGGCTCCAGGAGGGCAGGGAGTGACCCCTTGTGCTGCCCTGGGTTTGCAGGGGTAAGTCTGGATTGTGGCTGGCTCAGTCCTTGGCCTGGGATGTGGAATTCTTTGCACGTGTACAGATGATGGAATGGGAATGTTTCTGTTCATCTACAAATCCAAATTTCTCGTTAAAATTGGTCATTAGTGAAATTAGTGAAAGTATCTATTAATATATTCATTATCATTTGCAAATCTGCTGCAGGCCTACCAGCTCAGGAATCAATTTAGATGGCCATTTCTGTGGCTTTGGCTGTAGAATACACACGGCTGAGTTAATTCACATTAAGCATTAAACCCCTTGCAGTTTTTGCTCTTTTTAACAAGCGTTAGCAATGCATAGATTTTTTTTTTTCTTTAATTTCAAGTTTATGGGCTAATTTTGGCTTATTCCAATTTTATATTTAAAACAATTTTCTTCTTTAACATGTTTTCAGGGATAATCTATTACTGAGAGCACTAATGACCTTGGATATTAAGTTCTAACTTTCATTTCCCTGTGGCTGCTTGTGGTATCAAAATGGAGGAGGTACAGGGCAATGTTGGCAGCTTTGATGCCTTTTCCCTTCAAATGGGCTCATACCTAATGCATTTTCCTTTGGATTGTTTTGTTTTCAGTGGTGTTTCTTCTGAAAATTGCATTCTTGTCTCATCCCATGAATCACAGCTTATGTCTTGCGTGTGGGTTTTAGTATTTGTTTCCATTTCTTGTGACTCCCACATATAAGAGGATTTTGATGTATATTGTGCTAATATTGTGATTGCTGCTGGCTGTGCTCTCTCTGTATCAGGTAACCTTACTGATATTTTTTTTTCACCTCAGCTACCAGCAGTTTTGCTATGCCTGACCTAATTTCTGCCACTGAAGATTCTCTAAAGTATTCATATGAGCAGAGAGGTTATTTTTCTTTCACCATGACAATAAAAATAAGTCTGGCATTATCCTAAGATCCAAACTCCAGTAGCTGCCTGTACCCATCTGGGTTCTGCAGATGAACTGAGAAATTCCATTAGGTCCAGTGGAGGTCCCTGGTCTTGAGGGACCCAGAGTTTTCAGAGGGCACTATAAGCACTTTATGAACACACATGCATGAGTGTCTTTAGTACAGTGCCAGATAACAGTAGATAAATTCCTGGAGGCCAAGTACTCATTTAATTTAAGTAGGAAATTTCTTCAAAATAAACATTTTTATTGAAGGTGCAGAACTTTGTTAATACAGTAAAAATTTTTCTTCAGCAGCACCTCGAACTACTTTTTTTAACACACTGAAAAGTGAACTGGCCTGGGGTTTTTAAGATTATTCTTTTTTTATTAAACTGCATCCCCTTCTCCCTCCAATTTACTGCATTTGCTGGCTGTGAGCAGAGCCTGGACTATGAGAGCTGTCTATTGCTCACACCAGCCTTTTTTTGCATTATTTAGCTCTTGAAGAGCATCTGCTGAGCATCCATCAGCATGGGGTGTGTGCCACCACCATATGGGCAGCCACCTGCTGGTGCAGCCAGAGCGGGGCTGCTGTGCTGCCATCCATCCCCCCAGCAGTGCCACTCACATCTGGCCTGCTGTGGTGGAGCAGCAGCAGCAGATCCCTCATCACTAACTGGGATGGAGCTCCTTGTGGCACTGACTCCAAGGATGCTGGGGAAGTGTCAGTGCAGCTCTCTGTGGGGAACAGTTTGCATGGGGGTCACTGACTGGGCTTGGCTCATCCTGAGGGCTAAACCAGCCCTTTGCAGTGTTTGAAAGGGTTCTAGCACTGCCTTCTGCCTCTGGCTGGGACACAGGAAGGCAGCAACCACAAAAAAAGGTGTTCTCACAGCCAGTGGAAGTAGGATTAGTGTCAGAGTACTTGATGCTTTGAGCCATGCTGGTCTGCAAGCCCTTGATGTCACTGTGAATGCATTTTCCACGATGCAGCACATTCACGACTGTGAATACATTGGCAAAAAAAAAAAAAAGCTTATATGGTGTTCTGCTGCTCAAAGGCCCAGAGGTCTAATGAGTTGTTGAGTGACCACATGTTTGTTAGTGGATGTTAGAAATGTTTTGCCTTCTGTTTGATGACCATAATTCCTGCTCTCCAACTATGAGCAGAAGGCAGGAAGGATTGTTTTGTTTCTTTATGTCACGTGTCCTTTTCCACAGCCCTGAAGTTGCTTTCAGATCAAATTCACTTTTCTGTGTTTTGGGGCATTCAGGCTTAAATCTGAATGCTTCACACTCTAGCAGGATGAGGTTACAGAAATGTTTCAGATTTTCTTGGAGTGTATTTCTGGCTTACAGAAACTTGCTGACATTTTTTTTCCTTATCCCTAAGTAGCTTTGCAGTGATCAGAGCACCATTTGTCCCTCTGAAGTTCCTGAGGGCCCTTGTTGTGAACCTATCTTTCATTCTTTATCACTAGGTAGCTGCCAAGGCACATGAATTAACTCTCTCATGTGTAGTTTTGCCAGGAATGTCATGGTAATACACCAAAATTCATTTTTTTTTACACTCTGTAGTTGGTGATTTATGGAATGACTTCTGCCAAGAGAATGCACCACTACAGACTGCCAGAAAATGCTATTCACATGTAAAAAGTGTTTTCTCCTGGTACTCAGCCATGTGGGCAACTTCATTCATTTCCCTGAAGGAATTCCATTTTAACTAAAATTTATTACATGAACTCAATTAGCAGAAAAAAATGTGGTTTATTTCATGCAAGCTTCCAGATGTCAGAAGGGGAAAACCAGCTTTGAAAGTGTTTTTCATACATGCAGCACCCATTCAAATGTTAAGAAAACTGGATAGAAACTCGAACCAGCCTCATTCCACAAGAGAATTCCCCATTCTCTCAAGATCCAGCTGCCTCACTCAGACACCTCTGTAAGACTTCAGACCCAGCTTTTAAAATGTATCTGGGGCTGGACTCCTTTTAATGTCAGCTGGATCCAGATGGTGGAATGCCTGCTGAGGAGCTGGGTATCAGCTCTCCTGAAAGTCTCTTCTCAGCTGCAGTACAGAGCTGAGCAGGCTACACTCAATTGTTCAGTGCAGACTAATTTAAGGTTGATTTTGCTCTAAAAGGGAAAGAAATAACAATGCAGGAAACTGTCTTCTTTAGGATAGCAGAGTAAGAGAAATGCAGTCGGAAAAAAGTCTCATTTGTTCATGATTCCTTGTTCCCTGAACTGTAAGTGCAAATTTCTGCAGTGGGATATTTAACTACCACACCCTAAAAGATTGTCTAGAGTGAGCACAGCCTTCTTGTGTAGTAGGACTGAAAAGCAGGCAGGAGTATGATTTTTAGTTACAGCAGAGAGGACATTCAAACTTGACAAATCCTGACATTCTTCCAGTGCTCTGAATGGTCCTTTTGTGCCAAAGACACATTTAAATGCCCCAAAGTGCCCTAGCTGCCTCTAGTCTGCACAAAGGCCAAGTCAGACAAGGAGGGTCCTCTAAGCACAACCAAAGGATGTGTGAATCTGGACATAAGTTGGCATAAATGAACATTTTTTTATAGCTTGTTTCTTTATAGATACTTCTAGTTTGTGCTTGCAAAAAAACACTTCCCAGCAGATGCTTTGGATGTGGAGGAACCCGGATACACTCATTCCTTTGCTTTGCTTCTTGGGGTGACCTTGCAGTGAGTCAGGGAGAGGAGAGGCAGAAGAGATCAGAGCAGTTTGGTTTCTCTCTGTAGCCATGAATTACTCTTGAACTAAAAGCCAGTGTTGGAACCCCAAGCCCCATATTTTTATTAGCCTATACCCATACACTTGCTGATAAAGGACTTCTGTCCCATTGTTGACTCATATTTGTGATTAGTTTGGTGGAGATAGCAAGCAGGTTTGAATTTTTCTATAATTTAACCCTGTAAAAGAAAAACCTGGACTGCTAAACCTTCTTACTCGAAGACTTAAGGTTGCCCATCCAATCTGAATAAATTAGAATATAAAAAATAAAGCTCCAGAGAGGTTTTCCCAACAGTAAAAACAGTAACCATTGCTTTGGTGTCTGAAGGGCAGCAGCCCTGTCCATATAAATGGCAGTTACAAGTGGGAGATACCAGAGGAAGAAAATGTAGAATTCTTTGATATCTTCTAACCTACAAATAGGTTAATTTTTAAAAGTTGTTGGCTAACTTGCATCACAGAAAGACTAAAATGATCTACAGGTATTTTGTCACAGACATGTGTCAGAGAAGCTCTTTCTGAACAACCTCTTCTTCTCAGGCTGCCTCAGGTGTGGGACACGTTTCTGATGACACCACTGCTCTCATCTCATCTGAATGTAGTGCTGGCATCCTCCCCCTCCAGTGCAGCCCGGGGACTCCCGCTGAATTACTTATCTGCTGGCATTTTGACCAGGAAGTTTGCGTTTCCTCTCGAGCCTCCAATTCCTGCAGTCATTGCCAAAATCCTGTCAGAGAGTCTGGACAAGGTCATGACTGCAATTCCTCTGTGGCTGGCGAAACCACGCTTCTCAGCTCATTTCTAGACTCCTTAGTTGTCTTTAGGAAGGTTATCATCTCAGGGAATCGCTGCTATCAAAAAGATTATTCTTAAAAGCTGTGGAGTTACTTATTCAGTCTGTCAAGGCTCGTTACATTAGAAGACTCCATGACAGAATATCTAAGAAATTTATCTTTTTGTTCGTGGAAGGAAATGATGGTCCCACTAAGGAAACTGCAAATTTAATTATACAGTAGATTTCCTCACAGACAAAATTTCCAAGGACCTCAGTATGTCAGCACTTACTTTCAAATCTTAATCCTCAGCATTGACTTTGGTTTTTGCTTGCTAAAACACTTCAAGTGACACTGCTCATCCAAAGCAGTCCTCTAGGTCCCAGGTCTGCACCCCTAATTCGCTCCAAGCTGTATTTGCTTCCCAAGGAGGCCAGGGGATTCCTCATTTAATGTGGAGCTGGTAGGAGTGTGCCCTTAATTGCTGTTTTAAATTCTTTATTAAGCATTATCTGTTGCTGCTGAGCCCAGAGACCCGTGTGCTATTCCTGGCTGCTCTCCTCGCTGTGTGCCTGCAGATAAAGTCACTCAGCTGCTCAGGCCTCACCTCCCCCCGCCCGAAACAGCGGCGCTTTCCCTTGGCAAGCACTTTCCATCTGTGGTGTGTGCTGGAGTCAAGGGAAAGACTTCCCAAGGTCGCTGTCACTGCTCCTGCTCTGCCTCGGAGAAACTGAGGCAGGCGAGGGCGCAGGCCTGCCCCGGCACTGGCGATTCAGCTCGGGGCTCACCTCCCACACCTCCAGCACCCACCAGGCCAGCTGCCTCCCCAGCTTACTCCTTATGTGCTAAATCATCAAACTCGGGTTCAGATTCTCTGCTAAATTTCACATCTTCCTCCCTGTGTCCCTTCTTTGGGTATACTCTCACTTTTGCGATATCCAACCAGACACTTTTTGAATAGCTGAAAGAATTTCCTGACAGGTTTGAAAGAGAGCCCCTTTGGGCAGCAATTGCAAAGCTTAAGCTAGTGACCTCCCAGTTGTATTTGCCAGTTCCTTTGTCTCTAGAGAGGTCTGAATTTTCCTCCTGGCCCACAATCATTATTAATAGATCTTTTTCAATTTAGGGGAGAAAGATTTAGCCCCTGTATTTGTAATTCTGGCCTTTTAGAGAAAGCCAGTATAAACAGCATTGTGTCCTGGCCCAAATCCATTCTGCATTATTAGGGTGGCATTGATTTGAGATCTCGCTCCATTAAAATTTGAAGTCTAAAGCAGTTCCTGCTACAAATGGGGTCTCTCAAGGTTTATACATTAGCTTAGCCCTCAACATTGCCAGATGGTCAAAAACTGGAATGTTTCAAATGTTACCGGTGCCCTTCACAAAGTGACACTTTCAAATTAGTCCCCACTTCCACCCATTTACTGTAAGGTGCTACTTCCCATATGTAAATAAACGGTGGTTCATTACTCCACCAAGAGGAAAACAGATTTTGTTGAAAGAGGTTGCTGGGATTTTCTTTTATAAGGCAGGTGAATAAGCATTTTCTGGCCTGCCATTGGGTGTTTTTCCAAATCACTCGCACGCTGATTATCCTGTGCCTTCCCAGTGTATCAGAAGAGAAAGGTAGGCAGCAACTCCCCAGTTCCTTCTTCAGTGGGTACAGAGGGAGGTGTTCTCCAGGTGGGGAGGACCTGCTCCCTCCCTCACCCCAGCTCCCTGGAGATCTTGGTCTGACCAGGCTCAGTGCTCCCAAATAATCTCATTTACTTTTCTTCACTATGAAGTTCATGTTTGAAATCTACCAAAGATTATTTTGAACAGAGTAGACTCTGCTCTATTTCACAGGTTATCATAGTGAGTTTTTAAAATTTTAATATTTTTCTATTATTTATTTTTTATATATTTATGTTTTTTCTATAAAACTTTGTTTATTTATTTTATTGGTTTTAATTTTTCCCCCACTAGTCGCACTGTGACTGTGATCCTCCCCAGAACTCTTCTCCAGCACAAGTGGGTCCTCTATACTGACAAAGCAATGATGGTATCACACTTTTTCCTGTCAGATTCCCTTATTTCCACTCAAGCCACAGAGCCAAAATGTTGAGGAAGGCTACAAAACCAGGAGTATGTGTGCTACCTCTTCTCCACATACAGCTCCTACCCAGTAACCTCTGTGTTGATGAGATCTGGCTTTAATGCAGGCAGACACATTGTCAAGTTCCCCAAAATTTCAGCCCTCCAAAATGTAGAGAAGCTGTAATTCTGGGTAGGTTTGTGTATACCTGTGTTGGTTTCTTTCTTTTAAAAACCATTATATACTGTGTGGTACGTGATGAAGCAAGAAATTCCTGAGCTTTCACTGTGTCTAGCTCATTGATTTTTAAGAGTCTGGGAGTTTGGAGCCTCTGGAAGCAGCTTGACACGAAATGTGAAACCTGCAAATCCTGCCAATTGCCACGGAAAGGTGAGAGAGGTGAAAAAAATCATTTTACACTGTAGACTTTGGCTCATTTTTTGACACTGAGAAAACAACTTTTGCCAGCAAAAGCAAAACTTGCAGAGCATGGGGTGGGGAGCAGAAAGCCAAACAGATAGAGTTGCACTCAGTGCAGTCCCAGGGCCAGCCGTGTGAGCCTTGAGTACCCTGAGCACTGCAGCCAAATGTTCTCATGCAGACCCCAACTGCTTTTCAAACCTCAGCAAGATTTTATTTGCAGAAGAAGTCTTTGAGACAAGAAGGTGACAAGGGCTGTCAGAGCCTGACACACCACAAGGACGAGCGCACCACATTCCTGCCACGGGAGCTCGGTGTGGCTTCCTTCAGCTCAGCATTAACCTAATATTGTCTTTAACAGCCACGTGTGGGCTGCTTCCCTCTTTGAAATTGCTCAGGTTGTGATTCTATAATCTTCCTGCTGACAAGGACTGTATCATTCTTTAACTCCTACTTCCAGCATTATGCCAGTGTCCACCTTTGACTACTGAGAAGAAACTGGCACCTTGCTGCAGCCCCTTAAGGACACAGGTGGGACAGTGTGTGAAGGCAGTGATGAAATCTTTATTTAGACCAAGTGGTAGAGCTGAAAAACATTATGGGAACTTTTTAGTGCACAGGTAAACAAATGTGTATGTTGCACTAATGAAGCTGTCTCCTTGTGGAATTCAAAGCACTCCACAGAGATGAGTGAAATGACTCAGCCATTTCTGTGGGATTTGCTCACCCACCAAAATGCATGGAAATTTTTTCTCCTGCTTCTCCAGGACCAAATTTCCTCTGCTGTGCAGTAAAGCTTTATTTCCTATCTCACTGCAATGCCAAGGAGAGAGGAACAAGACAGAATCTCTTATGTGCGGGGTGACTCCTCTCACAGCACATAAGGAAGGGAAAGGAACACCAGTTTCAAGGTGCATCTCAGATGAAAAATGGAAGACTCTTTTCTTCTTAGTGTAGAGGGAACTAAAAATCAAGACCCAACACAAAAAAATCTGAGAGCAAAGTATGCTCCTTTCACAGAAATTATGAAATGGCTCCTGTTGGTACAGGAAATGGTGTCATTCAGGTGCTGAGTTCCCTGTTTGTTTCCCATCCCTGCCTTATTTGGCTCTTCCTTCCATGTATCTGCTTTTATCAACTCAAGATCTTTAGGGCAGAGTGTGTGACATGTCACACTGATACTTTTAAGTCCATTTCAGTGGCATCTTAGCCTGAAGCTAAATGACTGTGCAGCATTTAAACACTACTGATAAATAAACAATTGTAGGCAATGATATTATTTCTAAGAGCAGACTAATTCTGAGTGTCCTTTAAGGCTGTCATCTTCATCTAGAACTCCTGGTGTGACATGCAGGCTAAAACCTTCTTGTTGAAGAGCTTTGGGAAAACCCCACTAGAAAATACTGCAGTTGCACATATGGCAGACGTAACCATTCATGTCCTAACTCAAAATCCACTGAATGGATCATTCTTGAGACATCTTTTGTTGTTTTTCCTTCCTCAAGAAGGGCAATAAATCAAGCTAAGTTAAAAATTTTATAGCTACAGCTGGTTTTGACTTATGCAAATGCAACATTTCAATCACAACATATGGGAAAAGCATATTTTTTCCGTTCCCTCACATAACTCAAAAGCTGCTATCCTGATTTTTTCTGAAGCTCTTCAGAAATTATCATCTTTGGGTAGAAGCTTCAGGCAGGAGGTACAACCCAGCTCAAATTTGTTCAGTTGAGAGACCACTGAGCAAATGAAGGGAATGGAATTGGAGATTTAAATACTATTTGTCTGCTGACAAGAACTGTAACCAGGAAATATTTGTAAGATGGCTCAATTTCAGATTTCAAAATTATGCTGATTTATTACCTGGGCTTCTCCCTAACAGAGCACACTTGAAAGAGTTACAGTAGATCAGTCTGAGTTTCATTATTTCTCCATCTCCTCTGTTGCTCGTTGTGCTTAAAGATTCTTTGTGATGAGAATTCTTTGCTGCAGACACAGTTCAGAACCACATGAGCTGAATTGCTTCCTGATGGAAGTGACTTGTCATTGTCTCCTCTTTTCCCTTTGAAACATCAGTACATCAGAGGCTTTGGGAGCAGTGGGGACTGAGTGTGTCCTGCCTGCTGCCCCAGTTTAGGGAGCAAAAGGTGTAGGACCAGCACACATTCAAAGCTCACTTAACTCTGCAGGTTTTTTTCCTCCTCTCTCTTATTATTTAATTATTCCAGAGTTGTTCTGGAGGAACAAACCCTGCAGCACTGGAGCACATTCAATTGCAGGTGGACTAATCCTGAATAAACTTGTGCTAAAGCCTCATTCCTGGGAATCTCCTCCACAAGCTCATCCAGCCCTGGTTGTCTCCTCCAGCCTGCACAGGGAGAACGAGGGACAGCTGGAGCTCGTTGGGAGGGGATGGTGGCACAAGGGGAAAATCCACAGGATAAGCCTGTTTCTGTAATTACAATGATCCTATTTATCATTCCTTTGCAATCCAACATAAATCCCTACATGCTGTTCCAGAGAAAGTGGCTTTTCCTGAGAAAACTCCTGATGACAATCCAAGGGCTGGTGTTTATTTTGGGAGTCCAGCAAAGTCAGATCTGGGGGAGAGGGCAGAGAGAGGAGGGCAGGAGGTCATTAAACACAAAACACCTTCAGAGATTAAGCAGAATATGCCCAACACAGGAAACCCAGCCCTGAAACTCTGCTCCTTAGCTGCCTGTCTCAGGACATTTTCCAGTGGTCTGGGTTTCACCAGCAACAGCTCCCAGGCAGTTCTGGATGAGGCTGAGACTGGGAAGAGGGGTTGATGTCTTTGGTTCTCACTGTCCAACCCTATTTTGACTGGCAATAAATGATATTCATTTCCCCCAATTTTTTTTTTTTGCCCATGAAATTGGAGAGAGATCTCCTTTCTTTATCTCAGACCATGAGTTTTCCACCGTCATTTCTCTCCTGTCTCGTGGAGGAGGTGGTGAGAGCAGTTGGGTAGGCAGGGGCAGCCAGCAGGGCTCAGCCCAGCACATTCCCCTGCTCTCCCAGTGTCTCTGGGGGGAGTTCAGCTGGGCTCCAGGCCCAGCTGAAGCACTGATCATTGGGAATGCAGAGCACATGCTCACCAGGCCCTTGGACAGGTGAGAGGACAAGCTGCATCTCAGGTTCCTTCTACACATCTCATTAGGGGTAACACATAACCAAAGTCTGGGACCCCTTCCCTGAGGCTGCTATTTGTTTGTGGGTCCAGATGGAATTTAAACAGGCATCAAAGGTACAGGTATGGCTGCACACTGTGGGCTGAAGGCAACTGCTGGCTCAGGAATCACTCAAACACTGACAGGGGAAGTAGAGCTCTGTCTAGAATGGGGACAGCACACGAGGGAGACTGCTCAGGACCATCCTGCCCTTGCAGGATGCCTTCAGCATCACATATCAGCCCATGACAGCAGCAGGATGCTGAGCTAGACAGACCTTTGATCCTGCACTTTTATAGCTGATCTTGCAGTCTGGTATTGAACAGGAAGGTTTTTGTATGGCTTTTTGTTCATCCCTCCACTTGGAGCAACAGGGTTCTGTCCCTTTAAGACGATTTTTTGGAGTTTTCTATTTCTCATCCATAATACTGCAAGAGTCCCATTTGGGACCTGGAATTACAAAATAGTATCTTCATAAAAATGTAAGTATTGATTTCTTATTGTCAGAACCACAAAGCACATAAGACATCCAGAGTCACAGAGGCACGTGCATGCCAGCTTAGCTTAGCTCCTGCCAGCTCCCATTCTGTGATGGATCACACCAATCTGTGTGGCAGCTGAATGCCCATGTACAGAGTGCTGCCACCATGGGAGTGCCTGTTCCCCCAGCACAGGCTCCTGTGCTGCTGTCATCATGAACCCTCTCTGGCTGCTTATTCCCAGCTGCAGAGCCTGAATGTTAGTCCCTTTCCTTTTTTTTCTTCTCAGACTTGGAAACTATCATGCTTGGGACCACGTAGCTGTGTCTTCATGGCTGCTGTTGAAATATTATTTAGCTAAACCAGTGTTAAACTGTCCCTTACAAGTGAATCTCTTACCACACCTGTGTTTTCACATTTGCCAAGACCTGAGGAATCAGCAACTTGCAAAGGAGCTGCTCCGAAAGGCAGCTGATGTTTGTATGGAGCAAACATTCTGTGTTTTGGGGGGGTGACAGCTTGCACATCCTCTTCCCCCACCACACACCCCAAATGCTGGTGCTGCAGTGCTGCTGCCAGAGCCCATCCCTGACCACTCTACCTCTGGCTGCAGCTCACTGCTCCACAGTAAAAAAAAAACTCTCCACATTTTTACCTCCCTGTTTTTCCCTCTTTCTTTGCTCACTATTAAGAAATGGCACAATTTTCCCCACAAAACTAATATCTAGCTCCTCACATAAGAGAAAAGCTGTATTTACTTGCCTTACGAGTATCTTTACTGACAGATTTATCCTTTGCATCATAAAATGCCTATTTGGGCTTTAAAAAGTGCATTGGCTGTTTCTTCAAAGCTTGCAGCAATAGACCATTCTCATTTGAAAGACATATTATTACCCCAAAACTAAACATGTTATTTTATACATCCCAGCCACCCTGGTTCTTTGTGCCTGAGGGCATCTGAGCAAAAGGTGTCATTTGGAGCATGCAGCAGAGCAAACTTGGTTATGTAGATATCACATTGCCCTGCTCCTTCTGTTCCAGAAGAGCCATATCCACACCTCTGGCTGGGAAGCTGCTGGGTTTTTCCTGTCTGATGGCTAAGTTGTATCTGTGTAGATGGCAGTGTTATTTTTGGCAGGCTCATACCTCACATTCTTAGGGTGAGGAGCAGGAGCTGGCAGCCAGTCTCGTTCAGTAGCCCCTCATGGGCTGGGTTTTGCCATGAGCCTGGTCTCCAGGGGTTCATCATGAGGCTGAGGGTGAAACCAGGGCTGAGGGACAGGGGGGATGAGGCTGGGCAGGCTGGGGCAAAGGCAGAGCTTGGCTGGAGCCAGAGGCTTGGCCAGAATGCTGGGGAGGGGATATGGTCAGTGCTGCACTTGCCTGAACCCTGCTGCCCCCAGAGCCACAGCCCTGCCTGTCCAGCCCCACCCTGGTGTGGGGGATCCCACAGACACCCCAAAACCCAGCAGATTTCCAGCACAAGTGATCCCCAGAGCGTGGATCCCTGCGGCCACAGAGGGGAGGGAGTGGGGTCTGACAGCCTCCAGCTCCAGGCCAGAGCAAGAGCAGGGATGCTGCTGGTGAGCTGCTGCTGCCTAATGAACTGCTCCTTTCTCTGCAGCAGCAGATAAGAGCAATTAAACACTAGATAGCAGATTAATGATTACTGCAACATCATGCTAGCTCACGGTGACAAATCTGAATAAATATTCACCACAGTGGTAGGCGAGGTGTTCAGGCAGTGCTGTGCCCTCTGTGTGGAAATCGCTCCGAGACGATGCACAGAGAGCATCTGCTGCTTGTCACTGCTTTCATGGCCACTGCAGATGAAAATGGAGCAAAGGCCAGCTCAAGTGCATTACCTTGCATTTGCCAAAGGTTGTTTTGGGCCCAGCTGCCACCCAGCAAACAAGGCAGGCTCTGGATGTGGAATTTCCACCTTGGGAGGATGTTTGTGTTTGTGCTGTGAGGGTTTGCAGCCCTGGATTAGCAGCTTTCCTTAGAGTTGGCTTCAGTCTTTGGCTTTTCAGTGGAAATATGGGGAGAGTTGTGTGCTGACACATTATACCCATGGCCTCTGGCTCCTGCTTTCTCTTCTGCTCACCTCTTGCTTGCTATTCCTGCAGACAACAAGTTGGACTAAGCAGATTTGGGATCTGATGCCATCTAAGAATGCCTATTGATAAAGAATAGAATGAAAGAGATCAACTTTCTGTCACTTAAATTGAAGTACTGGCTAAATTATCTTTCTGGGTTTTGAAGGACTCTGATGTACAGCCCTAGTAGTGTTTGAGATACCCAAAGGGTGTAGTACTGTGCAGTAATTTGGAGAAACAGACTTTATTGTGGCCTGTTTCTTATGGCATACAAAACACCTCCAGAATACTGGCAAGGCAGAGAAAGTAAAATGATAGCTGGACTGAAGAAGATCTGAATTCCTGAGCTGAAATCTCTGTTTGATCAAGAGATTTTACAGAGCAGCTCTATTCTGAGGATTCTGGATTTTGTTCCCTAAAGACTGCTTTGCTCAAGTCTACAAAAACCATGTGAAACATGGGTAAGGCAATAATAGATTTCTCTAATATGCTTAAAATATTCAAAAACAATTTGATGATTTTAGCTGAGTTCATGTCTGAAAAGTCTCTATAATGGTGTCCTGGTGTGCAAGAGATGGGTTTCAGCACACTGTGTCACACTGGCTGCTGGAACATCTCACAGGAGGGACAAGGTAGCCAAAAGCATGAGGGGTTATTTGTGAATCTTGGGGTTTTTTTTTTGTTTCTTTGTGTATTTGTTTGTGGGTTTTTTTTTAAGCAGAAACTTCACCAGTGGCTCACCAACAACCACAGATGGCAGCTGGGTTTGAACCAACATCACAGTCACCTCACAGAGCATTCTGTGTACCTGTATTCACAAATATTCCATGTAACAGAGAATTTAATTAGATTTATTTCTTAACATGTCAGCTATGTCCCACATCAAAGGCATTTAAGTCTTTGCAATATCTCTCCAATTGTGTTTGGATCTGTCCTGTGATGGGCACGGCCCTGAAAACAGTCAGCCCGTGCACAGTAGCTGGTAATAGTATTTGAAAAGATGATTGCATCTCAGAATGAATCATTAGATCCTATAAAATGCATCTGTCACTGTAGTGTTTAAACTCTGCTTTCCCCACCCTCTCCCCACCCCCCCCATTTGCACTAATTAGTGGAGGATAAGCTGCTGCCTAAAAATTAAGAATTCTAGAATATTTAATTGTTCCTCATCCCTGTGAATGCCACGCTTGAGAAATCAGAAGCAGAGAGCCACATGAGCATGGCTCATCCAGGGGCTGCATTTCTGGTGCCCCCCGAGGCAGGGAGCCCAGAGTGGGGCTGGCAGCTCTGCCAGGCACCTGCTGGTCCAGGACCCAGCTGCTCCAGCCCCACCCAGCCCCAGCTCTCCCTGTCCTCACCCAGCAGGTGACTGTGTCTCACCCAAAGCCCCCGAGGGAGGAGTTACCTGAGCAGAAATGGCCTCCTGGAGGGAGGAAGTGTTTCAGTGTGTGATAACTTTCCAAACCCTGCTCTTTAGGATGCAGAAGTTGCCAAGGATTATGAAGTTTTACTCTTAAAAGTGACACAGTGTGGAATCATGCTTATTGCACCCCAGTGGCTCTCCCCTAAATGTGCTCAGCCGGCACATAAAGATGTGAGCTGTTTTTCACTCATCAGCTCTGAAAATTTACCTTGGATTCTTGCTTTATCATCCATAATTTGTTTTAAGGGCTCCGCTGGGCAGGTCGTTACCGGGAGCCTCATCCAGGAGTGTGGTGCACATAAAGCACCAGGGCCCCTGGGGCTGGCAGAGTCCCCTCCCCAGCACTTCTCCCTGCCAGCCAGCAGTCCCCAATGCCTGATGCTTTCCTGCTGTGCACACCTCAGTGCTGCTCCAGCTGTCATACCCCAGCACTGCTGTGGGATCTGCAGGAGTTATTTGTGGTTAGGGATCTCTTTCCCAGCCTGCAGTGAGCATGGAAGAGGAGAGAGCTGAGCACGAGAGAGGGGGATGCTGAGGAAAGTTTGCTCTGTTCAGTCTCCATTCCCAGCAGGGCAAATGCACACCAAAGCCCTGTTGTTGTGAGAACCACAGTAAAGGTCAGAGCAGGCACATTTTGCCAGTGACTCTGCAGCACCTGCAGGCTGCTTCCCAGAGAGCCCAGAGCAGGAGCATCCTGAGATGGCAAAGTGGCAATGTCACACAAATTGGGCTTGGTCTTCTGCTTGTGTTTGGCATTTGGTTCAATGCAGACCTAACCCCAACAAAGGCAACGGAGCAAAGAGTTTGGCAATTTTATTTCATTTAAATTCTTGTCAGGGCTTTTTTCTGGCCTCCTTGGCATCCCTGCTCTCCTTGCTGGGACAGCTGCTTAGCTGGCCTGATGGGGCTAAGAGGGCAGGCCCAATTAACTGCACGGTGATCAGTTCTTCTGTCTTAAAATCCCACACGCTTCTGAATTAATTTAGAATAAATTCAATCATAGTCATTTACAAGATCTGCTGCTGGGCACTGAGAGGAGCAATTTGCTGGTGGGATTCTCATTCATTGCGGTGGCAAATTGCCCAAGGCCACCATACCACAGGGATAAAAAGCTGGAATTTAGACCTGATGTGGTTAAATGCTAAATATGTGTGTCTGTTTACATTGAAGCATACTTCTGGTACCCAGGTGAGGTCGGGGGCTAACGCCAGACAAGGTGATAGAAGAACAGTTTCATTGTCCTTTATCTGCAGCTAGGAAGGGCCAGACATAAACACTTGGAGGAATGTGTGGCACAGCAACCTTCCCAAAAGTCCTCACTCAATCCTCCATTTCCTTAAGCTGTGGCTGTCCACAAAACAAAGCCACACACAGCTCAGCGTGTGCTCTCTCCTTTTTTCATTACACCACTGTCTTCAGTAAACCTCAGGCTGAATGCCCATGTGTGTGCTTTGATTGCAAATGCCCGTGCTCTGCCCTATAAAAGAGAAGTGCCCTATCCAGCCAAGCTTTCTTCTTTATGGGCTGCTCAAGTATCACTTCTGCTCTGCTGTGTCCAGGCAGGTTGACCAGCTTGGGCCTCTCCTGTGATATGAAACAATTCCAAAATAGAAACATCTTCCTTGTGAAATTGATCTCCTCACCACAGCCCTTATTGTTCGATTCCCCTGCTGCCTTTCCTTCCTTCGGGGTCTTTCAGCATGTGAATTCAAGGGTAAATAATCTCTTTTTTTGTTTGGTTGGGTTTTTTATATGTTTTATACCCAACTGATGGCAAAGCTCTAGTTCAAGATACGGAACTTCTCTGGACATCAACCAGCAAGAAACACATGCATTGGAATTGCCTTCTCAGATTAGTAATTATCACCTAATTTCTACTATTTCATCTGCCATGGAGCTACTGAAGTAAGGAAAGATTGTTCATCTTATATTAAGCAGAAAGATTGTTAAGCAGACTTATGAAAGGCAGGCCCACAAGGAAATATTTCTTAGGTCTGGTCCTGACCCCTTCCCTCCCACTTTAAGCACTGGATGGGCTGCAGTGGGTGGAGGCTGGTGTGGGTGGGGGTGTCCCTGGCAGTTGGGGTGCACAGGGAATCACCTCAGATGTGTGGGCAGTGACAATGGGCTCAGGTTTAGGGCTCCTCTCTTATCAGCTCTAATGGCTTCAAAGAATTTGCATCCACTTGGCTGAAAAAATGGCCAAGGGTGAATGAATGAATGAATGCAAATGAGGCAACTCCTCATCCTGTATTTCTTTATCTGAGGAACAGTTTATAAATTCAAGGTAAGTATATCTTTCCACCAGCTTTGCACATTTCTACTCTCTCAGGGTGAATAAATTTTTTTTGATGGGTGAGTTAAAACATCATTATTTTTTTCATTATCATTGTCATCAGTATAAATGGCAGAGGTGTAGGGTTTTTGCCCAAGCTTTTAAATTTTCATGACAATTTTACTAAGCTGTTTTATACGTTATTAAACACACTCGTGATTTGTTTCAACCTATACCTTAATAGGATGTTTTAAGAGAGTGTTCCCAGAAGAGGGCAAAGGTATCCTGCACACTGGGGACTCAGCTCCAGCCTGGGGCTTCTCCCCTGCTGGGGCCCACAGACAGGGATGGCCAGGCTGCCAAGAGTGCTTATTTCTTTCACTGAGGTTTTTCTTTTGAGATTCTTCTGAAAATCCCAGCCTAAGGGATTAACAGTGTTGATCATTCTTGAGAATCAGGACACTGGTGTTGTTAAGACTCAAAGCAATGGGTTTTTGCAGGTTTCTGCTGGGAAAAGGAAAAAAAGGGCTGTGGATCGAAGGTCTCATTTACCCAAACACAGAAATAATTCCTTCTTGTGGCCATTTCTAGAAACCAAAGTCAATTCTTGTACTTATTTTTTGAACAAGACTTTTTAATGAGTTTTTACAGACAACTGCTTTTTGTAAACCACTGAGAGAGAGCAGGAGCACCCAGATTTCAGCACAACTCACACAGTCACGTTTTGCTTGGGAGGAGCTGAATGGCCCCCACTCCTGAGAGAAAGTCTATTTTCATGACATGACACTGTTCTCAATACTGTATTGGCCATATTTCTTGGTAAAATACTGATTTCTGTAATTTACAATGAGGTTTAGCTGACCAAAGCCTGAACAGTGCAGTTGTTTGTTGTGAGTCTATGAGAGCTCCAGATCTCTCTGCATTGTTCCAACCACACTTTCCAAATGTTGGTTAGTGCTCTCTGTGACTGATGTACGTGGGACTTTGCTGGATCTGATTTTTGTTTGTTTGTAAAGCAAACTATCCGACAATAAATTTAGATTCCTACTTTCCATAATTTTTCAGCCATAATAAATTTGATTATTTCTTTTAACTGTGGTTGTGCAAAAAATATCATCTTGCATGTACTGCCCCCTTCCCCTCTCCCAGCCCTGATTTCACAGAAATGACCAAATCCTGAGCATTTTTCTCAATTCTGACTACAGTTATTGGGAGTTTTTTTTTTGTTAAAAACTTTCTGAAATGTTTTGGGACTTCAGGATTAGATTTGAGTAGTGTTCAGAGGGCAGGATAATGCACTGTGCTAGAGGCAGATTCTGGCCTCATAGTCTAACTGGATGTGTCTCTAGTCTGAACATAGAAATTTCCCCCTACTCACCCAAGGGCTTATTTAATTTTCACCACATTTCTCCTTCCTTCCCTATGTATTTTTGTAGCAGGCACTCAACATGTGTCCCCATGTCTTTACAAAAGGGCCAGTTTTCCATCAGATTATTCCACTCTCCTTCACCTCTATAATTTCTTGTTTTTCTGGTAAGAGATTTCAGGCATAAAGGTATTTTCCTCTTTTTTTATGCTGTATGCCATGGTGTGTCCACCAGGCCCTTCAGATCTCAGGCACACCATTAGAAAAACCTAACACTCCGTATCCCAAATGGGTCACTTCCCAAGCCTAGTGCTGAAATCCTTTTAGCTAATACTGTTCAGGTGACTTAGTACTAAATTATATTTTAGAAAGATATGGTCTGCCGTTTACTTTTTCATGGGGCTACCATTCAGTCCGTTTTAAAGCCGTAATTCTTTTGGGGGTTGCCATGGAAACGAGTTAGTGTTCCACTGCTGCCTTGTGCAAACGAGCAGAGTGCTCGTACATCATGTTGCTGCTGCTGGCTCGTTGTGCAGCCTGGCTGGGCTGGGTTTCTCCTCTCCCAGGCACACGTTGGCAGGGCCACAGCCCTGTGTGTGCTGCTTCTTCAGCTTTCCCCAGAATTTGGTCAGTGGAACCAAGGGAGTACTGAAATTGTGGATGCTCTGTTCATTTCTCACTGTTAGCACCAATCAATGCAGGCCCCAGTTTGGGGAATCCTGGCCTTTGAAGAGCAGCTCTGTGAGATCTGGGCTTTCCAGCCTGTAGGGAAGGGACTGCACTTCACAGCACAGCTCCATCGGGGCTGAGTCCCCATTCCCAGCATGTGGCTGCATTTCTCTTCACAGAGAAAAGCAAGGCACAACTTTTCCCAAGGATTTTCTGGAAAAGGCAGCAAGAAGCCTCAGAGAAGAGAAAACAATTCTTATCTCTTTTCACTGCTCCTGTTGTTTTGCACAAGTGCAATGTGCTAGGAAGATTGTTTACCTGAGAGTGGTTGGTAATTGGATTCTGGTGATGGTTGTTTGGACTTATTGGCCAACAGGGCCAAGCTGTGTCGACTGTCTGAGACAGTCACAGGTATTCCTTAGTATTCTGTAGTATCTCTTTACTATAGTATAGGTATAGTATTAATGCAATATGATATAGTTTAATAAAGCAATTCTTCAGCCTTCTCAATCATGGAGTCAGATGTCAATCCTTCTCTCCGGTCGGGAATTGCCGTTCTTCGATACCAGCAGGCTGAAATGTCCTCAGCACAAACAATGTGCCTTTCACACAGGACAGGCTCTTCAGCAGCAGGCAGAGGAGAGCCCAGTGGTAAACAGCCTGTTGACCCAGCTGGCCACTGTAACAGCAGCTTAGCAAATGCTCAAAATTACTAGACTTGCCTTAACTGTTCAAAAACTGACAGTGCTTTGAATAAGATGCTTTACCGAACACTACACATTAGAAAGAAAACCCCTCACATATCTCTACTGATTATCTCTGTGTGTACTAGACATATCTGTAGTCTATATATGCCTTTTAGAAAGTTATCTCTATATAAATGTGTTAAATATATCATCCTGATAGTCCATTTATCATCTGATACCCTGCCTAACACCACAGCATTTAAAGTCTTCAAATTGCATGGTTAAAACCCATTATCACTTCATATTTTTTTAACTTTATCTCAGGAAAAAAAATTATGCAGGGAAATATTTTGTAATTTGAATATTTTATTTTTCCTGACATAAAGTAAAAAGGCAGGGCCAAAGATAGGTTGTTGTTGTTTTAGGATTTCATGCCACAGACCTGAGGCTTCTGGGAGCTTGGTGTTTCCTCAGAACGCTTCCAAGAAAATACCTTATTAATTTTTTTTATGTATTGCTGAAACTCTGTTACAATTTAAGATGACAAGAAATTATTCAGGATGCACTTGTGATGTTAGTACTCTTTTACTAGTGCTGGTTAGGACTGCAATGAAGGTAAGAACAGGAGTTATTTATAGGGAAGGTGCCACACTTAAAGACCAGGCTTGAAAGCATTATTGAATGTAGACAACACACACAGCCAAATAAAGTTCTTTCCTGGCCCCCTCAGCAAAGCACCATCAATGAGATGCATTAAAATTTTATCCTATCATCTTATCATTAAACTGATGGCTTCCATTGCACTGATTACTGGTGATCAGACGTGAGGCACCCCTGTGAAAGACTGCTTTAGCAAAAGGCATCTCACTGCTTTTGCAAAAAATGATTAACAAATGAAAGGCATGGTGTGGAAACGTGCTGCAGTAGAGCCACAAGGCTTCCCCAGACATGGCTTAAATGAGGAGAGTGCTCCCTGTTCTTTTCTATTTCATTTCATGCTCAGAATGCTCTTCTCTTACAGGAATGTGCAATACCCAAACACTCCACAGTTCCCCTGGCCTGTGTGTAAGAGGAGCAGGCTGATGGCTGCAGCACGTGGATGCTGTAGTGTTAGACTTCCTTAAATGTTTTAGGGCTGTCCAAGTGAGTTGAGTCTTGGACCCAACAGGTAGAGCTGTACCAAAGCTGTACACAGAACATTTGGGAAGCCAAAACACTCAGAAAGGGGCACTGCCTGTCCACCTGAGCTGCAGAATGAACTTTGCCTGCTCCTAGGAGGAAAGCTTGACCCTTATAGAAAGTGACTACCTTCATTTTATGATTGTAATGTACTAATAGCAACTCTTGGTATAACCTGCAGGGCTGGAAATAATGAGGGAACCGAATACAATACTCCCAGGGCATGGGCTTAAAGTGATAACTATTCAAGCGTGGCCTTTGACTAATGCAGTTGCTCTTGCGCATCAAATAATGTCAGAAATGCCACACTTCATAAGAAAGGGCTATAAAGCTTCATTGTGATCCTTCAGCCCAAAAATCCATGCTCAAAAAGCTAAGACGTTTTTAAATGTGCTGTATGACATGTAGGGAAATGGACACAGGAATGGAAAATATTCCAGGTCACCTGCATCACGTTAAAAATGTGTTCTCCCCTGTCAGTGTTTTTACAAACATGTCCACACACATTGCTTTTTCACTTTAATCTCTACAGTTTTGTTTCTGCAGTATTAGATTAGCCAGATAAGGCTACTGGAGGGCAGCCAACAGTGATACTTGGAGAGCAGCATGGATTCCTCTTAAAGCATTTGGATTGTTGGCTCCAAGCAAGCATCGTGCAGCAGTGAGTCTGATCCATCATGAGTTTAGCCATGCTGGCAGCCAGGACAGTAAAAGCTGAAGAAAATGCAAGCACAAGCATTTTCTGCTCAGCAAAGGACTAGGACATCAGAATGAGTCCTCAGCACTGATTCTTGCAAGGAAAAACACCTGCTTTTGTTGTGCTTTCTGGGGCAATTCCTGCAATAATGATGGTGTGACAGAAATAACCATTCCAAGGCAAAAAACACATCTCAAGCATGGGCTGAAGCAGCTCATGGTTTTGCCTGGGCTTTGAGGAGCACAAAGTCCCACTGCCACTTGCTGAAGACTTGCCAAACCAGCTGCTAACTGTGCCTCTGGAGGGAGCAGGTGCTTCTGAGGGCTCACTGGCCAGTCTGGGAGTTTAATAAGACACTGCAGTCCCTCTTCCAGGTAAATGGTCTTGAAGTCAATTAAATGGAAGATGATGATTTTTATCTTTTGTAAAAAGCTATTCTGATCTCTTTCTTCCTCTGTTTTTTGGTTGGTTTTTTTTTTCATAGCTGGTAATTGGTATTTTTAAATCGTTTATAACTGCTAGTTCAGGTAAAAGAATTTTCATGTTTACCAAAATTCAGAGGTGCTTACCAGTCTAAAATAAAGAGTGTCTTTTTATTTCATTAAGAAAATTCAGGCAAGCTGCTGTTTGCCAGTTTGCTGCCATGGGGAAGGCAGCACTTCCCTAAAGGATGGTGGAGCACATTTAGAGCTGACCTGGCAGGCAGGCACCCTGACTGCTGTCCCATGCACTCCTTGCTCTGCACAAAGCTCCTCTCCTGTGTCCACACAACCCAGGGGAACTGGCAGATATTCAGAAATACAATGACATTATTCTAAAAGGCCACAATTTGCCAGCAGTTGCACTGCATCTTAAATATCCAGTTTTATCTAGAGATTAAATGGGACAGCTCTTATTCCACCTCAGTGTCTGACTTCTGTTGGCCCAGTAGTGCCTTTTGCCCTGCTCATCCAGTGCATCCCATTCAGCAACACCCCAAATACTCAGATCCAAAACACAATTTGTTTACCCTTCAAGGGTGATTTGCAGTAACTTAAAACAAACAAAACTGTTTGCTCCTCTCTGCAAGTCGTTGTCTACTGCAAACAACCCTTCACCTCTTCTTCCTTCCCCAGAAGGTAACCACAGCTTGCTGCAGTTCTGGCTCCTGCTACCATCAGTAAACACCGTGGCTTCCTAAATCACTGCTCCTGAGAGGCACTTCCCAGACTTCTCCATGCTCCATAGGATGAAGTCAGAGGGTTCTCCTGCTTGTTTCTTTCTTTTTTTCTTTTTTTCCTTGTTTTTGACAAAGCAAAAGCATGTTTCAATGTGCCTTTATTGTTGGTTTATGACCTATTTGTTGCAAAACAAGCATTTCACAAGAGTGATTTCAAAATCTGTTTCAAATAATCCATTTTAGCATCCAAACATATCACTCCATTCCCCACCTGGGTGTTCACCAGTGCTGTCAGACCTGCCACCCTCCTCTCCCCTGCATCCCACTCTGGGTGTGAAATTTCAGCAAACATTACACAGCATTTTGCAAGACATTTTCAGTCTGGTTATCCTTTGACAAGGTAGGAGGTTCTTCAGCTCTCTCCATCCAGCCCCAGGAGGAGGACAAGGCTCTGCCTGGGAGCTTGGGGACACCTGTGAGGGGATCTGGGGATGCAGAGCATGCCAGGAGTCCAAATCTTGTTTTCACCTTTCACTCCTCTGCATTTTTTTCCTGGAAAATATTCAATACTGAGGCATTCATTTGCTCTCTTTTTTATTACCCTTGGCTCTTTTCTGTTATATAAACCAGCTAATTTTCAAAGTCATCTTCTGACACAGACAGAAAGACATAGACGAGCTGGGCACAAAAATGCTCTGGGCAACATTTCAAAGCAGTGGCAAGGCTTCTTGATGGTAAAAAAAAAAAGTTTTAAAAAAGCCTCTCTTGTTCTTCCATGCCCATTTTTTTTTTCTGTATAATACAAAGAAAAAGTTATTTTACCATTAATGCTATCAGTAGTGAATTAAGTAAAAAAAGAACAGAGGTACCTTTGAAGGGCTGTTCTTCTCAGAATCATGAACACATATGGGCAGTACAGTGACTAAAACTCATGCTTGGCCAACACTTGCTGGTGTTTACCCTAGACCATTGCTACAGAGACAGGGTTCTGAGTGTTCATATATATGTGTATATTTGTTTATTTATTTATTTATTTTTATATGTATATATATGTGAGTGTGTGTGTGTGTGTGTGTATATGTATGTATTTTAAAAATTCGTGGAGTTTTCTGGGTGAAATAAAACCAAATATACCCTAAGAGCTAAAAGCAGAAATCTCATTTCAAACCTTCCCTTTAGGACAGTAAGTTAAAACCATCCAGATGGTCACATCCTGTGCATTAATACACTTTTTCATTTGAAGAGCTGCTAAGCTGGGCTAAGGGACTAAACCTATTGGAAGTGCTGCCTTTCAAACAGTGTTTCTTATCATTGCTGCTTTCTTATTGTTGGTATCTTGGTGTGTACCAGGTGTCATCATGGTGGAGAAAAGAGAATGGCACAAAACTAAACCTTTCCTCTCAAAGGACCATGTTATAAAATATCAACTCTTAAAGACCCAGTAAGGGAAAAACTCCTAGGAACATGATTGACTAGTAGGTTGCAGCCAGAAAAGCTTTCAAAGCATCCAACCCAGGCCAGTGACTGGAAAAATCTTTCACTGACTTTTCTTATATACCATCAAATATGTATGGTTTGGTAAAAAATTAGTGTGTGTCTATACAGGCATTTACAAAAAAAATGTCTCATTTTGAGAAGAAAAAAATCATTCCAGACTATTACTGGGCTGAGTGCAGTCATTAAGCATTATACACTGATAGCTTATTGTTCACTTATGTGATAATTTTCCTTCCAATTATATCTGGGTAATGAATAAAGTCCTGAGCCATTTGGAATTTTAGGAGGGGGCAGCCCACTCAGGGCCACTGTTAAGGCACAGACAGTTAAGACTTTAACCTATTTTCAGAAACCACAGTTCTATCAACATGCAGTTATTTATGCTAATGAAAATAATGATCTTTTTATAGTGCTTGTCACTGAAACGGAATGATGTCCTGCCAACTGTGCATGTTTGCCAGTGGCTACAAATTAATCAGCTAAACTGGAGTGGTAATTGGAGTAGAGACAAGTCAAGGGGCAGCCAGGCCAGCTCTGGCAGAAAAGCTTTTGAAGATGAATGCCCTGTTCAGCACACAAAACAAAAGAACTTGTTTATATAATGCTGTTGTTTAATTAAATCTAAGCAGCTGTTTCATTAAGAGGTCTCTGAAGATAAATGTGGAAGGTGATGGGCAGGGGAATCAAAATGTGATGATGATTGTGTTATACAGGATTACACTGTACATTTACCTCACACCTCACACCTGCCTAATGAAATTATTTCATCGAGCTCCCCATGATAGACTGCAGACAGGCAGCAGAGTGCAACCCCTGGCACTGAACACACACATGTGTGGAGGGGCTGGCTTCAGAGCCTGACTGAGTCTGGACACAGCTCCACCTCGGTGGTGCACAGGTGACTGCCCATGGCAGATGTCCCTGAGTACAGGGTGACATCCTCAGTACCCTCCCTTGGTTTTTTCTGGCTCCCTGTTGTAAGGGTAAAACATGGGAAGTGCTTGGGCCTTGCTTTGATCAAACAAGTTTGGGTTGTTTGGTTTTTTTTTAAAGAAACCTTTCTTCTTTTCACCTTTTTAACTTCTTGCCAGCTTCTCTGCTGTTTATTTACCTTGTAGGCACAACTAGCAATTGCTCTGGGCAAAATGTGTGACTGTGCTGGACGTTTCTCCCCCCTCAGGGGTGGATTCCTCCTGACAACCTCAGCACTGTGGCTGGGCAGGAGCTTACAGGGAGCTGTGATGGTCCCATAACCTGCTGCAGAAGGGGGAGGGATGAAACCTCCAGAAATGCATCATACAGGCTGAAAACCACTTTGTTCTCCTTGAAGTTGACCCAGTCTGGAAAATTCCCTGCTTTTCATCCCACCCTGTGCTTGTGCCAAGAGCTTAAGCAATTGCATAAGGAGTGTTCCTCAGCTGCAGGCTCAGAAGCTCTGGTGGGCTGAGTAGGAATGAGCAGCCATGGACAGGAGCCTGGAAATGTCACAGGAATAAGTAGGAATTTGATAATTACTCAGGCATGTGACATTTTAAAATACACTGTTAACCTCCACAGTTACAAAGGAAAAACTGGAAAACATGGCAGCAGTCTCCTGTAAGGACTCAGAAACCATGAGACAGAGAAAAAATCCACCAGACTTGCACATTTCTAAAGCATCCTGAGATTTTCTACATTGATTTGGTGTTAACACAAAATTCAGAATTTTGCCACCAACAGAGTTTGGGATCTGGATGCTGAAGGCCTCTCTTGTTTTTTGGTCCAGGCTGCAGCTCAGATCTCATGAGTAGCTGCAAACTCCCTGCCTTGAGAGTCACAGGCAGCAAGGATGCTCACTGACCCCTGGTCCTTGCAGTCCCTGATACACAGGTCTTGCACACATCTAGTGAATATTTTGGAAAGTGTTTTCACGGGCCCATTAGTGAAAAAAAATCACATTTTGTTAAAGGGCCGGGTCTTGAAATTATGAGATCCTTAAACATTTTTGCAGTATAAATAATATAATATTTAAAAACTGGTACTGGTTGAAAAAGTTTTCAAAAGGGTTTAAATTTCATCCAGAAAATGTATTTTGTAACATTCAAAGCACAATACTTCCATACATGGGAGTATTTCGTTTGTACTTTCTTGTATTCAGTGCAGACTCAAAGAACATTTCCTCAGTGATTGATGTGGAAGCATTTTGCTTAAAGATGAAAAATAAATTTACAAATTTTAATTTTCTAATGAAATGTATTACAAGCAATTTATCTGTGAGTCATTCAGCCATTTCCTCTGACAAAATGCTTACATGATGAGAAACTTACCCTCCCCAGACTCAATAGGATCTTTGTCATTCTTTCCTATTTAAGAAGTTTCTATAGCCCCATTAAGAGCTTCCACTGCTGTGTGTTGTTAAAGGCAGAGGCCCAGAAGACACGGCAAGGCATTCCTTGGGGAATGTCTTTCTCTCCTTAATAGGTCAACAATTGTGATCTGTGCTGGATGGGAAGAAGACCATGAAAAGGAGCCCACCATCCCTATTCAAAGAATGTTTAACAGGCTATTGACAAGCCAGCTTTCATCAGGGATCACCAGCTGTCTCTGTGCTCTTAGAACACAAATCCCATTCCTCTTGCCAAGCACCACCACTCCCTTTCAGAGGTGTTTTGTGATCCTTTAGCTGAGCTGCCTTTCCCCAGAGTCTCAGGGTGGGTAACAGCAGGTATCCTGTGCTCAGCGAGGCCCTGCTGTCCTTTGTGGCCATCAAGGTGAACTTCTGAAGGATCTGGCCTTATTTGAGTAAAGCACTGTACCATATCCTATTAAATTGGCACCCCTGACTGCTTCTGTGATCTTGGCCCTGTGGAATTTTCAATAAAATGTAATTATTTTATAAGGTGCATAAAGAGCTTATTCAAGGCACATGCTCATTAAGCTCTTTCAGTCGTCATTAACATCAACCCCTAAAGGACAACAATGGCAATGTGAGGTGGGGCTGAAGGCTGTGGCATTTCTTAGGGGAGCACAGCAGAGGGATTTAACAGCACTGATCCTCCCTCCCAGCCTTCTGCTAGGGCCAGGAGAACGTGGATGCTCAGAATTAGTTAACGATTATTATATTATACTTGGACTAATCTGGAAGATTGGCATTTAATTGGGAAGGATCTGGCATTCCAGATGGATTTTATGGTGATACACAAGAATCAGCAGTCATTTCAGATCAGTATGGATAAGCCAGGTGAGAGATGCTCTGTTCAGACTGCAGAACAAGCCACCATCACTCCAGGGGCCTTTGGGGGCCCTTCAGGTGCAGAAGGGCTGGGGGACAGCCCTGCATGGGCAGGAGTATGGAGAGGCTTCACCTTTCCAGTGGATTCAGGGGGAGACGGAGGGGTGACTGCACATGGAGGCTGGATTTGCTCTCATTGGTTCTTCACCACATCTCAGAATTAACAGGCTCTGGGTTTGCACTGCTGTAACTGGGACCAGATTCAGCCCTTCAGAGATCTGCATCGTGGTGGTCCCCAAATCATCATGGCTCAGTGTCCTCACAGCTCTCTGCTGTGAGCTCTCAGAGACCAGAATGAGGTCCTGGACCTTCTCTTTCCTCCAGTTTGGAATTGCAGTCTCTCAGCTTGCTCTCCTCTGCCCTTCCAGAAAGGCATCATTGGTGTTATAATCTCCTGACCAAACTGGTCTGCCTCACCTGATCCACTTAGAAAAAAACCAAGGCAATTCATCCTTAAGAATCTGTAAACAGGAAGGCTCCCTGAAGATTTCTCAATGAGTTATGTACTTCAGAGGAAAAGCAAAACACAGGCATATTTCATTTCCTTGCAGCCCTGCCACCAGAGCAGTGTCCATGGCTGAGCCCCACTGCTCTCCCTCTGCCCAAGCAGCTGCACCAGGCATGCCTGGCACTCCCAAACCTGACTGTCTCCTTACTGGGGACTTGTCCATGTGCTTTGGTTCCTGTACTCACAACCTGGGCTTCCTCACTTGCCAAATGTACCTGACAGACCCTCCAGGCATCCACGTCCTGACCTCACCTGGCTGCTCAGAGGACAGTCCCTGTGTGAGCAGGCTGAGTCAGCTCAGGAAGAGCTGCAGAAAGCTGTACCCCTGAAAAGGAGAATTGTTCTGTCTGTGTGAGGATTGATCCCCAGGCCCACTGGGGTGTTATCTACAATGAGAGCTAGCTGGCCAGCATCCAGCCCTGCACTGCAGCTTTGACCACTCAATGAAAAGCAGAGGCCAGGGGGCAGAGCTCGTTCTGCAGGGACAGCTCTCTGGGTATTACAAGTTTAACAAAAGTCTGAACACTTTTTATTAAAAGATGAGGAAGGAATAGAGAAGGCAGGGGAGGACCATTAGAGGTGGCTGAGCAAGAGGGGAGGAGTAGCAAGCCCTGCCAAGCCCTGCTCCTGGCCAGCACCTCCATTAGCACCCAAGACACCTGCAGATACCTCACCTGCAGCTCAGCACTCACCTGGCCTCACTCCCTGCCCCTCACCTGCTGCCTCCCTCTCTCCCATCAGGATCAGCAGCACAGCTCCTCCTGGGCATCACAAGGGGGCATGAGCCCTCAGTAAGGGCGTGGACTAATAAAGGTGTGAGAAGAAACCTCAGCTTTCCTCAGCTCTGTCAGTGCCTACAAACCCTCTCCCATGGCTGAGAGGTGTCCTGCTCGCCCAGATGGAGAAGCACTGCTGTCTCCCTGCCTGCCTCATTTCTCTCCCCAGCCAAAACTCCCTGTCCAGCAGAGCCTGAGCACAACAATCACTCATCAAGTTAAAACCAGCCTGCAGTGCCAGAGGAGGGGCTGGCAAGAACCATGTAAGATTAAGCTCAGCTACGGGAAGGGACAAGTAGTGAGGGTTAGGAGTTGAACCGATGGGTCTCTACCCATTTGCCTGCTCCAAGGTTGGCCTCTTTTTTTGTTTCCTCCGGTGTATCTTTAATATCCTCCTACCTCCCTGATACAAATCATTGATTCCTGCTTGGGTACTCGGCTCCTGTAAGATTTTCGAGCAGAGCTGAAGGCTACAAGGTTACTGAACAACAAGCAGAATCTGCTTTATTGCCAAGCATTTAATATCCTGTTTCCAGCAATGGAGGCTTAGGGGGAAAGTACGGCATGAGACTTCTGCCAGCATATCCACTGTGCCTCTAGCACAAAGGTGAGGAGAGGGGGTAGGTTCAGAGCCATCAAATAAGTCCCTTTCTCAAATAAATCTGCCCCTGAAAAGCCTTTCACAGTCAAACAAGGCCAAAACAGTTTTCAGTTTTGTCCATCACTCTCGATCTTCCCTCTTGCAAATTTATTGCATATGTGCAGTATTGGATAGTGAGTGCAATGGGACAAAGAACTATTAGTCTCAGAGTTGCCCACAAAATACCAAAATATTTGAACCATTTTTCAAACAAATTATGAATATATTGTGTGGAAAAAATGGCTTTTCTTTTTTTTTTTTTTCATTTTCACCAACTGATTCTAGTTTTCCACCTTTTGCTTATATTCTGTCTAGCTTTTAGGAAGGTCTTTCAACCTTCAAAACAGAGGCATGTTGTCCAAAAATTATTTTAATTTTATTACTTCCAGGTTTGTAACACAGTAAGCTGTGTATATTGTATATTCACCACAGCTCACCAGTAGCTTTTCCTGGCACACCAGCATTACTACAAAATCTGCTGTGTTTTAGGACAGGTTTGTGAGGGTCTGAATGAGGAAAATGCCTGTGTTAGTGAGACAGTAGACTGAGGAATGAGTAGTTAAAGGTGGCTGGGGGGTAGCTTTTGTCATGCTGTGGATTTGCAGCAGCTCGTGGTCCCTGGAGCTCATTTCTGGGTATGGTGCCTCCCGGGATGCTCCTGCTCTGCTGCCTGTTGGTTCCACCCCAGCCCTGCACCCCTGGCAGGTGAAGTGCCCTCCCTGTGTCTCAGTGCCTGGGGCAGCTCACCCCAGCCCCAGCCAGGGGCTCCCCATCCTGTCCCCACACTCCTGCATGTGGCCCTGGGACAGCTCCCTTCCAAGGAGCCCTCAGCCTTGTCCTTGTCACAGTCATCCCCAGTCACTTCCCCAGGTGCAGCCGTCAGGGATGGCTCTGGTCCCACAAGGTGTTTCCCCATCTGCAGATGTGCAATGTGCAGGCTGTGCTGCAGGGGAACCTCTGCACCCCACAACCCCAACAGAGCTTCCCCAGCACAGCACCTGCCAGCTCCCACAGGGATTCTGTGTCCCCTGTGGAGCAGGCTGTGCCCTGTGGCACAGCTCCCAGCAGCACTGACACCACATTGGTTGGTGCTGCAGACCATGGATTTTACTCTGGAAAGCTCCAGTTCATGGTCCTGGCCAAAATTATTGTCACCACATCTGAATCACGACTCCCCAGGTCACTGCTTGGCTGCAGACCCCTCTGCACCCAACTTCTGCTCAGCTGGAGGGGCTTTTACAGCTAAAAAAACATATACTTACTTTGAGCAGTATCTCCATTGATATTCAAAACAAAGATATGCATGTAGTTTGTTGTAGCTAAAGATTTTTATTATTAAAAATATTTTCAGCTTACCACTTTCCATTCTCAAGGTGTTCATTTATGGACAGGCCATTATGGACTATATTTAGCAGTAAAAGTGAATTTGGAAAAAATTACATTTTAAAGTAAAATGTGGTGAAATTTATGACCTAGAGAAACATTTATATAGCTATAGATCGACAAGTAAAAG
Source organism: Peucedramus taeniatus (assembly GCA_013400575.1). Taxonomy (NCBI): domain Eukaryota; kingdom Metazoa; phylum Chordata; class Aves; order Passeriformes; family Fringillidae; genus Peucedramus; species Peucedramus taeniatus. The sequence continues at coordinate 1,088,892 of WBNO01033426.1, forward strand.
AGATTGTAACATCTCAGGGCACACTTGTGTGTGTGAAAAGATATGTATGAGTCTGGAGAGACAGTGTGAATAATACAAATACAGCTATATGCAGAAATCCAAGCAGTAAAGACATCCAGGCTGGAAACAATGCATATATTTTTGCTTGTGCTTACATTGTATTTGGAAAGGATCACTCTAAAAAAAGAGACAACCCAGGAGTCACAGGTGCACGTGTAGATGCATGTCTGCACACAGCAGTGGTGACAAATTGACTCAGCCACCAAGGAAAAACTCCTCACATGTTTAATGCTGAGTGGTTTTCATTGCCCTTTGTTGAAGGCATCTTTTTCTGGTTAAAAAACTACAAAATGGGCACAGTGTTTGTCCTGTTAACACTCTGAAACCTCTGCAGGCAGCTGCCAGTGACAGAGATGTTCTGTAAGAGCTGGATTCAGATGTTGGGTATGTTTGGGGATCTTAAACCCCTCTAAAATCAGGCCCACCTTTAAAGCAAGCAGAAAAATGAGCAATTAGCTAAATAAATAAATAATGCTTTCTAAACTGTTGCTGGTTTTCCAGCAAATTCCCCATTTCTTTTTCAGGACACAAGTCCTTAGAGCTTGGACTTCTTGCAGTTCCCCCAGCAGGCTCCCAAGCAACCCCACTGGAGCTCTGGGCACACTGGGGAATGTCTGAGGGTGCCACAGATGAGATGCTTGTGCTCCATTTCCCCACCTGTGAGACCCCTAAATACAGGGAGCACCAGCTGGAAATGGAATGCCTGTCTCAGACCTTACTATGCATTGCTTGGATGGCAAAGAGAGCACAAGGAACTCCATGCCGTGTATGATGCCTCAATAAACTGGTCAATTGCAGATAATAAACTGGTCAATTACAGATAATAAATAATAACATATAAGAATAATAATAAAAGAAACAAATCCATATTGAGAGCAGAAATATTCACATTTTATCATACTTAAATCCAGCTTAGTCCAACTTGCCATAGCAGACAAACAAATCTTAGGGAGCTTTAGGGAATGTTGGGCTCTAGAAGGCCAGTCTCTTTTAAATCTGGACATCCTAACTCAGCTCCAGCTAGTGCCTGGGGTATGAATAATTCATTAGTATTTCTCAGTTTGGAACTAAACTTCTCAGAGAATTTAGTAAGTGTGAATGTTGCTGCAGTAAACATATGCCGATTATTTTTTTAGAAGCTAGAAAATGAGGTTACTCCCAAAAAAAGTGGGTAAAATAATTAAAATGTAAATTGAAATAAATTATTCACACTACTAAATTTAAATAAATGACTCGAACACCTAAACTCAATTAAGGCAGTGGCATGTTGTTAGTTAGAATACTCAGTATTGTACAGCAGATGTACAAAGCCAAGAACTGGCACCAAAAAAGTGTTCAATGTGCATGAATGTTTTATAGGTAACTGAGTGTATACCCTAAGGGCCTTGAATATTACATTAAATTATACATTTCTAATAAAGCAAATATAAATGAATATGGAAAAAAGTCAACTTTCAGCTAAAAACCCCAAATACTTCTTTCAAGTGAGAGCTTTACCATTGCATAACAGTTGCAATATTATCTTGTTTAATAGCTTAAACACTGTTGTCAGCTAAATAACTGTGTGTATGCACGACAAGGCATAAGTGCCATTGGCAACTGTTGTGTAGTGTTATGGAAACCATTCTAAAATAAGACCACATTTACTGTCACTTAAAACTCTTTTAAAATTTAATAGAAATAACATATTCAGCAAAACAGACTTATTAATTTGCTGTAACTCTTCCTGGTTTTTTGTTGGTTTTTGTTTTTTTTTCTTTTATGGCTCACTTGCAATCACAAAAGGAAGCTGCTGTCAAAGCCTAGCTGTAGGGATGGAATATTCCTGGCTCTACAACAAGCTCCTAGTGTCAGGAGCAGGACTGAGGGGGAGGAACCTGGCAAGAAATCAGTATATTTTCTTTGCCATGGTTTTATAAAGTACAGAATCACATGGTGAAAGTTCATGTACATGTACTATTTAAGCCTAGAGCCTAAGCTCCAAAAGAGAAAGAATTTTTTTTTTTGGTTGAAGAGGGGGAAAAGCATCTCTAGAGAATCTTTGTTAATATTTTTGACATATTTGGATGTTCAGCCTGACTCCACACTTTAAGTTGGATGTTCCTGCTGAGCAGAGTGAGCAGACAAGGACCCCACATCACACAAAGGGGAGCGCAGAGCTGGGCACACCCTGACTCAGGGGCAGCTCTAGGGACCACTGAGCCACTGCCAGGGGTCAGGAGACCCGTGTTCCTTCAGCCCAGGGACCACTGAGCCACTGCCAGGGGTCAGGAGACCCGTGTTCCTTCAGCCCAGGGACCACTGAGCCACTGCCAGGGGTCAGGAGATCTGTGTTCCTTCAGCCCAAGGACCACTGAGCCCCTGCAAAGGTTCAGGAGATCTGTGTTCCTTCAGCCCAGGGACCACTGAGCCCTTGCAAAGGTTCAGGAGATCTGTGTTCCTTCAGCCCAGCAAGGGCTGGGAGGGCTTGGTGTGTGACCCCAGGAGTGGCAGTGATGCCCTGGGAAGGCTGACCTAGAACAGAGGCTGGACAGAGTTAAAGAATACAGTAGGGATTTATTGAAAGGATCCACCTTGGGCAGCACAAGAGCCCAACCATGGCTACACCCAAGATGAACCAAAATGGACACAAAAATGGACAGCTGGTCTTGAGGTCTCACATTTTTATAAGTTCTGGTCCATTTGCATATTGGAGTTAATTGTCAAATTACAGCTTTTGGTTATCTTAAAGCTGTAATTGGACAATTGTTCATCCTTCTTGTTTTCTCTCTCCAGCCCATGTTGTTTATGCTCTTGGGCCTGAGATTTGGATCATTTGTCCTTGGTCCCCAGCTAGAGAAGGAATTGTTTTGTCTCCCTACTCTGTGAAGAGAGCTCACCATCCCCTCATATGAAGCCCAGACTCACACACTAAAGCAGCACAGAATCTGAAAAATATAAAAGCTAAAACCTGAGGTATCAGCAGGACTCACTGTCCCATAGAGAAGGGACTGAGCAGCCCCTCTGGATGTTTGCCTTGCTGCTGGTGACACACACATAAATCCAAGCACTTCCAAAGACAGAGGAGATGATGCACTGGGAAAGAGCTACTGAAAGATTTTTTTTTTCTCTCTAATCAGTTAAGATGTAAGCCAGTTTTGTCCTTGCAAAGCAACAGAACAGATATTGAACTCGGCCCTAATTGGGTCTGTTAACCACCTAACAAAGCCACTGCACATTAACCAGCTTCAATTACAGCAGCAATGAGTAAAGTGCAAGGGAGGAAAACAATGTGGAGCTGTTTTAGTCCAGGGTCCCAAACTGAACAGGGATTTTGTTCAATCATAATATAGGGCCATAAGAAGGGGAAATGGGGAACATCAGCTCTTTTCTCCCTCAAAAGAGCAAGAGCCCAAAGCTGCTCCACACAGATACAAATCCTTAAAGCAGGTTGTGCTCTTGGCCAGCAGCTGAGTGAATAGCAGCAAAGAAACATGCAACATGCAGCCTCCTAAAAAGCCAAGCTCTGATCCTTTACCTCCACCATTAGCACAGACTGGAGGCCAGCCCAGTGCAGAATTCACTGAGGAGATCTTTCCCTTGACACCAGGCAACCTTGGGGTAGAAGCCATGGGCTGAGAATGATTCCTTGCTAAGTCCTACATCCCCCATCAGACGGGTGATCAGAAGAGAGTTAATGTTCTTTGCCTTGGCAGAGGACACCTCACAGCTGCCTGTCCTCATTTCAGGGACTGCCAGGGAACCCTGCCATGAGGGAAGGAGGAGGGAGGGAAAATTTGTGCCTGGGCCCAGCTGGAGTGATTTGCCATATCCCACAGGGAGCTATAAAACTCCTCTGGTGAGGCTGGCATTTCTCCTGGTTTGACTCTGCAGCCAGGTCTTTCCCGTAGGAAAGATGAGGAACCTTTCCCAGAAAGGAATATTTCAGTGCTAGGAGTGAATGAATCAGTTTTATGTGTAATTTTTGCCTAGCTTTGATGTGGTGTTGAATAAAGGGGAAATACCTACACCAAGTACCAATCTTGGCTTCATTATTGACACGAGTGGTAATAATTCAACTAATATTGCTATATGCAAGGAAAATGAAGTTTGAACCAGTACAGAATACAGTGGTGCCTTAAGAAAGTTGGCTTTTTAAAGCCAAAAAGCATTATGAGCAAGATCAACTGGAAGAAGGAAATAAGGCAGAAAATATGAGAGCTTTGTAAGAACAACTTAAGGATATCTTATTTTAACAGGAGAAAGAAGGCTGTATCTGTGTAAAAACACAACAGAATAAACTCAGCATAATAAATCAAAAACCTCTGCAGTAGGAAGTGGATGCAGCTATATAAGTAAGACTTACCAATAAGGACAAAAAAGACAAATGAGATAGTAAAAAGAGGATAGATAATTGACAACAAAAACAAAAATGTGTCATTGAGAACATTAATAAGGGAACAGTTTTTGCAAAACATTTCTGGAGTGGAAAAAAAACCACTTGAAAGAGACCGATAGGTCTGTTCCCAGACAGAAACAACAGATACTTCTTTTTTATTTAGCAACAATGCAAAAAAAAAAAATCAATAAAGATGTCTATTCTGTATTTGGAGGAAAGGATGAAGTATTTGTTAGATGATGATGGTAATATACTTTCTATTCCTACTGTAACTAAAGAGGATATTAATCAACAGCTACTGTAGTTAGACATACTTAAATCAGAAGTTCTGGGTAATTTACATTGAGAAATTTTAACACAGCTGGCTGAGAAGCTTTTTTGGCAGATAACGTTCATTTTTCAGTAATCCATGGACAGGAGAGAATTCCAGAAAACTTTTTAAATGCTAGTTCCTTGTTAGCTCATTAAAAAGTATGGGCAAGGTGGCTGAGACAACAGAGCCTGACAGGCTGAGTTCAGGATGGGACAACAAAGGAAAAGCTCATATTTAATTCAATTAACAGAGACTGGAAGGTGCATGCTACTGTTAATGCTGATCAAGGATGGAAAATATATCTGCTCATGGTAATCTTAGAGAGATTATTAGCCTAGTTCACTTAGGAAGAGCATTTAATAAATAAACCAAGGTTTCAGGAAAACATTGCTATACAGCTGACAAAATAAAACCATGGAGTTTGGAAGTTTAAAAGAAAATAAATCAATAGGTGTACTAAAGGTCAAACAGAATAGAAAGGCACATAATAACTTGGCTGTAGAGTAAATAACTGGAAAGGTAAAAGCCACCAGAAATCAGAAACCTCTGCTGAACAAGAAAAACTGTGGTAGAACCAAAATTGCTTCAACTTTAGGCAACCTAAATTTTTTATGTTCCAGACATAAATTTCAGGCTGCTAACAATGGTGCTTCCTAAGTAGAGGAACAATTTGATGAAGGTCGTGATAGTTTTCATCATTAGCAATCTTTATATTAGAGGTGGACATTATTCCCATCTCAGGCTCCAGTCCCACTATCACTCCTGGAAGGTAATAAAGCAGACAAAATGTTCCAAGCCCAACAGGACCTGTAGTTTGCCCCTGTGGCTCTAGGTGCTCTGCAGGGTTACAACTTATATATTCCACTTGGAGATCCTCACCTCTCCTCACTTCCTTTTCTTCTAATTGCTTGTTTTACAGTGTGTGGCACTGACTCTTGCAACAGTATCCTGAAAAGTTTATTTATAATTTACTAAAAGATGCAGTCTTTGTGGCTGAACCAAATTTACAATAGCAGCATTTGGGTGATGAAACTGTAGTGCTCCAAGTTTTGGGAGTGATGCTTTACTTGGCTTGAGTTTTTTATTTGAACTCAAATAGAACAACCTTACTTGTTTTGCATCAAAGAACAGTGGAAGCAAAAGTGACTGATTTGCTTCCTCATGGACAGCCCCTGGAAATTAATATTCTTCAGTGCTAGGAGATACAAATTTCAGCCAGCCATACAAAATCCAACCTCTTTCCTGGGTGCATTTCTCTGCCTCACTCTGTGACTCCTAAGAGGTAAACAGATGCTGAGCATGTGAGCTTTAGGGACAAGTCAGCTGCCCTTTAATGATTCTGTAAGTCCTTCCCTTGCTTTCCATCAATAGCATACTTATTGATCACAGAGCTGGCTGGTACTGCATTCCTCTAGAGAAATTCAGTATCAGAAAGGCTAAGAAAAATCTTTAAAGTGCATTGCTTAATTCTCTGGTCTGTTGTCATCAAAACTGAACATCTGAAACTGCACTTTGCTAACCAAAATGGAGTCTCTTCCCTTAAACCCTCTTGGTATTGCTGCTTTGGCTTCCAAAGTAAAATCTTCCCTTCTGCTGAAACCTGTTTGTAGGCAGGTGATTCAGCATGACTTCCCAAACCCACATCACTGTTTGGGAGCTGGGATGCATCCGTTCTTCAGGGAATCTTACTGGAGAGTTATCTATGAATTATGTCATCTGAGAAGGCTCCAGAGAAAATGTCACTGCTGTGATGATTTGCATCTGTATAAGCTTCCTGTGAAGACAGCTGCCAACTAAAAGAAGTAAAGAATAATTAGGGATGAGAAGTATCTCTAATTTTTCCCTCCAATTACTTGTCCATCTGCATGCATATCAGGTGTAATATCATACCATTATTGCAGAAGAGTTGGTTGGCACTCCCAAAATAGTTTACAAGCCCTCTGGCAGTAATCACTGTCTTAGGAACAGGCTGAGAAGCAGTCACAAATTAAATTGAAAGCCTCCTGACCCTGACCTATCATGGCAGGGCCCTACACATCATTTTGCTGTATTAATACTACAAAGAGGCAATCACCCAACACCCTCACATGGCATTGCAGGATGGGGAAAAACTGAAGAGCTGATTCCCAAGCAGTTCCACCACTCCATGGTCTTAGGAGTCTTCTCCAGCCTAAATGAACCTGTGATCCTATTCTATGATGGTTTGCACACTCACATTCCCTTTAGATTTTAAGTATTCAAGGAGTAAGAGGAGCCCATTTCTGCAGTGCACATTCCATATGCAGCCCCTGCTCCATCCCATATGCATGTGCTGCATTATGTCAAACCCTGTGTTCAGAGCATGTACAATGAAATTTGCCTCTCCCACTAATGCCTGAACTCCATTGCCTGCTGATGGATGGGCACAGTGCATCACTGGAGTGATGAGGATCTGATGGGATATTGCCATCATTTATTACTGGAATATTATCACTGGCATATTATTGCAATGTATCACCAGAGCAGCAGCCAGCAGGGATGGAGCTGCACGAGAGCCTTGTATGTTTTATTAATTCCTAAGTGATAGCTGTAGGATTAGGATGACACAGAATCAGCATCTACCCTGCTTCCCTCTCATTCACATCCTTGCAACATGAACTGGAAGATTTTGTTGGCTATTTTCCAGGTGTGAATCATTTCCTTGCTGAAGTTTTAGATTGAGATCTTTATTCTGAAAGTTTTGTTAGCAATTATGAAATAACAAGGACCAAAAGAAAATGGAAATCTGATCTTGTCTGTCTTGTTTTATCATCACCTCTATCATATATTTTAGAATTATTTTGTGGCCCTGACTATTAAAGTTTCATATTACCCAAGGTATTATACGAAGCCTTAGAAAATGGACATTTCATTAAGGTATGACATCTATTTACAACTACCTTTTTTTCTTTTTTTTTGCATCTGCATGAGCATTTTAAAATTCAGTCTCTCATTTGCTGCCAAAAATAGCATACAAAACCCAGTATATTCCTGCCACTCAGTTAGTCAAATTGGCAAAATGACATCAGATATTTAAACATCTTGATGAAACCTGAGTGTTCCTTCTCCCATCAGTGTTAATTCTGCCTGTCTCACCATGCTTTGCACAAAGAAAGAGTGTACTTATATATTACAGTGTCTCTTCCACAGTCATTGCCTGGAGGAATTCTGAAAGCTCTCCTGCAAATGTCCCCTGGATTTATTTCATTGTACTACCAGAAAATAACATTTGCTGCAAGCTTTATATAGAGCAACTTCTGCAAAGTGGGGCCAGTGTCAGCCTGTCTGATTCAGTCAGGACTCTGTTTTACTTAGTGATAAGGCTCCTATCTGCATCCCACTAGGATCAGACTGGATTTTGGATAACTGCAGTTGGCTCTTGCTACTCACTGGAGGATTGCATTCATCATATCTCTGCTACTTCTGGCCATTATCTATCAGTACATAAATATCTTCATCTTACTAAGCATCACACGTTTTTAGGCTAAAAATGTGTCTCTGATAGAGCCCTTCAAATTTCCATCATTCATCCACCCATCCATCCCTAATCTATTGCAGTAGAACATCAGGGATGAAATGTAGAGCTGAATATCTTTTAAAAATGCTGATCTAGTTTCAAGTTGCTGCCCTTAGTGAGGCAGTCAGCTTGCTTGGCCAGGGTTGTTCAGACAAAGAGAGGCAGGACCAGACAACCCTGGAGAGGAGCCCCCTGTGTGCTTGATGAGCTGTGACCCCAAACTAGAGATAACTCACAACAGCACAGCTCCTTCTTTGGAGTTAGTTTTGGGTAAACCTGGTACTGCAATAAACCCCATCCCCCAGAAGATCCTGAGCAGTAGAGCAAACTGTGAAAGAAGGGGTGAGCAGTGATGGATGAGGAGGGCACAGACTCTCTGGAGAGATGCTGAGGAGCACTTTGGCAGGAAGGAGGCTTTCAGTGGCACTTTGGTGTTACCACCTCCCTCAGAGCACCATTCAGGGCTGGCCATGGTCACTAAAACACAGGGCATGGTAGCAGTGAAGGGAAATGTCACAGGTTATTCCTGGCTGTCTGAAAACAATTTCTTGTTTCTGGAGAAAGACTGCACAGGGGGTTTTTGTAATCCTCCCTTCCTGTCTCCCAAGAAATGGTTAATGCTCATGTAGCAACATGTAGATCAGGAGGTTAATCCCAGAATGTGCAGTGTATTAGGCACGATAAAAGTGAACAAAACAGCGACATCTGTTTCAAATGACAGCTTCCCATTAATCTGCACATCCACTGCTGAAAAATATGGATTACACTCAGCAAGAACTCTACCTAGATTAGTAGTTTGGAAGCCCAAGTCCTCTTGTCTATTGTCAGCTAGATTACCCCTTGCTGAACACAGTGGCTTTCCCAGGACTGACTGCAATAATAATGGACATTCCTTTAATCACATTGCCTGACACATTGCAGGGAATTCAGTAAAAACTGGTGGAAGGGATACAGAACTAGTTGAGATTTAATATCTTGCTCTTCTTTTTGCATATGTTGGCTGGATGAAAGTGTTTAAGCTCAGCCTCAGATGTTGATGTCATTCTCTGACCAGCAGTGCTGTTCTCTTCCAACACAGTGTGACTTCTGCCATCACAAGAAAACATCTGCAGGATGGCACAAGTTTTGGCATCCCTTCAGAAGGGTGCTTAAAACCTTTTGTCTCCTTTCCCCACAAGAACTCAGTGCAAGACTAATAAATGATGGGTTGGGAATTGAAGGAAGGTCCTGAAGCAAGTCTGATTAGAACTAGGAAAAAAAAAACCAAAACCTAAACCCACACAACACAATTTGTACACTGCTACCACCTAGTGAATTGAAAGAAAACAAAATCTCCCTCTGAACTAAGATGAACCAAATCTAAGGGTGTGAACCTTCATCTCTGAGGTCACTGGGACTTTTGCCATTGACTTTACTTGGAATAATACTTAATGGGATAGGCCATATTAAACATCAGGCATTTGAACTTCAAGGGCAATTACAGAGAGTACCAGAGAGTTTTACATATATTTGTGATCTAAATAATTGCCATAATTTGTCCAGAATAACACTGAACCAAAAGCAGCATTAGCAATTATTGCCTTAACTCAGTGCAAATAGGTTGAGCAGGATGAAAATACCCATTTTAAGACTGGAAAAAAGGGGAGTTTTTCATGGGTACTGCATTTTATTTTTCGAATTAGGTTAAACCTTAAGAAAGAAATTTACACAGCAGCTCTAGAAACCTCAGTTCTGCACTGGTGCAAATAATTTCTCCAGAGAGTTTGGCCAGCTTGCCTTCGTGCTCTATGGTGCTTCCCCAGAGCAGGAAGGAACCAGTCACTCCCACTCAGTCTTTAGCTCTGATTTAGTGGGCATTTTTCTCAGTGAGATTGGCACGTGGTAACTCATCTCCCCAGTCAGTCACGCTGAAATGTCAGTGCTAACATCCAGTGCTATTAAAATCCACACTGATTTTGACACTTCCTCCTGCAGAGTCAGCATTTTATTTACCCCAAGGCATACTTTCACTTGCAATGTGAATCACAGTACAAAGTGTCAGGATTAAATGATTCATACCTTATTTGCAGTACTTGATCCTTTCTTCCCTCTGCTATGCCAAGAGAAATCCCTTCCAAACTGATCTGCAGGATAGATATGAACCCAGCTGACTTATTCCACTGCTCTGCTGCCCTGTGACTGCCTGGAGATGCTAAATGCAATCATGGCACATGGAAAAGAGTGGCAGAAGAGGCTTTTCAGCACTTGTGGAAATGAAGGTATCAATGTCACTGTGATTCCTCTTACCTACCTGTAATAATAGCTAGGAAGGCTGCAAGGACCTTAATTACCTGATATTAATAACCCAAATGCATTTCTATGCAACTGTGCTTTAATCACTTTCACAATATTTATCATCGTTAGTCTCATGTCATAGTTCAGCAAAGATCTGAAGTGTGTTCATAACTCAAAGCACCAGTGTTTTACACTTTATTTCTCAGCTCTAAAATGAGGGACATTATTTGAGGCTGAGCCTAGAATCAGACCTCACAACAGCCCTACTTTCTGCTGTGTTTATTTGGAGCTCAGATATGTTCAGAAGAAAATCTTTCTAACAGAGTAGAACACCCAATTAATTACCTCTCTCTTTTTTTTTTATTTGCAATGGAAATAAAATGGAAAAGGTTCATGTTAAAGCCAGGTGCAAAAGAGCTCTGTGGAACCTTCTGCAATGCAGTTTTTTGTCACAAAAAAAAAATTAATCTTGCAGTAATTAAACCTTATATAGGTTTACTATTTTAGAAATATTACAGTTTATGTATCATTAAAATCATGTTTTAAAGGAAGAAAATAATTTTAACATTTTTTCAATGTTAGTCTCAATTTGAAAATAGCTTCTTAAATGGTGTGTATTAGAGAACATAATGTTGAAAATAAAATCAAACATTTGATTTTTTCTGATTTTTCTGTACTGTACATTTCATAATATAGGGGGTGCCCTCAAAAAACCTAATTCTGATATCTTAAAATTTTAGGGGAAATTACAGTGTGTACAATCCTCCTTGCATCGTCCTCCCAGCTTCCTTTAAAAATCCTCTGCTTTAAGCATCCCTTTCAAACCTGTTAAACACTTTCCCAGTAGCTGATGTGCCTTTCACAGCAGCCCTGGCTCACTAGCTGCCTCCCCCCGAGCCTCCTGCAGTGCCTCACCCAGATTCATTTCAACTTGTACTTTGTGTTGCTACATAAAGCATTATTTTTTTTCTTTCTTCAGGGCAAATGGATGGGATCTGTAAAGCAAGTGATTTTGAAATGCATTTTAACTTTCAGATCAGCCTTTGAGAAATTAATTTCCACTTAGTTTTTGGAGTCATTCCAACTCATCCTCATGAGTGAAATATGGGCATCAGAAGGTGGAACAGAAAATACAAAGCTAATGATCTGGTTCATGTTAGTTAGTTCTCTCTTAATCCTTTGAAAGATTGCATTTCCCGTCTCTGGAATTTCCTCTCACTGACGGTTTTTAAAAGAAACAAGACAATATTTGCCATGCATTATATATCAAGATTAACTCAAGAAGCAAAGATGATCTATTCACCATCCCTCTAAGCCTCTCATAATTAGGTCTACCAGCTTTCAAGGACAGTACTGTCTGAGCTTTAAGAATAAGAATTCCCACCGAAATTTAAAATGTCTCACAGAGTTAAGGTTGGAAAGGACATCAGGGACCTGACCTTCACCTCTCATCCACCCTGACTGGCCTGAGTTGTGAGTACACAAGGGCTGCAGACCTGCAGTCACTCTGCTCCTGAAAGGGGACCCTGCTCCTCCCCAGGCAGCCTTGGGCCACAGACTTTTCATTTCTGCTCAGCCCCACAGCAGGGACCACATTTAAAGCCCTACCCACTGCAAGCCTCCCAGGTGTTGTAGGCTTTTCACCCCATTTTCTGTAAACCTGCATCACCTTCAGCTGAGCTACCCACAGTGTTTTTGCTAGAGGACCCCTCAGGAGGGGAGGTGGGAGCCCATGCCCAGCCTTGAGCAGTGCTTGGTGGCTTTGCAGTGTGAGCCTGTGCAAGGCAAGGAGCTGCCACCAGCAGTACCTGAGGACATCTCTGCATTCCTGCCCCCAGTGGGGATAGGAGCAGGTGACACAGCATGCTGTGGCTTGGTGACCCCAGCCAGGCCAGTCCTGCAGAAAGCTTTCCTGCATTCCCAGAGAAAATGGGAACTTTCCACTTACTCAGGGGAGTTGTCCTGACAAATCCCCTGCTAAGGCCCACAGGCTGCTGCTGTGACACAGACTGGACAGCACTGGCCTCTGGAAGAGATGAGGGGTTCAACCCACACTGGTCATTCTCTTTTCCTCCACAGCTGGCTCTCCCCAGCCCTGTGTCAGTCCCAGCAGTGCAGAGGCGAGCAGCCACCCTCCTCCTGTCCTCTTCCAGGGGCAGCCACCCTCCTCCTGTCCTCTTCCAGGGGCAGCCACCCTCCTCCTGTCCTCTTCCAGGAGCAGCCACCCTCCTCCTGTCCTCTTCCAGGAGCAGCCACCCTCCTCCTGTCCTTCTCCAGGAGCAGCCACCCTCCTCCTGTCCTCTTCCAGAAGCAGCCACCCTCCTCCTGTCCTTCTCCAGGAGCAGCCACCCTCCTCCAGGAGCAGCCACCCTCCTCCTGTCCTTCTCCAGGAGCAGCCACCCTCCTCCTGTCCCCCTCCAGGAGCAGCCCTGCTCCCTGGGGCACATCTGCTGCCACCTACAGAAGGTCCAGTGCAAGCCCCAGGTACAATTCCTAGGAAGTTTGAAGCACCCCTGCAGGTTGGACAGAGTTGGTTTCGATGGACATCATGGAATTATGTTCATTAGAAATGTACCTGAATGAGAAATGAGAATTTAAATAGTATCAAGTATTTCTCCTTCTGTCCCCAAATTTCCTTTACTGTCTAGCCAGTTCAGAGGTACAGAAATAATGTAGGAATGGAAGTTATCAGCAGTATTACTGATATGCAAATATAATAACCAACCTTTGTTGGTGTTGTGAAATGAACAGTGGATTTACAGAGATAGCAGGATCTTCTGTTTACTTACAAATATGTTTGCGGGGGGGGGATATTTGCATGAAGCCATCCCAGACATCATATTTTTACTGTCACATTTACAGTCCTGCAGAACATTTTCAGTCAACTATCCTCTTAAAGAAATAGCATCCTATCACAGTCAACTGAAAAAGGGTATATTTGGAGAGACAGTCTATTCAATTTTGTTCCAATAGAATTGCAAGCACTTTGCTTTTGTCTACTATTATTGTAAATGTTGGGCTGCAAAATTCAGTCCAGTTCCCAGTTCTGGCAATCAGAAGCTGCAAAGAAAATGCATTTGTTCCTTTCCAAACAGTAAGGAAGATTTGGGTTTGTAAGTGAAGGAAACTTTCCTGGAAACAGCAAATTCCAGTGTTCATTACTGGAGATCAAGATTTAGCATGGAGAGGCTTTTGTAATTTCTCTCAAAAAAGGTAGCTTGTTTAGAATTTCAGAATTTGTCATCTCTTTTTCTCCCTCCTCCCCACAGAAGATACAGCTGGTAGGGGGTCTAAGACTATAAAATAAGGCATTAAATCAGAGAGCCTGTGTTTGTCCTGCTCCCTTCACTTTTCTACATTCAATTCCACACTTAATAGGAGGGAAGACAAAAGAAGGAGACATTTTCAATGCTCAGACCCGAATAATATCCCCCTGGGATTACCTGCAGCTCAATACATCATTCAAAAGCAAAGATTAAAAGTAATAGTCACGTTAATATCATTTCACAATCCACAAACATAAATCCTCATTTGTTATTCATGAGCTTATCACACACACCTCTTAAGGAGCAAAATATTGCAGCATGTGCAGAAAACAGGAACACAAAGTAAACAGTGAAGGGGAGGCAGACAACTTTATAGCTCATTTAAGGTAAAGATATTGCAGGTATGTTTGCTAACAGAGTAGAAGTGTTTCTGCCTGGCTTTGATGATGCATCTTGCAGAAGCATTTACTGTTTCCCTAATCATGACTTAATCAGACCCTGACGGGCCCACATCCTAAGTGTGTTGTTTTAAAGTGATGGATACTTGTGGGATGAGCTGGTGCAGGGCAGCAGTGCCTTGCACATCCCCCTTTTTGTGGAGTGACAGAGCCAGGAGTGTCACACAGTGCAATGAATGAGATGGACTCCCTCCCTTGCTCCAGGAAACTCACCCCCCACCCACCAGGATATTTCTGCACAGGAATGAGCTGCTGGCCTTGAGCACTGAGCCCTCCTGGGCTCAGAACCCACTGCTCCTGCACACAGGGCTGCCCACAGAGAGCCTGGAAGCACCAGAGGCTGCCAAGAATCACTCACATGGGTGGGTCCCTGCCTGAACACCCCATCAGAGGCAGTTGCAAGTTCAGAGCTGAATTTTATTTCACAAGTGACCTCCTCCTGGGGCTAACCCACCCCTCCAGTGCCCCCTGTGTGACCCCCCGAGCCCTGAGGAGTTCGAGGCAAAGCCGTGGGGTCTGTAGGTGACACACACAGCCTGCCATGGCTCTGTAGCCATCCAGGCTTGAACCCAGTCAGGAAACATGTGCACAGTCCTTCTGATGGTGGTTACTGTAGAAACAGAGAGGAAACTTTCACCAGTGTTTCTCTCTTATTTCCCAATAAATAGCAGCATCTCCCCTAGAAACTATATCGATCTCTAGTTGTTCAAATAACTACTATTACAGAAGTAGATGAACTCTCCCCTGATAGACCTGTCAGACTCCCTGCTGATGAGAAGCCTTCCATGCAATCCATATCCACAATTGCTTTGGAAGTCGACAACTGATGTTCCCTCCCTTTTCCCCCTCCAGCTATATCCCTGTAGCTTTCTTCCGTTTCAACCTCCTATGCTTTTTTAAGCTGATACTTGTTTTGAGAAACTGCTGGAGTTGTGACAGAAACTTCTGAGCTCTCCCAGTAATTGGCCTGCCTGTGTGCAAGGGAGGGGTTGAGGATGACAGTGCAAGGGAAGAGAGCCTTGAAAACTTCTTGTCTTGGGAAGCTCCTGCCATAAATCAGGTGGCGTTGCACGAGCTTGCCTTGCACATTCAGTGGTCTGTGCAACGAGCATTTCCTCTCAATGTCTTCTCACATATTCATAGATACATGGTTTGATTTTACACATTAAACCTTTTTTGTCCATGTTTTTTATTTCTATAGCTATTGCAAACCCTTTCCCATGGCTCAGAGGAAAAAGGCATTAAGCGCACAACTTGTTCAGCTGGAACAGTTGCAAGTTTGCTGATGAAGACTCAAACACCAAGAGTTACCCAGTTCAAGCAGAATCTCATTATTACCTGGAACTACCGAGAAACCTAACACTCATCACGTGTTAAAACATTTTGTTGTACAAGGCTTAAGCAAAAATTAGCCCAGGCTGTATCCTCAGCTGTCACAGGCTGCCAAAACAGCACTGACTGTGCTGGAACAGCTCTGCTCTGTGGAGCACAGACTCTGGCCTGCAGCAGCCCTGTCCCAGGTGAAGACAATCTGCACTCCTCCTCAAAATAATTAATTGAAAGCTGTTTGGTAGCTTTCCTGACAGATGGGTAACACAGTCCACTGCCTGATTTTCTGATGCTCATGAAGTGACCTGACTGAGCCAGCAAAGTTCTTAATACTTCACCACCTCAGCACTCAGGGAGCGACTGGGGCATCCAGCTTCACACGTGTTCTTGTACTGTTAACTGTTGAGTGGGAGAGACAGAAAACAAGTTCTGCTTATGCTCCTCTTTTCTTCTGACACAAGGGATGAAGGAGCACCCTCCTGAGCACCTGTAATGGCACAGTCTGAAGGTGGCTGAGCTAGAGCTGTCAGGTTTGCTGTGCTCTTGTTCAGCCCTCCTACATCTGCCCTGATGTTGCTCAGGAGGACAAGGAAAGCTGCTGCACAGCATCAGCTCAGCAGCTCTCACCACACTGAGCAATCAGCACCCTGAACCTCCCACGGAAACAGCTGCAAGTGAGGTAACTGGAAAAATGAGTGTATTCATCTGCCACCTATACGTGCAGGTAACAGAATCTTTGGGAACTCACCTTGATGCTGTTACCTCTGGGGATGTCCTCAAATGGTGCAGAGAACTGGGTGTGTGCTGGAAATGTATTACCTTGCAAAGGAGGGGGACACATTGCTTATCCAGTGTCAATCATTGCATGGAGTTGGGCAAATGGGAGATTATAACCATAGTATGACAATAAATTTGAAATTCCTCAGGTGTGAGCCACCTGCAGACAAGCTCCCTACTTAAATGTCACTTAGCAAAGCTTTTGGCACTGGTGTTTTCCTAAGTGCATTTCCCTATTCGTCTTCCAGATAATTTCATTATCTGCCTGAGTGAGGCTGATAAAAAGGCTTATGTAAAGGTTTCTCCTATCAAGACACATCCCAGTTTGAAGCTGACTATTCCAGACCTTCTCAGGATTAAAACCAAGTGCTCACTCCCAAATTTTCCTTCTCCAACATAACAGGCATCCCTTTTCCACATTTCCATTTTTAGATGTAAAGAATATTGCTGCCAGTCAGATGTTGCAGCCTGTCCCTCTCTTACTTTAAGAATGAACAACTTTAGTGTAAAAATTACTGCTTGCAGACACCAGAAAGGATCAGCAGATATGTCTGCAAGTTTTTTTGGTTTTGTTTAAAGTGACATCTGCTTGAAAATTTTCAAGTGTCTGGAAAATTACAATAGGTCTCCTGGGAATGAATTAATAGGCTGCAGACATGTGAGGCAAAGCTAAATGCTGAATAAAATACCTCACCTAGCACTGCAGTTCATCAGCTGGGTTCCCATACCTGCAATAAACCTCTCCCATCTGTGCCTGCCCATGCAGCTTTCAACCTTCACCAAGGAGGGAGCTCCAGTCACAGTGAGGTCGACCCTGGCACAAATTCTTTGACATTATAAAGTACTCAACCCATTTAGAAGAAAAATGTTGCTTATATCTCTCAAAAGTAGAATAAGTAGGCAAGGATTAGGTTTTTTAGTAACTAAATACTCCATAAAATAGAGCTCCAAATCCTGTGGGTGTTAATGCACTCTGGTTTTGCCAAAAGGCTACCAAAGTGTCCAGGCTGTAATCTCAAAAATGCTGTCTCAATATTTGGTACTTGATTACTGAGTGGAGATGGGGAATAAGCTCTGAAAAGGAAGACAAGCTGTAGGAGGAAAGGTGAGAGAAACTGTCCCTACAGACCCTACACACCTAAATTAATGAAGAAAAAAAAAAGGCTTAGGGCGGAGCTGCAGGAAAGATCAGGACTTTTTTCCTCCTGTTTAGTAAGAACGATTAAAATAATTACCCAGTTAAAACTTTGTTCATTCTATGGTGACCACAACAGAGTAGCTTGGTAACCCTGCCCAGCTCTGGGTTTGTAATACTATGCCACTCCTTGGAGAACGTCAGGAATTGTTGCTACTGATTGAGATGCTTGAGATGGTAAATCAGAAAACTGAGACATGGACATCAGAGCAGTCAGTGTGCACACACAGAGAGCACAGGGGAGCTCAGCTGGGCCTGCCTCGTGCAGCCCAAGGAAAAGGACAGTCTTTTTCCTGAAGAATGCTCAGTGCATCCATCCCCACCCCAACAGAATTCTGGTATTAACTCCACTGAGCCTATTCACATCCTTATATTTAAAATCTGTATATAAGTACTTTTCTAGACTAAGCAATACAGTGCACATCTCATGTCAAATTAAACCTTTACTACATGATTTACTGCTCTATTTTGTGCATATTTTAAAAAAATCCCTTCAACTCTTATATTTTTTATGTTTTTATATATCTATATTGCAAGATTCTTTGTGATCCCCATATAAAATGCTTCATATGAGTGAGATTTCAACCTGACAGGCAAATTCTTCAATCATTCCTCATCTTCATCTCTGGTCTGCTTTAAAAGCCATGCTTAGCCTCCTCTTTTGTCATGTACCTCTAGAGTGATGCCACATGGACATGACCATGTGGCAGGAGTCACCAAGTGACACTGTGAGAAGTCAGCAAGGAAGGGAAGGGATGGGAAAGGGAAGATGAAGATGCTTGAAGAAGATGAAAACCACTGGATTTTATGTGTGAATCTCAGTGCAAATAAGAGACAGATAGAGAGAAGGACTTTTGGTAAATTCAGTTTGGAAGCCAGCTCTGTGACTTATTTGATGATGGCCATCACACAGGTTATGCATAACTAAGTGCATGTATATATAATACATAACTTTTAGTTTGACATTATTGATTTAAATCCTTTTGGTTTGATGAATGAGTGCATTATGCAGTGACCAGTGAAACCAGCCTTGATGAGTCATTGGCAGGATTTTCCCAACTTTTTGAAAGCATCCTTTCCCGTGGGCTAAAAGTCAGAAATGTCCTCCCACTGTGTCTGACTGAGCTCAGTTTTTGACTGTGACAAGACAAGCTCAGGTATTACTTCAAGTCTGTCAGTTCCTCCCACCTCTCCAAATCCCTCTACACCTATCCTGATATCCATCAAGGGATGGAAAGTCTCTCAGGGTTCATTTGAACTTGCAGTGCAGCTCTTTCATGTTAATTTTCCTTTTCCTTTTGCTTCACCTCAATTCACTCTGACGCCTTGCCACAATATTGTCAGTCTCAGAGAAAACAACAAGCCAAAGCAGATGTGCTGAACACATGGTCACCAACAGGAGCAGTTCCCAAGCAAAGTTAGCATGTGAAATCATTCCAAAAGAGGAATGTCTTATCCAAAAAATAATCTACATCTGCTCCTGTTGTTTGGTGGATTGGAAAAAAACCCAAACAACTTCCATGTCTAAGTTTCCAGTTTGAATTTACCCAGTGCTCTTACATTAGAAAGGTTATGATTTTAGGCAGTCTGATACCATTATAATGGGTTTTTCTTATGTTGATTAACAGCTATATTTCTCGTGGGTTTTTTTTTAATAAATGGTATCATATTGTAAAGGCCCCTTATGTTTTAGTGCCACAGAGGTGATGAAGGGTAAAACCATAATTCTGTAGAAATTCTAAGAAAAAGAAATCTGATTTAAAAAAATATCATTATTTGAAAGAAAGGTGTGGTTTTTCAATTTTTTTAAAAAGAGCTACTTTACTTATAATGTTTCTTTATTCATTTCCTTTGTCCTGTAGAATTTAGGTAACTAACATTAGACTGGGCTGTGACCTGATCAAAGACAATGTACAGAACAGCAATTGGACATTTTGCTGCTGCTTCTGTTCTGTTTGGGGGAATATGAGTAAACACCTGGAGAACAAGATACATCTGGCAAGCTCTAAAGACAAGCTCAGCCTGCCAAGGAGAGAGCACAGAGTGCCAAGGCCTGGCTTGGGTCTGAAGATGAGGAGGTCACTTCCTATCCAAACCTTGACCTTTCAGCTGAAGGTTTGTGCTGGGTAAGCCCATTCACTGTTCTCCCTGATAAGGGCCACCACTGCCCTGCAATATAAATAAAACAAATAACAGTTAAAGAAATGTGATAACAAAATCCATGCCCATGTTTGGAGGAGTAGCCAGGAAACTCAGACAGTCAAAGCATGAAGCCTCTGAGTCACTGAGAACTTGTCCAACTTGAACACAGCACCCTGAGAGACTTGCTCTGCTTTGATTGCCCATACATTCACAGAGTACCTTCCACCTGTTAACATAAAGAACAAAGCACTTCCACCAAGAGCATTTGGTAAATAAATGACTTGGAAAATATTATTAAGCTCAAAACCAGCATTTTACCATGTTTGATTTGCCACCAGATGCTGTGGGATCTGAAGATGCAGAGAGAATAAAAAAATGTCAAACAATGGCAATGAGAGACTGAAATACAAGAAAAAGCAGGTTTTTGTTAAATTACAGTCAGAAATGAATGCAAAGTTCTTATTCTACCCTGGACTATGTCATGTACAACAAATATTGCCTTTTCATGGAAGGTACGAGTCCCTGACAGCCTTTGCCATAAACCTTATAGAGGGTATTGTGTCTCATTCAAAAAGCAAATAATTTATGAAATTGATACTGTTTTCTGTAGTGCATTACCCCACATGCTGGGACACGCTGGTGTACAGATTAGTGGCAAGGAGGCAGTTTCTCCTGTTGAAGACAGGTAATAAGCCTTCAAAGTGTTTTTTACTGAGAAGATGGAAGTCAGTAAGAGCAGCTGGTGCTAATGCCAGCTAAACTTTCATCTTTTTTCCCTTTCCTTGAGGAGGAGGGACTGTTAATATGAGCCAGCAGCAACATTCCTCTTAAATACACTCTTTCAGTCTTAGAGGGTCCTTCCTTCTACTTATAAACATTTTCAGCTTCCCTTTGGGAGTGACAAGCGTGTGATTCCTGGAAAATTCAGTTAAAAACATTTACAACCTGCCAAAGACAGTGGCTAGAAATGAGCAGTGGCCATTGGAAGGATACAGTCAGAGCTGACTGAGTCTGCCCAGATCATCCTGCTTGGCATCTTCTCACCCTAAACTGAGTTCACAATGGGGCCAACAACCCCATCACAGTCCAGAGAAAACCCTTGGAAAGGCCATGGTCCAGCTGATGTGATGCAGGCTGGGGAGGGAGATTCCATTATCAATTATCCATTATCCATTATCCAACACCTCTACCACTCCTCAAAGGCTCTCTGCCTTCTCCAGCAGGGAAGTGTTAGTGTTGGACAACTCAGCCTCAGTATCACTGAATCCTTTCACAGTTCTTAGCCTAAATCTGGGCCCAAAATTCAGCTATAGCTGTAGGCACCAACAGCAAATTGAGCAAAATCCACCAAATAGCTTCAAACTGAAACATGTACTAAGGTGTTATTTTTATTTTAAGCTGATATTCTGCTTTACAGGATCATCCCAGAGAGCACCAAAAGCTCTGCCCAGGAGCATGTGCTTCCCAGCCAGCTCAGCTGGCTGCAGAGACCAACACCAGCTACTGTGCCAGTTTATTCTCTTCTATTTCCTCTCTTTTTATTATAGTTGAACTGAAAGTTACTCCAAATCAAACCACTGACAGGGAGATGAGGCACAGTGGATGTGGGCTAAGCTATGTTATGCTGAAACCAAGACCCTCACTGGAGTCCTTGCTGGTTTCCAGGTCATGGGGTACTGCACCAGCATCCTGATCATCCCCAGCAGAGATGACACGAAGAAATAATATTTCTTCAAGTACCCAAGTTTTAAAGTTATCCAGTGACTTGGGAAGGAGACATTTTTTTCCTCCCCCTTTTGCTTTAAAGCAAGTGCAGGACGAGGTTATATGACTACTTGGAATCAATGCAGGTTCTTAATGATGCATGAAATGAAATATTGCTGTCCAGTGCACAGTGAATATTCAGAGTTCTGCTCTATGATAGATACATCCTGTGCTGCTCTGACAGGGCAGAAACGCCCCCCACAGCAGCTGCAGCTCTGCCCTGCACCCCAGCCTGGATTTTGTGTCAGATGAGTTGCCATCTTCTGCTGCAACACTCTCTTCTACACTGGCAGCCAGTTAAGTTCCTTTAGCCAAGGGGTAAATAGAAAGCATTTTCCATGTCGTGGTTCCTGCCTAGGGGAAACAACAAAAGAAAAAAGTCATAGACCTTTCAGAATCTCTAAACAACCACATACTATCTGGGAGCTCCAAAATTCTGGCCTGATTATCTGTAGATGGTAGTCCAGCTTTTTGCCCTTTTAATAATAGTGATAACATGGCCTGATGAAGCTGGACCAAGATGAATTAAAGCACTGCTCAGTCAGGGCAAACACATCTGAAGCTCAAATACTGAGTTTCTGAGAGCTTTTCACATCAGAAGGGTGAAGCAGCATGGAAAAGACTGAGTACTTACAGCTCTTGTGGAGATGAATTTGGTATAAGAGAGAAAATAATTAACTAAACAAATGAGAAGAGAAAGGTGTAGATTTCCCTTCAGCAGAGCCCCATCTCCAGTGTAATTTCCTCCTTCTTAAAAGAGTGGACATAGGCAGTCAGGGAAGACAAGCTTTTCATGACCTAGTACCAAAACCAGCCCCCTTATCTGATGCAGGTTGGAAGATTGTTTTAGATTTGTAACCTGTGCATGGCCAGATGGCTCTGAAACTCTGCAGCCAAATCCTAAAATGAAAACAGGGAGTTCAGAGGGAATCCACACAAATTTCAGAAAGAGGAGTTATTGCCCTTTTCCCTGGGGTGTGACAAGGCAGACTGGGGCAACTGCAGCAGAAATCTCTGCCTGCACATCTTTGCCTTGATTTTGTGGGCATCAGCTGCTCAGGGCAGCCAGGCAGGGCTGAGCAGACCTGGGAGGAGCAGTGTGGGGCAGGCAGGGGCACAGAGCACTGGCAGCTCTCTTTCCCAAAGCAGCAGGACTGCTCCATCTGATAAACCCTTTGAACAGTCCATGGTACAGCACCTAAGCAACAGGAGAACCTGTCCTGGTGCCTTTCATGTTTAATGGTACACACAGATTTCCATATTCCTCCTGTTTCTGTTGATAAATATCTGGATGTCCCTTCTCGTTGCTTTTATCCAGACACAAAGGACAGTGCAAGCTCCCTGCTGTGCCTCATCTTTTCTCCTGATCGACTCTATTTAAAATGAAAATCCAGCCAGCAAAAGGACACCAAGGGCTGCTTGTTCAGTATTCCCTCTGTGCTTAGATGATTACACCAGGGAAGAAAAAAAGAAGGACAGCAAAACCAAACAGTAGGAAGCCAGGATCCAACAGTAGGAGAGATGAAACTTTTTATCCCCCAACTATTGCAGAAAGTCAGAAGAGGATCTGTTAGTGAACTGCAATTTGTTCTCTCCTGTCCCTTGTCCAGGGAGGACTGTAGTTTTGCTACCTCATTTTCAAGTATTTCAGCCAGTCTGTGCTAATTTTCCACGCCTTCCTCCCCACCCCCACCAAGTCTTGTTCCTACACACCTGACTTCAGCTTTATCTTCATCTCTTAAAGCAGCTTGAATCACCATTCCAGACCCACCAGATTTATGGTTAAAATTAAAGCTTTGGCAAGCTTCTGTCACTATGTTGCCCATTACCGTGGTACAATATAATGTAATTAATGTTTTTATGTTTAAGGAAGAGGAGGCACATATGTTCCTTAGCTGCTGACGAGCAGATTTATAGGTAACACATCTGAGTCAGTGCCCATGTTTAGACGTAAGCCTGACAGACCACTAATCATTTTCTAAAGGCTGTGCACCACTGCCCTGCTTCCCTGGATTTGCAAGCAGGACTGTGCTGGGATGCCATAGTGAGATGATAGATTTCAGGTGACACAGGGGGAGGAAGCAAAACATCAGTAAATGTTTCAGCATATCTATCTCTTCATAAGCAGATGTTCTTGTCTAACACGTACCATTAAGCTGGAGCACACCGTGTGCCTTCTTAAAGAGAAACCCAGCCTGCTCAGGACAGGCAGCTTGCAAAGCTCTTCTGCCCAAGCCAGCCTCCCTTCTGGCCTCAGAAATTCAAGCCTGTGGATATTCTCAGTTCAGTTGAAGATAATTTCTCACAGACTGAGCCTGGGAATCTTAGAGGAAAATAATTCAAACAATTGTAATCTCTCTTTCTGTAACCATTGTTGATAGATATGGTTTGCTAGAGTGTGCTATTGATAGCTCGCCAATAGTGTGAGAGCTTTCCACTTTAAGACCAATCAGGTCTTAGGTCCATCATTATAAGAACTAGAGATTTCTAATAATAAAGTGTCTTTCATGCCTTCTGCATCATGGAGTCAATGCTAATTAATTACACACAATGCTAATTACTCCCACATCGGAGGAACCCCTGTTTCAACACAAGACCTGTTTCCAGCAAAATCCTTTGCATGGAAGAGGGGAAGCTGTCCCTTCCCCAGGCACCCAAGAGGATTGAGGTGGTCTCAGAGAGGCCTTTCCCATCCCCTGTTGCCATTGCCATTGTGACTGCACTCAGCTGAGGGGCACCAGAGCTGGAACAGTGATGGGTGGCAGCAGTGGCCCCTCCAGGAAGGAGGGCACACAGGTGTGGATAACCAACCCCCAGCTGCCTCAGCAGGTGTTCCAGGTGAGCACCAGAGCACTGCCCCATGCCTCTGTGAGGGGTGGGGGCTGTTCAAGCACCACCAGCTCTCACAGCATTCCTCAGACCTGCTCTGACCTGACCAAGGTGAGGCTCAGCAGTGGCCTGGGCCAGCCACTGTCACATCCCCCCCTCCTCAGGGAATAGAATGGAGAAGTTCATGGCTTAACGTGAAGAAGGGAGATCCCTTCCCAGCTGCCTTCACAGGCAAAAAGTCTTTGCTTGGGGAAGATGAATCTAGTTTATTGCCAAGTAAAAACAGAGCAGGATTGTGAGAAATGGAGAACTAACACACACAGAGCTCCATAGCCCCCTTCCTCACTGAGCTCAGCTTCACTCCTTAATCCAGGACCCCTTCAGCTGCTGTCCCCTGCCCTGCTTGGCTCTGCTGCCCATCCCACTGTGCCCCAGCAAGGGCTCTTCAGGCAAGGCTGGCCTTGGCCAGGCCCAGGGCTGGGATGGACACGTGTGAGACCCACGGGGCAAAGAGTGGAGCTTCCAGCTCATTTTCAACAGTCAAGTTTTCCTTTGGATTTTTGGGGTTTTATCAACTCCAATAACAGGAGTCAGTAACATGGAACTTCCTTTCCCTTCCAGATCTGTTCCCAGGGGACAGGGTATGGATCCAAGGCCTCAGCCCACTGTCCTGGACATCAGAGCAAGGCATTCCTCTTCTTTCGAAAAGTGCAAGACTAAGCTCTCCTTTAGGGATTTAATTAGCATGAAAAATGTGAGTTTTCTCCTATACTTATAGCTGGGGGCTGCTTATGCATTTTGGTGAGTCATGCTCTACTTCCAAGCACAGGCTCTCTTTCAGAGCCCACTGTATTCAATCTACTGATTTAATGGCATTAAGAAAAAATAACGCAGTTTAAGAAAATCTTTGCATAAAGCAGATTTTTTAACCTGTACTAAAGCCCATTCTGGGCACTCTCATTCAGAATTAAAGTGGTTTTAATTCAAGTTAGTGTTTGAGTTAAATCTAAATTAAATTTGAATTTAAATCATTAAATCTGTGCAGGGATTTAATGCAGTTTACATAATCAATTTTAGGTTCATACCCTTCATTAATTTGGATGACTATCATCCAGTCTTTGCTTACTCAAAAATAGTTCTAATGCATTTATTAGTATTATACTCCTCAAACTGGGTTATTCTTGAAGAAACAGGGAGTTTGAGCTTTCTTTGAAGTTTCACAAAATGAGAGTACCTTGCTGAAAAAAGTCATTTTGTTCTCACGCATATTAAGGGCAGGGGAGGGCTTTTAATTCCACTTAAAGAGCTTCTGTGTTGTCACAGCCAGTAAAGCAGGCACAGGGAGCAGGGCTCTTCCCTCATTAGCAGCAGCAGGGGAGCCCAGGGATGTGCTGCACCCACAGGGGACATCCCCAGCCAAGGACAGCACAGGTGTGCACCAAGGTGGGCACACAGCACATCTGCCAGCTCCTGCAGCAACCCCAGCCCACAATGAGGGGGTGTGTGGGCACTGGGGCTCCCCTCTGCCACAGTCTGTGGTGCATTTGTATTGTGATTTCACCCCAGCCAGAAGCAAAAACCACCCTGCCCCTCCCTGACTGCCCCAGCAGCAGGACTGGGCAGAGAAAGGGAGAAGCAAAGTGAAAAAGCTCATGGGTTGAGATAAAGAAGGTAAATCAAAAGCCATGTAAAGTGAGACAAGGAATTTGTTCCCCATTTCACATGGGCAGGCAGATGTTCAGCCAGCCAGGAAAGCAGGACTCTGTCACAGGTTTGGGAGGACAAACAGCATCTCCCTGAATGACTCCCCTTCCCCCTCTTCTTCCCCAGCTCTGTACACTGAGCACGATGCCATGCAGTCTGGAATTATCCCTGTGTGCCCCCAAGTTCTTGTGCACCCTCAACCTCCTCACAGGGCTGGGGTGAGAAGCAGAGAAGACCTGGATGTTCTGTAAGCCCTGCTCAGTAGTAACAAAAACATCTCTGCAGGATCAATTCTGCTTTCAGGGCAGGTCCAATACTGTGAAGAAAACTGACTCTACCCCAGCCAAAGCCAGCACACTTTGCAAAATGCAGCCATTGGTGTAGAGCCCCTGCTTTTTCCCCTTCTCCATGAAGTGCCAGCCATTTGTGATTAGACTCCCACCTGTCACCAGATTTCAGAGGAATGCAGAGTGGATTCATTTTACAGTATCAGAACCAGCTGCTCACAAAAATAGCTTTTGCTCTCCCAAGGTCTGGTAATCATTTCAGGAGACAAGCAGAGAAGAGGATATCTCAGCTGACACCAGGGAGCACAAATGTTGACACAAATATGAATCTGAATTTTGTGACAGCAGCTGATTGTGTTGCTTTGGAGGGTTTAACAGACATGCCACTCAGCCGACAAGGCCCTGTTTAATGCTTCACTTTAAGTGTTTGTATGATCTTTGGGGTTGTCAGTTCTGGGAATTGCAATGCTTTAGAGCCATTGCAGCAATCTCCCTGTGTGTTTCACCTGTTAGAGCACAGTGTCTGCTTCCTTCTCAGCCTGGGCTCTGCTCATCTGGAATCCCATGGCACCCACGTGCTAGAGTGCTGCTAAATCTTTTCCATGCTTTATAGCAGCTAATTTTCACTGAAGCCAAGTGCCCATGACACCAACCAGGTGTGTGCAAATGCAGCAGGTGTGTCA
Organism: Peucedramus taeniatus; assembly: GCA_013400575.1. NCBI lineage: Eukaryota > Metazoa > Chordata > Aves > Passeriformes > Fringillidae > Peucedramus > Peucedramus taeniatus. The sequence goes on from WBNO01033426.1 coordinate 1,115,886, forward strand.
CAGAGGATGTGCCTGTCCACAGCCTCTGGAACTCCATCTCTGATTGCTCATGCTTCAGGGCCTATCACCAGAAATCTGTTTACCTGGTCTGTGTTGTTTCTAATTTCCAGTTGATTGGGGAAATCTAGTTTCAAACAGTCCAGTCAACATTGGAATGTTTCAATATAGCTGGTTTTGTCCTGCCATAATTTTTTTTTCATGAATTCACAGATAGTCCCCCCTCAAATTAGAATCTGGGACAACTGGAACATCTGAATGAAGGCTGGACTGCTCCTAGGAGAACTAAACTGCTCTGTTATACTTGCAAGCTGAATTTCTATATTGCTTGCTTCTGGGGATCTGAAATTTCATGGGAATGCACTGAAAATTATTAAAAATTAAACTTTGTATCTCCTCTATGTATTCAGCATTAATGTTGTCTTTCATTGTCTTCTAATAGCCATAATTAGGTGTTGGGTATGTCTTGTAGCACCCCTGGGAGGGCTTTTATGCACAAGATAAATACTAAATACTGTATACATGAAACTAAACTTTGTTGAGATAAAGCCTCTGTTGGGTTTCATTTTTACAATGCTCACTTTCACCTTCTTCCTCCAGACCCACAAAACTCTCCTAGAATTTCCCTTTATCAGCTGTTCCTTATTCCTTCTACATCCAAGGTGCTGGGATTTATCTCAGGCCTTTCATTCTGCACCAGTGCCACCCTCACCATGGAATGAGAGGCAAACTCTCCTCACAGTAAATACAGCAGCATTTTAAGTACCAGTGAGAGCTGTGCAAACTGATTCAGGGACAGGCTGGTCCATCTCTGTATGGAGGAGCATCTTCTTCCACTGCAGCCCTGATGGTCCATAGTGGTCTTCACTGGGGACAAAAAATAGAAATTGGGCTGTATGTAATAATAATAATTACAATGATGCTGCTGCTGATGAAAATAAAAATAAGAAATAGAAGAAAAAGAAGGTAGGCCAATAGTGATGGATAACTGCAAATTTTCAGCATTTCTGGACACTTAGAGATTTTCTTAGCCTAACTTCTAGCTTCCAGTTTAAAATTCCTGGCTGTTACATGGCAATCTGAATTCCTGCAGAGGAATAGTGTCACAAAATGCTCCACACTGAGTGACTATTCTGTTCTTCTGCCAGGAGTGGTGGACATAGGGAAGTCAACTGAACACTTAATGTTTAGTGAAGATGGGAGAAATGCTCCAAGAATACTGCTGTCATACATGCCTATTTTAGATTTTTTTGCTATAATTCCTAGATGTTTTAAAATGGGTCATGTATTTCTACTTTTAGGGTTTAGAATACTCTAGCCAAAACCAGGTGCAGCAGTCAGGTACAATAAAAAAGCACCCTGGAGCTCCAGGAAAGCATCCATGTGATCTGAAGGTCTTGACTACAGGGGTACAAGGATACAAATCCTAACCTTCAACAACAGAAAAATGGAGAAAGGATGATAAAAATAAATCTGCAGCAAGAATTGTCTGAGATGACTGGTAAAAGTGGGCCTTCAGCATCCAAACTCCCTGTGATAAAGCACATGGGTTGCTGGGTGCTATTTATTTAGCATTATTACTGCAGCTATTGTTATAACATGGAAGTCTGAGCTGAGTGACCACCTGCTGTTCCTGTTGATGCTCAATTTGCAAACAGTCAAGTACCATTTGGTTTGTGCCAGCTTGCTGCATTACTTCAGCCATAAAAGATATTGTGTAACCTAACAGCAGCTTTTTAACTAAAAATAGGTGTTCTGCTTATATCCAGTAGAAAACTGGTATTTAATGATTACAATACAATGTATTCAGATTCTTTCATCTGCTTCAAGCTGTAAGAACAGCTTTTTCAGCGGCAACAAATGGGGCAAACCTCCTTAAAGAAAAATTTAGAAACAGCAGCAAGCTGAGAGACAAGACAATTGGCCAAATTTACTGCAGCCATAGCAGTGCAAAAGGCTGCCCGTGTGACCTTGGGCAAGCCTTCACACGTGGCTTTAGAAAGGTTAAGGATTTAAAACTCCTCCTGAAGTTACTGGCAGGCCCCAGGTCTAAGCACCTATGAAAATCAGAGCCTTTAATCTTCAGCATTTGTCATTCTGATACCACAAAAGGCTAAAAGGGATCTTTTGCTTTGCCCTCACACAGCCAGACCAGGCCCCCGCTTACGGGGTCCAGTCAGAATTCCAGGGGTTTTATTTTTCTTATTATGACAGATTGCCTGTCCAGAAAGAGGTCAGGAGGTGCAGTTACCTGAGGAAGAAGTGTGATCTTCTGTTTACAGGGAGAGGCTGACAGCCAGAGCTCCTGGGAGCTGCTATTATATCACATTATGGCTTTGGGCAAGAGGCTTTGCCTCTGCTTTTATCCAACCCACCTGCAACACTTCCATCCCCGTGTGGTGATACCTCACTGTTATTTATAAAATGCTCAGGGATCACCGGAGATTTAACCACCCCAAAATTAACCCACAATCATTTTCAGTGAAGGTGCAGAGGAAGGGATCCGTGTCAGGGCAGGCAGAGAAGCTGCTCGGTCAGGTTCCTGTGGCCACAGAAGGTGTTAAACTGCAGCAGCAGAGACATTCCTTATTCATTAACAGCCCCACTGTGAGACGAAAGCAAAGGCAAACTCCGCCACCATTTTGCTGATGTTAAGTTTTTCATACTCATAATAAATTCCATGTGAACGTTGTTGCCACGCATCCATCCCAGAATCCGGCCCCGGGGGACTCGGTCGCGCTGCTCTCCTGCAGCTGGGCATATGAATGCACGGAAACAACGAGCTGGAGCTGCCGGTGTCTCCGCGGGGCTCGGCAGGGCACAGGGGGCGGCGAAGGAACGCAGGCCCCGCTCCGCACCCGGCCCGGGAGGAGGCTCCTGACCCCTCATCTGTGCCATAAACACCGTGCAGGAGGGGAGCCCTGGGCAATGGGCAGCCCCACGAGCACATGCAACTTTCATAAGCATTTCTGTGTGGGTAGATCTTGGTTTTGATGAGAAGGAAGGAAGCCCAGGGCTGGAGCACCAAGCCTTTTCTCACAGCACCCTCGTGTGCCCTCAGCAGAAAATGCTCTGTGGCGCTGGGGGACTGCTGTGTCTTTCAGCAACGCCGCAACTTGTTGAAAAAACTAATTTAAATTAAATAGGACAGCCAGTACATATTAATTAAGTATCAATTGATTCTTAAAAGAGTACTTATTGAGGGTTCTCGAGTTGGGAAGGGATAAATCTGGTTGTCATGTAATTAATTCAGAATGACACAGGCAACAAATGCATATTACATATTTTTTCCTCTGAACATTAACTTGTAAAGAATGTTTACATATTCAATTAACATTTAACAAGATAACCTTATACCACATTAATTAGCTATCTGCTAATTAAAAATGTACCAAAATTAATATAGACATTAGACAAGTCAACTGTATAACTGCTTATGCATAAGGGGAGATCAACATGAAATATCTGGAAAAGCTCTTTGAGAGGAAATGTGTGAGAATCTAGACCTATTACGTCCCTTCCAATGACCCTGGTCAAAGTAAGGAGTAGTGGAGTTTATTTTGCCTTATGTACATAATTCATTAAGTCCTTTCTGGCCACACTTCATCCCAGTGCTTTTGGGTTCAGGTTCTGAGGGTTTACGAATTTAGATTGGATGCTTCTGTTTGGTTTTGGAGGATCAAAAGCTGGGGATTTTGAGAGATATGCAAAAGAGAGATAAACAAGAGTAAATAAGTAGCAAAATAATGACTTGACCCCTTTAGAAGATCACTGCTGCACACATCTGCCCAGCCCTGTGTTTGCAGTAACAAATCCTCCACGGAGGCTGCAATAAACCAAATGCTCAGTGAGCAATAATAAAAAGAAAATGAGTGGTTGTCACCATGTTTTAAAGGACAGAAATAGTTTTCACCCATTAAAATAAGACATTGGATAATACTCGTGTTTGTGCCTATTGCAATGATTTTAGCATCTGACCATGTGTTTTGGCACCTGTGAAGAATTATAGGAGGTCATTCTCTGAGGCATTCTGCCTTGCCTTTACCAGTAATTGCAGCTAACTGGAAAATCAAGCCTGTTTCGATCCTAAAATAGGCTGTGGTACTCTGAAACATTGTAAATTGGCCTATTTTAAAATGAATTAACTCTGACAAGGAAAGCAGAACTAAAAAAAAAAAAAAAAAAAATTCACCTCTCTTGCACCTAACAGACCTCCTGCTTTCAGAGGCCCACATAGCAGCAGTGCAGCTTCCAGCCAGCACACAGATGGGAATAGTTGCTTGTGTGGATATTTCAGTGTGCCAGAAACCTTTGAAAAATGTCTTAAACTCATCAGTTTAACAGTCAGCTGCATGGGGTTCATTTCTGGGTGTGAATATGCACACATGCATGTGTACCAACACACACATGATCTTCTGGCATGGTCACCCTTTCCAAACTGTAGCACTGATTAAAGTGCTTTGAGATCCAACCAGCCTCTTTTAATGCAATTGTTAAGCCATTAAACATTCCCATATTCGGTTTTCATCTGAGTTGAATCATAATATGGATATAATTTAATCCCTCTTGTAATATTTTTAAGACCTGTGTAGTTCAAAAGCTGATAAATTATAATAGAAGTGAAGAAGAGCAAATGTGAAGCAAAGGGAAATTTGGGATTTTATAAGGAAAGAATAAGAACAATAAAACACAGGCATAACAGTGAAAGGGAGTGGGAAAAGATGCCACAGAAAGTGAAAGCAACCAGGATGAGAACAGGACAGGAGGTGGAAGATGTGTGCAAAAATAATGGGAAAAGCTGAAAATAGAAAGTGATTCTGCAGAGTTTGAGTGATCAGCAGAAAGACAAGGAGGACATGGGAGGGAAAGACAGATGTCATGTTCTTGTAATGGAACTGACTGTGCTAATACCCCTGTGAAGCCTCCCAGCACGCCCCTTGTAAATGAGATGTTTTCAGAGGCCCGAGAAGATTCAGAGCTGACAGCCTCTGTGGTCAGGAAAAAACCTCTGGGTAGTCTGTGGCCCCTCTCTGCTGCTTGCTGCTCCCCTGAATCTCACAGGAAAGCCCAGTCCTCCTCAAAAGCCTTTCCTGAGCTATGGCTAGGGACCTGGGAAGATCTCTGAGGATTCCCAGCACACGTGCACTGCTGAAGAAGCCTCTCAGCCATCCCACTGCCATATTTTCAGCTGTGTTAATAAGCCAGTGGCCAGCCCAGTTCCAGCTCAGTGAAATTCAAGCAGCTGGGTTAAACAGCAGTGTCAGGCTGGAGAAATGTAACCAGATGTTGGAAAGTTACAGAGCAGTGCTGAGCCCAGAGAGAGAATAAAGGCTGCTAGTCAGTAGCTCTGAAAAGGGAGATTAATGCTGGCACTTGGAAGGACTTGACTAACAGAAACATCATTCTCCAGAAACAGCAAGGACCAGCAGGCTTAGCTGGGGTTAGAGCAGCACCAGCATTTCTGCAGGGCCAAGCATCACCTGCTTGTTTTCCAGCAGCAGGGCAAAATTACTTCAAAGGACATGAAGAGCTGAACCACAAACTGAAATTAGAAACAGAGCCCAGATGAAACCAAGGCAGTACAGCAAGTATGAGGAGAAAGCAAAAGCTCAGTGATTCCACACAACAACAGACAAAAGTGCTTTCATAAAAGGTGAAGGCATGATTTGGGAAATCCCATCCTGGAGGCAGTTAGTGGAAAGGACATCCTTTTTAAGGTTCTGTTGTGGTCTCCCCTCGCCGCCACGAGGCTGGAATCCGGCCAGGCCGCCCCTTGGTGGCGGTGGAGCCACACCAGAGGCCGCCCCAAAACCTCCCCTGAGGCTGCGCTGTGGGTCAGGGCAGCTGCAGAGAAAAGCCACCAGAGTCCCGAGATAAAGAGAGCCAGGAGCCGGGCACTCCGTCAAGGTATTCCAAAAAGTTTTAATCTCCTGGAAGGGACAAGACGAAGTGGCCACACCCAAGCCTCAGCAAGAGTTTATCAAACCTCTGACTCGGGGAGGTGGGTGCATAGGGATGACGATCGGTTTAACTGAGCCGATAGGGAAAACATAGGGGTGGGAGAAAACCCACACAACAAACCAGACACGGGGGACAAGGTGACTGACACAGAAACCTCGAGAACAAGCTGGGCAGGGAAAACTTAATTGACATAAAAGGGGGGCAGGACAACTGGGAATGACTTAGCAGAAACGGGGGGAAAAGGGGGGGAGCAGGTTGATGGACACCCTGAGTGGCGGGAAAACCTGGACAGAAAACACTTGGGCTAAACCATTATAAGGGGAAGGGATAGATAGGGGTAACATGGGGCAAACCATTATCTTAACTTGTATAACTTTATAACCCTCTTAAAATATAATAGCGAAAGAGTCAGGAAAAACCAAACAAAACACACACCACCACATTCTGCTATGGTTTATGTGTCTGTCTGAGATGAATATGACAGTAGGCATGCTAGACCTCTGGCCAGAGGGAAACAATTTTTCACTTCTCTAATTGAGGAAGAAGAAAATATATAAAGTAGGCCTTGGCCTTTCCCTTGATGAGCTGCTAAATCCTGATGATACCTTTGTAAGTATTGCATATATTATATTTGTGATATTTATATTATTATTATATCAATACAGTTTGTGACTGTTAGCTAGGACTGATACATAGGATGAGATTCTAGAGCTCAGAACTCCAAGAACAAAATCATTTTTATTGAGAAGAAAGGTGCAGATAAATAGCTTAATCTGAGGTCTCTTCAGGCCTTAGAAAGTTTTACCATCTTCTTGTAAGAATAGTTTTGTCCTTCACCAAACTCACTGCAAAATTCAGCTTTTAACTGGGTGGCAGCTTTCTCATGGACTCATGGACAAAGTGTGCAATAGTTCAGTGGCTTAAAAACCTATTTGGAAAACAGCAAGGAGGCAACAGGCATCTACTGAGTTCTGAATTCATTGCTGAATGCTGCTCCTAGGTCTAGGAAAGAAATACTGGTTTACGTGGGAAAGAAATTGTTGTGTAACTGGGCATGGATATTGCAGTGGGGAAGAATGTTAGCTTTTGGAGGGTTGCTAAATGTTTGGTTACAGCTGAGTCTGGTCTGAGAATTGTGATAATCTCAAAAAACTTCAGTATTCTTTACAGCCTCTGAATTAAATTATTTATATTTTCCTTGGGGTGTTCTTGTTCTGTGTATTTTGGTATGAAACATGATCCTAGAATTTTTGGGTGTGTTGTTATTCCAATAATTTCAGTGAACTGAGGTAACAAGATCATTTACTAGTCTTTTTTTTTTGTCTTAACACATGCTGCTTATTTGAGTTTCTTGGTCTCTCTGAATGCCACTTCCCCCATCTGAAGAGAAGAAATAATGATAGCTACTTAGAGATGAGTCATCAAGAATAGTTATGCTCATGTTTGTAAAATTCTTTACAGACACTGAGTGTCTTAGCTTATAAAACCCTTTCCTATTATTAGATGTTCTGCTATCCTTTTATTCCAGAAATATACATGAACATTTTAAAACAAAGAGGCCGAGCTGCTACTCATTTTTAAAATATAATGTATGTACATAATCTGCTAGATTCCTCACTTCTCAGCTGATTTATCCACTTTCTTATACTCCTACCAATCCCAAAAATGGCACAGTGAGGGATTTTCAATTGTGTCTTTACTCGAAGGGAAATTTTAAATGAGAATGTCCCTGGAAACACAGGGGCAAGAAGCAGAGTGGAAAGACAGACAAATAATAATATTTTTTGGTGCTAACACACCAGCAGTTGTTACTTATCAGGTGTTTTTAAACATGGAATAGCTGGGAGGAGCAGGCTGTTGGGGATTTTGGAAGTGTTATTACTGCTTTTATGCAAAACTGTGTAAATGAAGCAATCTAAGATTTCAGGTTAAATTATGCATGTTCCAGTGTTTTCCCCCAGAACTCATGGTAGGTTGTGGTCCCTTACAGCTCACCACAGAGCAGGAGACTCCTGTTTGGAAGCATGATAGCTGTGGTCCCAGAGGAGACAACACTTACCTGCTATTTATTGTCACAGACTGCTGCATTACCACAGGGATTTGAGGACATTTAGCACAACACATGCACTCCAGAACTGAGTGGAGATGCCCTTTTGCAAACACATCTTCCCCTCTCAGCTCCGCCTGCAGTGCTGAACTCTCAGCTTTCCCTCATCTGACGCCTGTTCCAGGGGAGCAGGCAATCCCAGAGACCTGTCATTCCCTTCTCCTGCTGCCAGCTCACCTCCCAGGCTCCTGGGGGCCCTGTCACCCTTAATCACAGCTTTCCTCTGATGGAAACCACAGGTGAAGAACCAGACAGGTTCCAGGCTTGCCCACAGCAGAATTCTTTCACTTCATTCCCTGGGAAAGGATGGGGGGAAAGTGGGGAGACAAGGGTGAAAATGCAGATGTGCCTCAATAGACAGCTACACCAAAATCAAGTGAGCATGAGTAACTCTCCTGTTGGATTTTCTTCCTCATTAATTCCTTTCTCCATGTGGAGTTCAGGTACACTCACACTCCAGGCAAGGATCGTGGTGTCAGAAGGGTTGGGCTGAATTAAATACTTGACTTTGCAATGACTGAGAAATGGATTTTCATTCAGGGACCTCCAGAAGTATATATGCCAGTTCCATTCAGGCCAACAACAGCAAAACTCTGATTTACCTTTGTGGAGCCTGAATTCCCATTTATTCATCAGGTTTTCAGGTGCTCACCCTACATTTAAACTTTTCTTCCATTTAGGTATCTCCATGGAAGCAAAAACAAAAGGACAGTGCTGGCCAGACTCTTCCATATACATCCAGTACATTAAATATTTGGCAAATATTGCTGTGCTGATGATGTTAAAGCCTTTTGTGGAATCTAGGCATCAATATAATTTGTTACTTCTAAATTAGGACTTAATCTAATGTACCAATTTTGGGACAGTTACATGCCTCTGAGAAGATAAAATGAGATTTTGTAGAGACAAGGGTCAGTGAGATAAAGAATTCCCTCAAATTTTGCAGAGTGGAGCTTGGACTGGCTAGAAGTTACATTAATCATTTTTCAGGTTCATAGTTTTGGCATCACAACTCAAATGTTTTAGTTTGATCAGATCCAGAATTCAATGAAGGACTCTGCAGACACAGCAAACTTCACCCAATTTCTATTCAAAGTAACATTCAGCCCAGGTCTGCTCAGACTGAGAGCTCAGCCCCACGCAATGATTTATGCTGGGAGTTGAATACTGTGTTCAGGGTCTAACCTTAGAGCAGGAAAAGATTGAGGTAGGGAGTGATACCCTTCTCTGAATGTCACTCTAAACTATTTTTTCCTGCTGTTACACTAAAAAAAAAAATATATATATATATATAAATAAAAATTTAAAAAAAAACACATTTTGGAGAATAGTTTGCCTAATTTAATAAAAATTGTGAGAAAATGCTCCCACCCCAGGATTATGTGAGTTTGCTGAAACTACACCGTGCTTGTGAACGACTTGGAAAAGATTCCTGTTACCTTCCGTGGCCTTTGGATCTGATGCTAAGTGAGGCAGCATAAATAGATCAGTATTTGGAGGAAGGTTTAACTGTGCACCATCAATTTCATAGCACCTTTAAACCAATATTTACAATAGCTAGCATCAACTGATTCACTACTTAAAAGGCTCCCAACCACACTATTGACAAACTTGCAATTTGCCTTCCATTTCCAAACTCTGGATGGGTATTTTTGGCACCCTTCCCCCCCTTTTCTTTTTAAATATATATTGACACTTAACTTTTTCACCACAGAATGTCTATTGACAGAGTCATCAAGACAGCAAACACATTAAACATAGAACAACAAGAAAATAAATAATATAAAGCTCTAAATAATACAAAGCTGGACCTACAAGCATGCATGTTGAAGAGCTTTAGGTTAACTGGGTCTGCAAAGAGACCCTCAGGCTTCCATTTGGGCTTTCATTGCAAACAAAACAAAAATAAAACTTGCAATTATACAACCAACAACAATTTATGGTGTCAGGTAAAGACCAGACTTGGCTTCTCTGGCTCCAGCCATCCAGGAGGTTGTCAGCCACACAAAGAACTTGGAGCAGATCAGAGCTGCCTGGCTAAAAACCTCCCCAGCAAAGATCCTTGTCCTGTGTGTTAAAATCAGGTGTCACTGGTTTAAATGCTAATTCTCAGCCCAGCCCATGGACAAGGCAAAGCACAGCTCTCCCCTTGCCCAGAGTGGACCTGCAGTCAGTCAGGCTCAGGAGCCAGAGGCCATCAGGACTTTACTGTGCAGCAGCTGTGGCTCCCCAAGGCCCCACTTCCTCTGCCAAGGCTTTTGCCTGAGAGGAGAATCTGGCCCGTGGATTTTGTTGGGTTTCTTTCATCTGTCATTTGTGGGGAAGAAAACAGCTGCAGGTCAAGAGTACTCGGGGCACTGCGGCAGCAGGATCACCCTGAAGATGCTGTGAGGGGAGAGCAGGACATCTGACAGGACACCCTGGGCAGCACAGGAGGAGCACACCACAGCACAGCAAAAAGTGCAGGCAAAGGTAAAGCTGTTTTCTCACAATGCCTGGAGAAGGATGGACTTTTTCAATCCTCTGCCTTCATTCCTGGACTTTGATTCGCTTCTGTGTCTTTTGAATCCTTCACTCAGCTCGGCAGTCTTGAGGCAGCCGTTTTGATTGCCGAGCCGTGCATGTTTTCCCCTTTACAGATCATCCCTGTCTCAGTAGGATGCAATGTTACAGCCCAGCCATTTGCTCCAGGAAAGGGTTTCCTTCCCTCTGGCAGTATGATCTCCTCTCTTGTTTGTGGATCTGGGCTGATGAAATAAACATTGGTTTCGCAACCTCAGAAACAAAACTCCTTGTTCTTGTGCTGCATGAGGAATTCTGGCCTGATTTTAGGCCTCTCAAAGGATTAAGATTATGGCTGGAGGTTGCAGGATATTTTCTTTTGGGAGTTTTCTTTATTTCTGTGACACAGAATACAATCTACAGGTTGAGCATGCAGAGGCTCAGCTTTTTCATGCAGCCACAGAGGTGAAGGTATTTCTGTGTCAGTGCAGGCATTCCTGGGGTGGGAATTGCCAGGGCTCAACATTACAGAGTTGGCATCTGAGTCCTACTGCCTTTAGTGGGGCCCTAGGGAAGGAGAGCAGAATGCTTTTCTCAGATTTTATCTCTTCTGCAGACTGGAGATGCAGGAAAGCATCTGTGAAATAACTGTAATCACCACAAATCAGGGCAGCAATACCAGGAAAAACACAGTGGCCTGGGAGTCATCATGCACCACACAAACCTGGCAGGAACACAGCTACTCCACACTGGAATGTGTCCCTCAGCTGGGGGGCTGGAACTGAGGAAGATGAGTAAACCTGGCTTGAGAATGTGCACACAGCACCTCGGTGTCACCTGCAGGTGAAGTGTGCCTTCCTGCCCATGGTCCCCAGGTCCATGGACTGCCAGCCACATGCTGAATTGCCCTGCCAGCAGCAGCCCAGCCAGGCTGCAGCAGGAGGATCTGGTCAGTGCAGCAGTCACTGGTGGGTTGGAAGCACAGTAGGAAGACCCATGGATGGGGAACTGTTTGTTGTTTTTAGAGTGTTGAGTGCCACAGAAGGTCTGCACTTGATAAATAATTTTCAGACAATGTCAGAATTGCTGAAAACCTGGGGAAAAGTTGTGAAGAGCTGGAAGTATGTCTGTACTTTTAGTGCAGATACTGGAAGGGGATGCTCTGTGCTGCACAGCTTTTGTGACCTGACATAACTGATGGAGGAGTGTTGTGTTTATAGAAAAACACTTTTCAACCTTCTGGCCTACAGTTATGCCAAACTTGCAAGGTCTTCATTTCTAAAATCACAGCATAACACTCCAAAATCTCCCCTTTTCCTGAAAGGAATAAATGCTCCAAATCTAAGAAGAACATGATGTTGCTCTTGCAGTTAGATGTGAGCACCTCATGCCTTTGGTCTCAGCCCCCACAGTAGCACCATGAGCAGGGCATGGTGTCATTGCTGCAGGACCTGGGCATCAGGAGGGTCAGTGCCCTGCCACGTTTTTCATGGAGAGCTGGCAATTCCCACAGGATCTGTGATCCCTGGCTAATGATCACTCTCTTTTTAAAGCCTTAAGGAAAAAAGATGGATGGGGTTTTGTCACCGAAGGGGTACTGGGGACAGACAAAGGTGACACAGAGACTGCATCATCAAAAGGCATGAGAAGCACTTTATTATTAGAAATCTACAGTTCTTATAGAAACAATGGTAGACCTAAGACCTGACTGGCCTTTAGGAATCTTTTCTCACCTATTGGTCAAGAACGGACAACTCCTACTTGTGAACATCTGTGACAAACTGAGATTGCCTGCCAGGTGCAGAGATTGAGATAATAATTGCTTTAATTCTTTCTCTGAGCTTTCTCACAGCTTCCCAGGAAATCCTGGGAGAGCTCTGTCTCTCTCTGTTCAGAGGATGTGTGATTACCACAGGGTTTTTCTGCACAGGCAAAGGAAAAAGGGAAAGAGCAACATGTATGGATGGCCTCCGGTCTGGGGGGAAAATCTCCCCCTTGGCTTCATCCCTTGGCTGTAGCACATTTTCTTCCCTTGACTGAAAAGGCAAACTGACTCTCCAAGTGCTGCTGCCTGCACCCAGGGCCCTTTGGCTCTCTTGTGTGGAACAACAGTGACGTGCAGTGGCTGCTCGGGCAAAGCACAGCAGGGCTGGGCTGGGCTGGGAGCGCTGTAATCCATCACTGGGGCTGCTCCTCCGGAAAATTACATTCCCACAGAACAGCTACCAGGAAGCTGGGCTCCCCACGCCGTGATAACAGCTCACAAATGAGTTTGGTGAAATGCCAAGTTATGATTATGTGTGTTGCAAACCCCATTTCGAGCACTAATTTATACTGTATGCTTCTCTCTCATGTAACAGTGCTATTTAGAGGGTAATCACGTTTTAACCTAATTTCCACATTAGTAGAAAATATTTGTATTGACTTGCAATATATGTATGAGTTGCAGCTGACAGTACAGGCTGAATTCTCTACACAGAATGAAAGAAAATCTGATGAAAATTATTCAATCTCTAAATGAGCCATGGGGGGAGTTAGTAAAGTCAGTTATTCAGCTTGAGGCAGTTGAGTTGGAGCACTGCCATTACAGAGGGTGAAGCACAGAAATGGATTCTGTTAGTCCTGTGTCAAAAAGATAGTAGCTAAGTAAGATTTTGGGGCTGCACTTGTCATTTTGGAGAGACATGCTGCTTTCTAAGAGTCTTTAGTGTTTTAATGCTTGTCATGTCACCTAGAGTTCAAAGGAGTCTGCAGTTACAAGGGGATTTACTGTGTGAGAGGTTTGCTCTCTGTGGGGTTATTTTCTGGACTCCTTGGGGCACTGCTCCCCAGGCAAACCCAAGAACACAGGGTTAATCACAGGCTGAGCTGGGCTTTGAAAAGACTGAGGCTTTCCTGTATCCAATTCAATTCTCTTTCCAAATGGGTGAGTAAACGGTTCATCAGGCTTTTGGAGATAAAATGGCAGAGGCAGCTTTAGAAGGAGTGGGTGTGGGAGTTACTAGTCCAATAAAGAATGTAGAATTGCCCAGGGAAGGATTGATGAGCTCTGGATGGTGTGTAGGAAGAGGCCCTTGAAGTTAGAGAGAGCAGTTTCAATTATAAGACAAATAGCCCAGTTGTTATGGTGACAGAGGGTCCCTATGCACTGCCATCATTGCCAAGGAGGAGGGAAAGGACTTTCTGGTGAGCAGGAAAGTGAGCCCCAGAGATTCTGAAGGACAGGTCTGTGTCCAGGAGAGGCCTGAAGGCAGGAGAGAGGTTTTCCTACTGGATAGCTGTATGGGAAGTGGATTTTTTCTCATTTATATTGCTGATTTTCCTGCCTACCCACACAGAGACCCTTGAGGGGGGATAACCTGTTTTCAGGGAAGGCAGCCCAGCAGAGCTCCCTGCACAGTCTTTTGTCTCTGCACGCTAATGTGACAAGCAAGTGGTCACTAAAGTAGGACCCTAAAGACACAGCAGTGTCCCCTTTTTGTCAGTCAGCCCATCCAGCAAAGGTGTGGATCAGCTGGATTGGTAACAGCACCTTCCACTGACAGGTCCATCCCAGGCAAGGCTCAGCAGTCAGGCAGAGCAGCTCTCCTAGGCTGTGATCCAGGGCTGGAGTTCCCTCTACAGCTGTTTGCAGCTGTTCCTGCAGGGATGCCTCGGGACAGCCAGGGACAGCTGCACCAAAGCCTCCCTGCCAGGAGCTGCTGGGAGCCTCAGAGTGACTCCAGTGCCTCTGGGGGATGCATGGGGGCTGGACTGGATGGTTGAAGGAAAGAGCTGCCACCTGCTCAGCAAAATGAAACTGACTGCAGTAAGTGCTGCCACTTGGGTGTTTGCATGCATTCTAGTAGCAGCTCAAAGAACAGCTGAGTTTGAATCAAAAAGACAGGATTGGGAATGTCATGGTTTCCATTGGCTGAGAAATCATCCATTTCTTTCTTCTTTTGTTTTCATTAAATATTGTATTGTTCTTGAGTTCTGAAAAATAAACATTTACACTTTTTCACTGCACACTGTATTAAATAGGTGTCTTAGCTGTCTGATTACTGAAGGAAACAGACCTGGGCTTCTCAGCAACTCATGTAAAACTTCTCCATTTTGTCAGAAGTGCCTTGGAACTAATAGAGGTCTTGTCATCCATGAATATTGCCACAGATAAGAAGGAGACAGAGCTGCCAAGTGCCATGCCTGGAAGGTACCATTCGTAAAAACAGAAAGACAACTCAAAAGACTTGTTATTGCAAGTCCTAAAAACTTTGTTCCATCTATGGATGTTGCTTGACAGTTACAAAATTCTTTTTTATGGTGGGTGTTTTTGTTTGGCTTTTTGGTGGGATTTTTTTGCATAATTAAATGTTTCACTGTATAATACTACTCAAGTGGGAACTGTGGCAATAAAAGGTTTATGATGCCAAAGGATTTTCACAGCACTGATGCAGTCAGTTCCAAAAGGCTGTGAAAATAGAGACTCCTCCACAGTGCAATTTAGTTCTGCCTCTCTGTATGCTACAGGCATTACAGAGAACATTAGCTTATAAATATTTGAGAAGGCCAGGTTGGATGGAGAAATATGTTGGCCCCGTCAGCAGCCAGATGTGTTGTCCAGAAGCACAAGCCACTAGCAAATGCTCTTCAGCTATTGGCACAGAGATTCCTTCCAACACCTAGGGAGCATTGCACTGAGAGGATCCCAGCCTTCCATGACAAGTGTTTGCTTTGTGCTTGGCAAAAATGAAAATGGCGACATTATGAGCCAAAAGCCCTTCAGGGAGCTGCCTCCCATCCCTTCAAGCCCAACCAAGGTGTCTTTCAGCTGTCTTTGAAATGAGGCAAACAAGCAGATTACCACCAGCACCAAGCGAAATATTAAAGCCAATAGCTGAAACCATTGTGTGAACAGGAGCAGGCTGGAGAGATGCTGTGCTGAATAAACACAATTTAACACCCGAGAGTGATGGGAGGTGGCTTGGGAGCATAAACACATTTGATTGTGACAGCTTGGCTGATAAACAGTAACTCATTAACTGATGGAAACTTGCCTTCCTAAAGTCCCATTTCCCTTTCTTTCTGGCAGTTTTACAAGTACTAACTTTAGAGCCTTGTCCTCAATGTTGATGGAACCTGTAAGATCACAAGGATGGGTTTCCTTCACCAGTAGGCTGAGAAACACAGAACAAGAGATTTCAATCTGTCATTACCACTTCAGTTACAGTGGGGTATGGCATTGCTTCCCTCCTCTTTTCCCTCTAATACCTGCAGATTCCAAACCAACTGCTGTTCATCTGCTTGGGGACCACAGTCCAAGGATGAAGGAATTATCCCCAAATTCTGCTCATCCACCATGTAAGTCTAGCAAGTCAATGCTGCACCACAGCTAAGGAGGGTTTTTTTTCAGGAGATGCTGTATCCTAGTCATTGGGCTTGGGAGAATTACAGCTGTGTCTGAAGAGTCTCTGCAGAAATATATTCATAGCTCTGGAGTGGATAATGCTGCCACAGTTACTGGGAAAGGAAGACTGAAGCTCATAAATGTGAGAGGCTAGATTTGGTCTTTCCTGTTTTGACAGTTCTTGCATTGTTTCAAAATTCAGTAATGTTGGGGTGTTGCTCAGCTCATACTGGGAGCATAACTTCCTGACTTTCTTAAAAAAAAAAACTTATGGAGAGAGTAAAAATTAAGAGCCACAATAAAAGGTAGCACGTTGTTTCCTCCAGAACTTCTCTCAGATTGTCTGGACCAAACCTGAAGTCAAGTTCAATTGTTCAATTCTTAGACAGTCTGCTATATCATGGAAATAAGCCATGATATAAAGATAGTTTTTTTTATTGTTTGTATCATCAGATATTCAATTTGATTAGCTCCAGCTAATAATTTCAACATTTATGCCACAAATGTATTTAAAAACTGTGCTGGTTGGTCTAAATCAAAACATAACCATCATTGGAACAGCTGTGCTAAGAATAGCAGCATAAAAACCTTTAGGAGTGTTTTGTGTTTATTTTGTTTTAAAAAGATGATGGTTATCAGCAGATAACCAACACCTGACATTTTAACTCCAGATGGCAAAGAGCAACTCCAGGAGCAAGGCTGTGGTGAGCATGACAGTCTCCCCTGCTCTTCAAACCATACAAAAATTAGTATAAAATCACAGAATACGTTGGAGAAGATCTTTAAGATCTTGAAGCCCCACTGCCTTTCACAAACCCCGGGCCTGCCTGGCTGTCCTGCAAGGGCTGCAGGCACAGAAATGAACGGGCTCTCCCCAAACAGAGCCAAGTTCTCAGAGCAGCCATGAGATGTCAGCACAGACCACTGCATCTGTGCAAACCTTTCCAGAGAGAAAAATTCTCACAGCTGAGAGCACCCACTGTGATTAGTGCCAGTACAAAGTGGGATTGACCCCACAGGATAAACTGTGAGCATCCAAAATTGGGTGTGACACGGACAGGGCTGCTGCAAACACTGGCAAAAAGGGAGAGCAAAGTTTGAGGGCTTCATTAGGGTTAAAGCAGAGAAAGCTACTGCAGTAAAACAGCACCACAATGCTTTAGTAACAGAAAAAAAGATGTCATTTTTGCAACTTAACTAGAACAGCAATCCAGTAATTAAAGACCCATGACCTAAACCAGGGATAGTTCAAACTCTGGGCAGAACCTGGACTTCAAAGTAGTTTTAGCTGCTCTTTAGGAACACCTGACCAAATTGCTGTATGCTCATCATTTCTGGGCTAACAGCTGTGCCCACTTAGAAGCACCGGGGAATCTCTCTTGAGCATGGTTATATCAACTCTGTGGACAGTTTGACTCTCTAGCACAAAGCCAGAGCATTTATTCTGATATTTTTCATCCTCAGATGGGGTGATTAAGTCTGTTAATATGGAAATGACAGCTAGGAGGCATGGGAACATGGGGTTTTTTTATTAATATATCTTTAGTAACTAGGCACTGCTTCACTGCAAGGAATTTAAAAGAGGGACCAGAGAAAAGGACATCTTTATTTATGAAGCAGGCTCAAATTTCTCCAGGTTTTGTTTTTCCACTTTAAATAGTTGAGACCATTGAATTTCATTTACAAAACAATGCAAACAAGTGATAAAATCGTTTGTTCTCCACTCTGGAATGCCTCTCCATTTGGAAGCAGGAAACTATGAACCAACTGTGTCTGCACAGTCAATCAAGTTGTCTTGGTTTTGTTGGCAGGGGCTGCAGGGGTGGTTTCTGAGAAGCTGCCAGGAGCTCCCCCATGTCCAGCAGAGCCAAGGCCAGCAGCTCCAGGATGGACCCACCAAGGCAGGGCCAGGGCAGCACCTCTGGGATGGCAGATTTAGGATGGGGGAAGAGCAGCTGTGCAAGGACAAATTGCAGCCTGAGAGAGGAGTGAGAGCTGTGAGAGGAACAGCTCTGCAGAGCCCAGGGCAGGGCAGGAGGTGCTCCAGGGCTGAGCTGAGATTGCCTTGCTGTGCCCATGGAGGAGCCCCGGGATGCAGAGATCCCCCTGGAGCTGTGGAGGAGCCCACTCTGGAGCAGGTGCGTGTCCAAAGGAGGCTGGGATCTCCTGGAGCCCGTGCTGGAGCAGGGTCTGGCAGGGTTTGTGAGCCAGCAGGGAGCCCATGCTGGAGCAGCGTGCTCCTCAAGGAGTGCAGCCTCTGGAAGGGCCTCACTGGAGCAGTTTGAGAGGAATTGCAGCCCATGGGAAGAACTCATTGGAGGAGTTCATAGAAGGCTGTGTCCTTTGGGAGGGACCCCATGCTGGAGCAGGGGGAGAGTGTGAGGAGTCCACCCCCTGAGGAGGAAGATGCTTCACGAGCAGTGTGTGATGAGCAGACTGAATCCCCATTCTTTGTCCCACTGTGCCATTCAGGGGGCAGGAGACAGAGAACTGAGGTAAAGTTGAGCCAGGAAAGAAGGGAGGGGTGGGTAGAAGGTGTTCTTAAGATTTGGGTTTATTTCTCATTCTCCTACCCTGATTGCTAATAAATTAATTTCCTCAAGCTGAGTCTGTTTTGCCCGTGACAGCAATTGGTGAGTGACCTCTCCCTGCCCTTACCTTGTCCCAAATTCAGCAGATTTTGTGTCCCCTGTTCAGTTGAGGAGCGTATGATAGAGAGACTTTGACAGGCACCTGCCATCCCCACAGGAACTGTTGGCTGTGGATAACAAATGCCTGAGGCTCCTCTGTCTGAAGCTGTGTCCAAACCATGCTGTCCTCCTGGCATCAGAGGTGGGGACACAGAGACTGCTCTGCAGGAGCCAGCTCAGATTCAGCACACTGAATCCTTGTGGTGTCATGTCTGCATTACATTACCAGCATGCCCTCTAAATATCTTGTATATATCCATGTTTTTCACACTCAAGTGTTCTTCTGACCTCCCCTATCCTTCTCTGCCACCCCTCAAGAAGTCCTTAAAGGAGTGCCTGGTGCTGGGCAGGAGCTGTGTGCACTCTCACACAGTGCTGCTCTGCTCTGTACATCTGTTCTTCTTCACTTTCAATGTGGCAAATTACCAATGAGTTTGCAATTCACCAGAAAGTAATGGGAGCAGTCTCTGTCCTCATCTCAGTAAAGTATTTTGGGGAAAACACAGCAAAGGACATGGTATTAAATAAAAATTAATTTCAATAAGGGGAAGAAGCTGATAAGGTCATTTCTTTCAAATTACATAAAGTCCTTTCTAGAATGTTTCCTCTTCCCCGTATAATTTTTCAAAATGTTCAATGCTAATTTGACTATTCCAAACCATCTTTTGTTCTTTGTATTCAGAAGGAATTTCAGAGAAATTCAGGGGTTATGCAAACATTCAGGAGCAGAAGATACTCTTTATTACCATTGTGCCAGATATTGCAGGAAGCCAGAATGAGAAATTTAGGAGAGCCATGGAAATGAGAATTGCTCTAATTCAATAACAGATTCATTGGCTTGCTAATTAGATTTGATCACTTGAGTATTTTATATTGTAGCTGTGTAAATATCTTTTAAATACCTACCACATCTGACACAGGAACTTCAAAAGCATCATAAAAACAATAGAATAAATCTGCAGAAAAAGTTAAAGAAAAAAAAATCTTAGTTCTTTCATGTCTTGGTAAATAATTCCCACTCTGATTTGTCATTTTATTTAATTTTATAACATTCAAAACCACTTTAAAATAACATCTGTAATAAATATTCAAAAAGTAACTCAGATGATATTTTACTGTTACAGCTTACAGTAGTGTCTGAGTAACATCATACAAATTGCATTATAAATAGTTTCACCAGCACCAAACCAGAGAATTACATTTTACATAATTCACTTAAGCACATGGAATTTTGACTACAAAGGATTTTTCTCTTACACTTTTATAGAGCTGATTTGGTCTGCTTTAACTTGTAAAATGACTCAATTACATGGTCCCAACATAAGGCTACATGGAAAATACCTGAAAACCAATGTGGGAGCAACTAAGAATTACAAAATTATACTGGCTAGTCACAGAATTTCTACTGCTCAGTCTATTCAGGATTTTGAGCCTTATTTAATTCTGATAACAAGCAAGATCTGACAAGTAAGGTTAGGATTCAGAAACTCTGGTTTCATGTGACCTCAGACAACTTTCCTGGCTCAGTTCTCCATTCACAACATGGCATTAAAATGCTCCCTTCTATCTCCAAAGTCTGTCAGCTCTCAGAACCTCCCTGCCACTATTTTTTCATAAAAGAATTGGTACTTTGGAACTAAGATTAGAGCTGATCTCGGTCAGGGTGAATGTGCAATCTTAAACACAGGACACACTGATAAAATTGTTCTGGTGTTTAACAGAGGTAGGTGAATGATGCCCTTTGTGCTGCTGGAGAATGTACAAGGGACTTGCCCAATGACAGAGGGTGCCTGGCACAGCTCCTGAGCACAGTCCTGAACTGCAGAATGCTGAGGGCCTCCAGAAATTCATGATCTAACAGAAATGTAGTGGAGCTTGTTAGCACATTCAAGTCTCTATTCAGCACAGCAGTCAGGGGGAAATTTCTTCAGTAACTTCAGTAGGCACTGAAGAGGAAAAACAAGATTGCTTGGCACCCAAAATGAAGTTCTTGTGTCCTGCATGTCCTGTTTACTCAGCAGTTTCAGCACAAGATAAACATTCTAGCACAAAGCACGCGCACAAACTTCATGAAAAAGAAGCATCATCAAAACTGCAAAGTGAAAACTGGAAAATACATCAGTTACATCTTCTGCACTGCAGAGTTGAAAAAGCAGCTAGTAATAAGCTGAAGGAGAGAAGTATGTAGCCAGATCATTGAGAGATTGGGGCTGTCTCCAGCAGCTAGAACATCTGGAAAACAGCTGTATTTTCTCTTGTAGTGCACTCACCACTGCACTGCACTGGAGAACTTCAGCATCACAGCCACTACCATCTGCTGGATTGCAGGATCCTGTCGTGGTTTGGGTTGGAAAGGACGTGAAATATCCTCTGGTTCCAACCACCAGACCCCTGTCCAAAGTCCCTCTCCAGCTCTCCTGGAGCCCCTTTAGCTGTTGGGAGAGGCTCTGAGGTCTCCCCAGAGCCTTCTCTTCTCCAGGCTGAACAGCCCCAGCTCTCTCAGTCTATCTCCAGAGCAGAGGGGCTGAGGCCTCTGAGAATCTTCATGGCCTCCTCTACACTCACTCCAGCAGGTCCAAGTCCTTCTTAGAGCTCTCAGGAGAAACCCAAATCTGGCCTGCAAGGTACTCTGAGGCACTTTGCTGAGACAGCAGAAAAGAGAAAAGAAAGCAAGAAATCTGCCTTGTTCTAAGCAAGGAATGGAGATGTCTGATGAGCTGCCAGCTGAAATTATTCTGGAAACACAAACACTGCAATGCACTTTCTTCTAAGGACACAAGGGTTTCCTAATTGACAACACACCTGGAACATTTTATGATTGACCAGAGTCTTTGTGTTTTACAGCCACCTGTGAGGAAAAAGGCTTACAACAGCTGACAAGATACTCAGCCTTGCACTCTTATTGCCCCTAGTGACCAGATGGGCCAAGTAATCTGAATTATCAGGCTCTGCAGGGCTCTGTAGGTGCAAAGGCACCTGTTGCTCACAAAGCCTGCTCACGCTGCCGTTTCAGACCCACCACTCTTGCTGCCAGGAGGAACACAGCCCCAGTGAGCACTTCTGCCACAAAGGAGATCCACACCAGTGCCAGGGACCAGCCAAATCTGATATCAATTTCCACCAGGAGATCCTTGCTCCTCAGCAGGCAAACAGCTTCTTGGAAGGCAGCAGCTGAATATGCAATATAGACACTGATCCCTGTAAGGGTAACAAGAGCTGAAAAGAGAAACATGTTCAGCTAATTAGCAGCCACTGAAAAACAGTCAATTAGATATGTCTTAGAGCCTACTTTGCCACTCCTTCCTGTTCTAGCCAGGCCAGATTTACAGATTATCTTTGAAATCTAGCTGAGGTTGGTTTCTTGGGGAATGAGGGTGAGAGGGAAGTAAAGGCAGGGTTATTTGTGTCCACTGAGAATAAAGTGTTCCCACTGTTAAAGACTGAATCACAACATCTGGCAGCAAGCCTCCCTCAGTAAAAATCGAGTCCTATATTTTACAGATATCCAATGCATGTGCATCTCTGTTTTCAGTATTGTAATGTAGCCTGTTTCCTCACTGCTGAGCACCATGGACAGCTGTCTCCCTGTATGCAAGAAAGCCCACAGAGACACAGATTCTTGTATTTCCGATCACTGAATTGAAGCTGTTCCCTGACTATTGTCAGTTTTAAGTGTTTAATGTAAATTTGTTGGTCTTTACTATCACCTTCCCTCAAGTGTTGTGCTGCCATGACTGTCCATCCCTTCCAAATACCTGAGTCAAAGACATCTTTGGGACAGACTAAAAATAAATTCATAAGGGCACTCAAACAAGGAGCCAGACGTTTTCAGAATGAAAAGACTGTTCAAAAGGTGGTAAATGTAGGGAATGGCACATCTGGAACAGGTACACACTGCATCCTGAGCCTGGCATCCCTGTCAGTCAAAGGACAGGTACTGATGGGAATCACCCTTTACTGGATCAGCAGCAGCTAAGATCCAGTAACAAGGCTCTGGACAAAAGGACTGCAGCCCAGGGAAAGTAAATACTGAAGCACTTTCAGGAGAAAAGAGTGGATTTGATTCTGAGGGAGAAAATTTTGGTATAGCTTTCTGTTAGATTACAGTAAGTCTTGCTGAGTCTGCCTTTTCGCCAGAAATATGTTTGATTAGAGGCAAACCAAGACAGGAGAGTATTGGTTATCCATCAGTCCAAATTCATACTCATATTCCTGATTGTAACCATCATCTGATGCCTGTACCTTATTTCAGTCCTCTGCAAGGAGGCAGGAAAAAATTGCTTCATACTTTTTGTCAGCAGAAATGGAAAAGACTGATTTGTTGACATTTTCAAAAAGGTGCATTGAATTCTGTGCAAATTCTCCTTGGGGAAAAAAAAAAAGGGAAAACCTGTATACAAAACTGTTCTGTGCATCCAGGGAGAGCAGGACAGGGGGCTGGTCTCAGCAAAGGCCACCCCTCAATCTGTTCATGTTCTCCTGGGACACTGCACCAGCTGCACGCCCAGAACATCCTCAGGCACCCCTCTCCTGTCTCTGTGTTTCCTTTCCCTCTTTGCAGCCCCAAACACTTAGAAAGGCCCCTGCTCCACTCCCCAGGGCTATAATCATGCTTGGCACTTCACAGCTTTTCATCTTTCACTGACTATCTGGAGCAGTTTTCCTCCAGCCTTTTCAGTGAATACAGCTTTCTGCAGTTCTGAGGAATTAGAACTTGCTCTTCTTTTTAGAGACAATCATAATGGGGGTGGTTGGTCTGGTTAGAGCATTTCAGACTAAAAAGCTCAGTCAAGGCTTTGAGACAGCAGCATTTGCTTCCAGCAATCTCTTAGCATTTTCTTCTTAAAAATAGGACTGTATGAGCAGCTGATGAGAGCCAATCCTGAGGATCCCCTTTTGTGTTGGGAAAAATTTCTGGTTTAAGTTACATTGTGAAACAGCACTAAAAATCTGTTTGGAACAGAAAACGCAGATTTAAGCACAGTTTTCCTACTTTGACAGAATGTTTTTAGGTTTTTTAATTCATAAATTAAAACACAGTGGATTTGGATACAGCAGAAAAGAAAAAAAATAAAAGAAGTGTAAAAGCATTTACTAGCTTCAAATTGAAATGTTACACTCCAACTAAAATAACTTCTGGGGGCTTCCCTTTGTGACCCAGTATGGGGACACCACTCTAGATCAAAACTAGCAGTGAGGCTAACCCAGGAATGCCCAACAAGACCCTTTTCAGGAACTCAATGTAAATGCCTTTTTAAAAACATCCATTTTCTTAATAGCTGCAAAAACTGTGCAACTCTATAATTTAGTAATTCCACAGTCACTATCCCATCACCTCGTTATCCTGTCTGTAAAGAATTTGTGCACCATGCTGAGAAGTTATGGAATCTTTTGTGTTAATGGGCACAGCAAACACAGATTCAAAGGGTGACTCACTCCCCACGGAGGGATATTTGCCTTTCCTAAGTAGCTCTCCTCCAGAATCAGGACCCCAGCATTATTCTGAAAGCAAATTCCTGCTTGGCTTTTAGTCCCTGGGAAACAAAGTGATGTTTCCCAGACACAACCTCTTGTTATCTAAAACAGGCCAGGAGTTTGATTTAGTACCTCCAAAAAGGAAAAGCAGTCCCGTCATTAGCAGCAGTAGGTAGGCCCTGGCAAGAATACTGATGAATCCAGTCATTCCTCCAAAAATCATCAGTATCAGGCTGAGGGGCATCAGGATGACAAATGTTCCATGCATGTCTGAAGAAAAATGAGGAATGTTAGTACTGTAATATTTTATTATGGTGTCAGTGGATGTACCAGTAATAATTAAGTGCAAAGCCCCTGCTCAGGATCAAAGCCTCATTTTGTGCTGCACAAACAAGAAATTGGGCAAGCCCTTGGGTTTTCAGTGTAAATCAGCAGGACAAACATATGGTATGGAGGAAAAGGTAACAAGCAGAACAAACCCTCACAGGATCACAGCCTGTGTTTCCAACAGAGACCACAGATATAGAGGATATGTCCACACAGATAGAGAGGAGCAATCAAACTGTTCTCAGCTCCTGAGGCAGCTGGATATCAGGTGATGCCCTGCATACCAGGTAGGCACTGGCAACCTTATTGAAAAGCAGCCCTGTTATGTGAATCACACTGCTCTGTTTGGGAGGTGACATCCAGCCATGCTCTGATTAAAGGTTTCTCTTCTGTCACGTGTCCTCTGCTGCACTGATGTAGCAAATTGTTGACCTTTTCCTTTGTTGCAGCTGACCATCAACTAGAGGTAAATTTTCCCATCCAGCTCTGATTCTGTCTGTCGCTGTTTTCTACAGCAGCTTCACTAAGTGCATTAACCTATCCTGCTTGCTTCCTCCCATGCTAAATGTTTTACATTAGTCTTTCTTGATCCCTATAACATTTTAATAGCTGTGTAAACAGAGGGTTGCTATGTATTTTTTCATATCACCCTGGTTTTTTCCATCATAAACCATTATTGTGTCATTGTTCCCTCTATCCACAACATTCAACCCAACTTTTTTTCAAAATAATAACCAGAAAAAAGTAATTCCAGTATCAATTTGTTTCATCCCACAGTAAAGTGCAGAGTAACTGAGAAAAGAAAATGTAAAATCCATATTCTGAAGAGGTCTAGGCTCCATTGTCTCAATTTCATTTCACAGAGGAACAATACACCATTAGCTGAGGAAAAAGAATCACTTAAGAGCTCATGGTTGGTGTGTGATCAAATGATCAATTTTTTCAAGTCACTGTAACTGCCCATGGAATTGGAGGTACTGCATCTGCCACTGGCTAAGTATCCAGCTCATCCTCCACAGTAGCATTACAAAGATCAGACACAATTGTGTACATGTCTCTGTTCAGTTCCAGAAGCCTGGAATGTTAGGAAGGGTCTGCATGGCATCAAGGCAGATATTGTTGATATGTCTACTTGACATAATTTTTTTATGTTTCCAGACATAATTATTTATTTTGTGTAGAACATGCTAACAAAAAAAAAAAAAAAAAAAAAAAAAAAAAAAAAAAATGGCCAATGACAAAGTTTTGGGAGATGACAGGTTTTTTGGGGGGGATTTTTTCTGGTTATTACATTGGTATTATATTTTCATATTCAATCCCACATATGCTTGCATCAGGACCAGCTGATGCTCAGAAATCATGAATTCAACATTCTGCATCGAAGAAAGCACTTCCCTTCTTTGATTCTAAAACTGAGGACACTCCCTGGGCCTTCCTTCAGCAAAACTGGCCATTGCTGCTGTTCCTGGCCAAGAAACACAGACCTAAAACAATTCTCAATGCTAACAGCCAGATCAGTCTTCAGCTTACTGGGAACAAACCAGCATGTCAAAACTGCCTGCAAATCTTAGCTGAATTCCAAGAGGAGAAATAGCCATGGAACTTAGTTCAGGAGTTCTGTGTGGTTAGAAGTGGGTGCTGGGGATGTGATGTGACAGAATAGAGATTGGGCACCCCATTCAGTTCTCATTTTCCAGAGAGGCAGCAGCAACAGGAGTGTGGTCTTCAGCCACATTTGAGCTTGCTGAGGGTTATTTGGTCTCATTTTGATTGTTCCCCACCATTCTGACATCCATGTGTCAGCTTTGGTCTTGCAGTAAAGGTTAGAAAGCCTCAGGAAGATAAAATCTTGGGTGGATGCAATTAACATTTGAAAAGTATGAATGTAAGAATGGTGCAACTCTGTCCTCAGAGCTGGCCTGGCTGAGAGAGAACAAACACAAAGGAGTTCATGGCTGCCTCTCTGCCTTGTGATTTTCCAGGTGTCCCTCAGCAGTCCAAGTCACTGCAAACAAACTCCACCTCAGGACAGCAGCACTGACTTGCCATTTCTTTGACTTTCTTGTCATGATGTGATTT
This sequence comes from Peucedramus taeniatus, assembly GCA_013400575.1. Lineage (NCBI taxonomy): Eukaryota > Metazoa > Chordata > Aves > Passeriformes > Fringillidae > Peucedramus > Peucedramus taeniatus. The sequence goes on from WBNO01033426.1 coordinate 1,142,410, forward strand.
CAGCTACTGTAACCTGAGCCAGGACATGTGTGGGTGAGCAAAACACTCTGCATGGAACTGTGTGAAGGAAAGGCAAAGGAAAACCATACCAGAGCATCCTTGGGAGTGTCCTAGATTACATTAATGATCTGTGACAGTTGCAATATCAGAATAACTCTGATTTTTATGCCCTCTTCAGTGAAAATACAGGGTTTAGGGATAGCTCAGCTGAAACCCACAAACCTCACTGTGACAGAGCCTTACTGTTCCCACCCACAGCTGGGATCACATTTCTCATTAATCACTGGCAGCTTCTTAAAAAATCAAATATTTAGTGAATTCTATTTGGTTAAATAGTACTTTTATAATCTCCAGTGTTCTTGTTCAATATCTAATACTCATTTGTACTATGAAATCTGAAACTGCCTGGGAAACTTATTCGAAAATGCTGCCATGGAAACCACTCAGGAATCTGAATTCATGCCATCTGGCATATGATATTATGCCATTATATTCCTTGATTAGAGGAACAGAATTAGTTTATAGAAGAAAATTACTTAAAATATCTTTACTGTGTTTCTGTCTTCAATAATCATCTGTGAAAGAAGTTAAAACATTCATTTTGCAGTCATTTTAGTGTTTTTTTAGTTTCTGTTGAAATACACATTTATGCATTATGTATTAAACATACAACTATCTTCATATTGATGAAATTGCTCTAGTATTGAAAAAAAAACCCACCCTAAGCATTTTGCACAAGAAGAGGCATGTGCACTTTCTTGTAAAACAGAATTCAGTTGTTTGCACTATTTCTCAACACCTGAGTTCCCTGTTAGTCCAACGTGAAAGATCCAGTGGTTTAATCTTGGAAATAGTGAAACAAACTCATAAACTTTTTAAAAACACTCCCTTTTTTTGAAGCAAAAAAAATCAAATTTCTTAATCGTGGTTACCGAAGTTTTACATTAGCTAGCCAAAGCTCTTTTACTGGAGCTCTGGCCAAATATCTGTAAGAATGACATCTGCAGTGTGTATCCAGAACTGAGAATTTGGCAGGCATCTCTAGATTACCACCCAACACAGTTGTTGAGGAGTTGATGTGAGAGAAATCTGTGGAATGAAACAGAAACACTGAGCAGTGTCTGAAGTAACCAAGTGCAAGCCCAGCAGCTTTGTTAATCATTTCCTGTTAACATCCTGCAGCTTAATTGCTTCAAACTAACTTTGGATTTGTTTGCACAGCTTATAATAGCAAATAGTGCCTAGAAATCTGTAATATCACCTCATCAGAAATACTCCAAATGGCAGTGGCTCAGAAGAGCTTAATTAAGGGCCTGTTTGTCTTACCCAGCAGTAACTAAAGAGCCAGTCAGAGAGACAAAAGCCTCCAGCTGAAACAGACTCCTGGCAGTTGTTAAAACCAGTGGGGCTGCTCCAGAAGGACTTGGCAAAGCTAGGAAGAAGCAGTGCACACAGAAAGTCTGACCTGCTTGCTAGGAAAAAAGCAAGGAAACAACTTAGGAAACCAATGAACAACTGGAAGAACTTGTCTGTGGCTAAATGTGAGTCTTCTAGGCTTGGGACAGGAAGGCCTGGATTCCCTTCTGCTCTACAGAGGAAAGGTGATGGAGGAGGATTGCTCACAGAGTTACAGGTCTCCAAGATGATTACCCAGGCTCTGGTCTGTGTGTTACATGTTTTGGCTTCCTGCTTTTCTCAAAAAAAACTCTGAGCTGAACGGGAAGACCAACTGCCGATAGAAATAAAATGATGCTAGACCTGGAGCAGGTGGCACTGACAAAATCTCCAGTAGCAGAAATGGGTAGAATGATGAATGTGAGAGATGCACCGTGGCTCACATTCTGTTGCTGTGGTACCAATGAATCTGAAAATGAGAATATTCATCAGAACTTGTCACTTGCTAGGCCTCAGCTGTAGTGGTGCTGAAGTTCTCTCAGATTTCTGTATGTATTTACTGTATTATCTACAGTAAGTACTGAAGCAGATGTCCACTGGCACCCCTCTGAAGGAACAGTGCACTGTTGCTCAGAAACAGGTACACACCTACCAGACCAATTAAACCAGAATTTCTATGTGCATCATTTGGCTCTTATTTCACTTGGCCTCTGAAATGGCTCTTGCTCCAGCCCCAGCCGTTTCCTTCTGGTAGCTTAAAACCAAAAGAAAATTTGCAAAGAACTGTAAATCCCTCAGGAAAAAATGTCACAGTGGCCAAAGAATAAGACATTCTTTTTAACATTATAAACTGCAACTCAGTAAATATGGAGCAGGGTGAAAGCAGCTGGTGCTTGGCTGTTACAGGGTCCACATGCTGTGAGGAAATCCAGACAAGTTTATCTCTACTATTAAACTCTTTTTGTTGAGGAAGAAACCAAGGCAGCTGTTACATTAAAACAACTGAGGTATCAGAGCTGCCTCTGCTGCAAAGATCATTTCCCTGCAGGAAGCATGAACTTGTCTGCAGCCTCATGGTTCCAGTTACATTCATGTCTAGAAAAGAAAAAACAAAAATACTCCGGGGAGAATGCTTTAAGCAGTTGTGCATGGGCAGCTGCACACTCCAGTCTTGATTTTAGAACAGGAAAAACAATGTGAGTGGAAACCACATCCATTAAGTACTCATTTCTGGATGGGTCAGGAATAGAGGAGAACACTAAAAATGGATCAGTAAAAGAAAACCAATCACTGGCCATGTTGTTCAAATCTAGGACAAAAAATCAGGATTGCAAGAGGCTTAAGCTTGCCTTGTAGGTACCTTATGCAGATGGTTTGTGTGCCACACAGACTAAGAAAGAACAGCTGTTCCTTTCACATTATTTTTCATAACTCCAGCCCCAGCTCTGCAGTGCTGGGGGGATCCTGCAGCAGCTCAACTGCAAAGCTGAGATTTGAGAGAAACTGTCTGGTTTTGAATAGAAATATTTACAATATTTCTTATTTTGCAAGGATTACACTGGTGCTGCCTTCAGCTAAATCTCTACTGGCATTTATTCATTATTAACAACATAGGCTTTGGTAAATGGAAAATATTTATATGACAAAAATGTCTAAGAGCAACCCTTCACCAGTGTAACAAATTGAGGTTTCTTGTTTGAGTTTTTCTTTTATTTTAAGAAATTCTTTTAGAAAGTTCAAACTCTGGGGGAAAAGGTTTCAGCTGATTAAGCACTGCCATTCCTTCTACTCAGCAGCTTCCCTCGCTCTCTCTGTGTGATCCTCAACATCTAGACCTGATTTTGGACATTACATTTCTGCTACTGGAAAATGGCAAAGCTGCTCAGAACTCAATGCAGCTCCTTTAAAGCCAGTGACATCCTTATTTTGTCATTTAGAGAGAGATAGATTCAGCTCACCATGAAAAATGTTGCTCTTGCTGCTTGTCTGCTATAGCTGAGAGAGAGAACACATGGCAAGGCAAAATAACAGAGGTGTCTTTGCTGACAAATTTAAATTCTAAGGGGGATTTTCAGAAGGCTATCTTTAATCCTAGTAGTCACCAAGAGACATTAATAACTTTCTAAATTACAGAAAGTGATGCTTTCATTTTATTCCTGTTTGGGCCGGAGGAAAGTGTACATCTCCAGTGAAAAACAATTTGATTAATGTAGAACTTTCAGAAAAGCTAGTGGTAAGTAGTCAAGTGGCATTTTTCTTTAGACAGTGGCTGATGTTTTAAACAAATAACCAGCCATAGTGTAATCTGTAATAGGGAAATATTTTATTCCTTCTGGGTTTGAGGGGAGGGAGGGTATACACTGCATGTTCAGCTGGGGGGAGTGGTAAGAGAAGAAAGGGAAGGCTAATGAAGAGAAGAGAAGAGAGTGTGTTTGTGTCCAATCCATTAGAGGAGCAGCTCAAGAGCACTCCTGTGATGTGAAAATACGTCATAGTCCCAGGCTCAGCAAGCCCTAGGTTGATTGCCTGGGTAATATTGCTGCTAGCACAGGGTTTTAACTCGGGTTTTAACCCAATTATTTTAATTTGCCAGGAGCTCGATTTGAAGTACGCAATAAGCCTAAAAGGAATCTGCTGGGATGAACAGGAGAGATATTGGAAATGTGGAGGAAGGGACCATGGAGGCTTTTCATTCTCTAATGAAGGGTTTGTCTTCTGGCAGTGGCCAACACTTCTGTTTCCACTTAGGCCCAGCTCTTTGCACTCACACAGACTTTCTCCAATCTCTTTGGCACTTGTGTCTAGTTCAGACATGCCAGGAAGTGCATTCAAACTCTGGAGAATGAGGGATGTGACCAATGTGCTACTTAAATGCCTACTTTAGGAGACAGTCTTTTAAAGTCTTTTTAGGAATAATCAGAAAGAAATATCCTTGATGTTGCCAGAGCTCATGGAATTCAGTGCCAATCAAACAATGAGAAATATGACTGTACAGCTAGATGGAATGAGATTCATCCCATGTGACTGTGCCTCACAAACACCTTCACAGGCACACAGAGAGAAAAATGCCATTTTTGTGAAGTAACCAATTAAAGCTGTGCAATTAGCTTGTTTGCCACATACAGCAGCAGATGAAGAAACTGCTGTAACTACACTGCAATCCATGATCACAGAATTTCCCTCTAAAATTCTTGTTAAAATGTGTTGTAGATGAAGATGGTTTGCCATGATCTGCCTAAATATGATTCAGTGGCCACAGTCAGAAACGTTTAAGAGAGAAGAGTAAAGCTGAGGTAGAAGGTACTATTTCAGGAGCTGATGAATCTAGATGTCACTTAGAAATATCTGTATTTCCTAGAAGGAAGAAGTACTGACGTGGTACTTTCTATGTTCAGCTGCTACTGCTGAGGAGCTGTAGCCTCACCACACTGAAACCATATAGAAGCTGAGCAAAAAAAAAATCAAAAAGTTAACTCAGTAGGTCATTCCAATCAAACCTAGCAGGTTCTTTCAATTGAAGTATCTTTGATTTCTTCTCTCATCATTTTTAGGCAGACTATGCCTGTTTATAATAACATATGCAAGTGTCTTTGAAGACCTGAAGTCTTTTTCCAGGAACATAAAAATAGTACTTGATGTGAAAGCGAGAGAAAAAAAATTTATCCAAGGCCCCGAAGAGTGTGTAAACATAATTATTAATCCAATTTTTATTCATATCCACTATTTTCTTACACTTCATGACTCACAAAGAGCCATCCTTTGTTTCCAAGCCAACATCATTTGTATAACCAAAAGAGCACTGCTTTTTGTTTTGTTTTGTTATTTAACTGAAGAGCTGCAACCTCTCACCTGAGAAAAATAACCTTTAGCAAATATGCACACAGCTTTTGAAAAGCAAATGGTTTCATCCTGAAATGTTGGACTATCATCAACATACTAGTAGAGGTGCTGACAACACATGATCAGGCAGGCTCAGTTAATGCTGACCCCTCAAAGGCTCAAGTGATCCAGCAGACAATCACTGCCACTGATTTCAGAACCACTGAGCAGCTACAGCCTCTGCTTTGAGCATGTAGGATTAAAGAAATGGCACTTCCTATTTGAGAGCACAGAGAAACATGCTGGGCTGTCAGTCCTGAACCTGCTGATGTGTTCATATGGCTGCTTCAGGAGCCCACTGGGATCTGACTCCTACTGGACCTTCCCAGGACAGCTGTGACACAGCCCCAGCACCTCCCGGGCTTCCTCTGTGTGCTGCACCTGCAGCTGGACCATGAGATGCTGCTCCAAGAAACTAAAGACCCTTTAAGCCTCCCTGGAGCCCAGGGAATGGCTGGTTTTGAAGGAAAGAGTTCTATTTTAGGAAACAGGACAAATGCATGCATTCTGCAGAGTCAGGGAGAAGAAGTGAGTAAATAAAAAACTGTAACAAGCAAGCCCATACAACAGGGTGTTTGAGGAAAGGATTGTGCCAAATATGTGATGCAAAGATGGTAAATCATCTTCTAGGAGATGCCTGGAAGTATTTGAAAATGTTCAGTTTGGACTTTTGAAAACATTCTGGCATTGACAAATGAATCTAAAGAAAAAGAGGAAAATATATTAGAAGCTTAATGTTTTTGAACACGATGTTCTTCAAAGACTTTGAACACTGCTTTTGGTCATTGATTTATTTTCTTAAATTCTCACATACTTAAGTCTTTTATCAGTGCCAGGAATCCCACTGAAACGCTAGAAAAGTAGCTGTGTTAAAGATAGTTTAAATGTGTTCTTAAGCATTTTCAGTGATCAGACTCCTCTGAGGTGATTATGAACACTTTTGCCTTTTATTTTTAACAATTGTGTACCTTCCTGTGCCATTCCAGTCAGAGAGGTTTAGCTCCTGTAGAAATTAGCTGAACTTGTCATCAAATAGATGGTTATTTCAACAGTAAACATGCTTAAAGACCACAGGCAGCGACAGATATTGGACAGAGGCAGAGTCAAAACACTTTCTCAGTGAATTCCCCTCTGAATCAGAAATGAGTCCTTGTAAGTGGCCAGGGAGGGAGGGAAGGACGGATGGAAATGTAAAATAATATAAATGCTACTCACACAAAAGCTGTCTGTGTGAATCAGTGATGTTCGCATTCTCATGCCAGAAGGGGTTTATCAAAGGGTAACATTCACTCCTCACTATTAGAAAAAGGGGGAAAATTACATTATTATATCTATTTGCTATTTATATTTTTGGTTTTTTGCATGTACATATAATTCATATAATACTAGCTGCTTCTAAACCAGCCACTCCTAGGTAGGGAAGGAAATGAGAGGATTTTTAGCATGCAGCATCAGCTGCTCCCATGGGGCCTGACCACTGGAATCAACAGGGAAACATCTGCTCATTGCAGTGGGGCTCAGTGCACAGCAAAGAGGGAATTCCTGTAACCTGCTCCTTCTCCCTGCTCCTCTGGAAGCAACATCCTTTCTTGCCTATGGCAAACAATACTTACTCCTGGCTTTTGAGTGGAATCAAAGCCAAAAGTTAAGTGCCTAGAATATAAATTAACTACATGGGGAAAATCCTATACATTGATATGTAGGATTATAATAATCCTATATTATGATATATAATAATACTTATATTTAAATTAATTGTATTGTTTATGTAAATAAATTATATTGTGTTTATATTTATTTTTGTTATATTATTATTTATCATTTTAATGGCTTTAGCCCAGAACTTTTGCCCCTTAATTTCCTGAGCCAAATGAAAAGACATCTCCTTCCTTCTGAATGGTTAACGTTTATTAGATTATCTTGAATTAAAAGTTAATGTAAAATCAGGTTACAGTAGCACAAAATTCGCAGTCCCCATGTCTCCTTCGGCAAGTGACAGGGGAGGTAGTGACAAGGCACTGCCCACGGGTCCCGGGCACGGCCGGGGAGCGCCCGTCCTCGAACCGCGCACAGCCGGAGCTCCGCGGGAGCGGGCACTGCCCCGAGCCGGCCGGACCCCGCATCCCCACCCCGCATCCCCATCCCGCATCCCCATCCCGCATCCTCATCACTACATCCTCATCCCGCATCCCCATCCCCGCATCCCCATCCC